>CM058040.1:27997199-28422759 GCA_030169165.1 Centaurea solstitialis
ACTTGCAATAAATCTAGTATAAAGAGGGCTGACTAATGTAGGTGGTATATGGCATGCAGAAAATTAGAAAATCAGTGAGTTATTTTTGGGATACACTAGCACTCATGAATTGCTAGAAGTTGTTATCGTTATCTTTTTTTTTTCCTTTCGGTCTGTTCATTTACGTTGATTGAGAACACTTTGGCCAATTCATGAGTATTCATAGAAAGTGTTCTGGATGAATAGTATTCATAGTAGAGCTCCATGTAATTGATCTTAACTTTATTTCAGAATTGGTTTTGTATCGTTTTACAGCTATGCTGAATCTGCCCATGTTTTAGCTTTAAACTATGACAAGTATGTTCTCAAAGTGTAATAAACTAAAAGCTTGATATTGTTGTGTGACATGGTTAGAATTATAATGTAGGATGGTAAAACATTAGTGGTTGTTATTTCACAAGACAAACACATCATACCACAAAGGTTAAATCTAAGTTGATTTCATGATGTTGCTACTTTAGTCGTGATAGGTAGCATCCATGACAGTTAATTCTTGTATTATCACCTTTAAGACTTGATACTTGTATCAATATGTTCAATCTTTGCAACTGTTTTGTATATTTACTGATTATTGGGGTTTGTTCTTGCAGCATCTTGATTTTGTGAGGATGGTGAGGGTTAGCGTTTTGAACGATGCTCTTAAGTGCATGTACAATGCCGAGAAGAGGGGGAAGAACAGGTCATGATTAGGCCTTCTTCAAAAGTCATCATCAAGTTTCTTATTGTTATGCAGAAACATGGTTCGCTCTCATCTTTTTCTTTGAATGATCGTAGCATTAAACTCTATATGACTAAGTAAGTTCTTGTAAGATGACATACTTTTACACTTAACTATGCAGGATATATCGGTGAGTTCGAATACGTCGATGACCACAGATCAGGGAAGATCGTGGTGGAACTGAACGGACGTCTGAACAAATGTGGGGTCATCAGTCCCCGTTTTGACGTTGGTGTCAAGGATATTGAGCCCTGGACTGCAAGACTTCTTCCTTCAAGACAGGTTAGACTTCAGTAACACCCAAACTGCCATGTATTCATAATGAATGTTATTCGTCATTGATATCCATAATGAATAGTTGTTGGTTCCCACATTTCCGAAAGTGTTTCTCAAAATGAACAAGTCCCATAAAACAAATTGGTGAAGTAATGGTGTAGGACTAATATTTGTGATAAAACTTGCAGTTTGGGTACATTGTGTTGACCACATCGGCTGGAATCATGGACCACGAAGAAGCTAGGAGGAAGAATGTTGGTGGCAAAGTGCTCGGTTTCTTCTACTAAATCTCTTTAAGATTTTGATGATCAAATGCTATTTTAGGCTAGAGTTTGAAAGAATGAATGATGTTTATGTTTTCGAGATTGGAGTTTTGTTAAGGCTGAGATCATGATTTTGGTTTGATGGTTTAAGACATTTTTCTTATCATAGGTTTCAAATTTTCTGCTTCTCACTTTTGGATCAAGTATTTGCCACCATCTATATTAAGACAATTTTATTTTGCCATCATCTCTATTCAATTATGCTGCTGTTGTCATGGGATTTTACTTTTAACTTTTTGGTTGCATGTTAATGAAAGAAAAGATTCACCAATGGATTCTTCTTTTCTTTTCATATTAACAATCTTATTAGTATGCTAAGGGGGATTTATTAGTAACTTGATGAGCCTCAACTTATTTTTGAATAAATGTTTGTTTTGGGTGTTGCTTAATAATAAAGAGAGTTGCTTATTTAGTAGCTTGATGAGACTGGCAACTAATTTTTCAATAAACATTGTTTTTGTTGTTAGCTTAATAGTAAAGAAAGTGGCTCATTAGTAAGCTTTAGGAGAAAGCTTTATGCTAGAAGATAAGTTTTTTCAAATGCTTTTATGATTCTATCTATGAAAGATGAAAACAACATTTTAAGCAAATACCTTCTCAATCTGGCTTAATTGGAAAAATCAATAACCTCTTAAAGTTAAAGCTTTTTGTTTATGTGGTGAGGAAAAGTTTTCTGCTTGATAAAAACCAAAATTTTAAATTCAAGAATTATTCATCAATTCGCATTTTATGACATCTCCAATAATTCGGTTTTAGAAATTTTAGAGTTCTTTTTGTGCTCTAATAATTATGATAATATCTGTGCTATAATAGAAAAAAAAGGAGTGAAAATCTTTTAACTTTAGAGAAATCTGGAAAACTTAACATTGAGAGAGGAGGTTATTTTGATTGTTACCATATGAATGTGTTATAATTTCTTATTTAAAGTCTATTGGAATGAAGTTATGAAAGAATTTAATAAATATAGTTGATGTTGGATTTGTTATAATATAGTAACTCTTGTAATTGAATATACATCTTTTAGAGATTAACTTTTCATTCTCTATTTTAGAAATTTATAGCATAGTTAAAGTAGTTTTCTTTCCATTTGTTCAATAACTAAAAAGCTCAACATGTTTGAATCTACATATGTCTTGTAATGGTGAAGGGGTTCATTGGAAAAGGGGTTGTAAGATATATGAATCCATGTGTCCGATGAATTTATCGAGTGTTTGAGTTTATTGAAGCTACCAACTCATAATTGGTTAGTTTGATACAACGGGAATATAAAATAAGTTTTATGAAACGCTTATCATCTTAACTAATATTGATAGTCTATATCAAATAGTTTTAAAAAATTAAAACGAAATAACTAATTGAATACGATTACAAGAATCTTAAGATCAACTAAATGACTCAAAGTGACATACAACTAAAATGTATCCCAATTATTTGTCACTTCAATCATCACGCCATGTTTCCTGTCATCGTGCAAGGGAAAAAAAACTATAGCAATCATCCGGTTCATACAATTTTGTTATATATGTTACGGTAGTTATAAATTTACATAACCAAAAAAGAAATTCAAACAAAAAATAAACCCAGGGGCACTTAATAGATAGTGCTTAACCGGTCCATTTTCTTACTAGGTGTACATAACAAGAGCACTTACCAACAATCTATCTTGTTGGTCGTGAATGTTACCGATAAGGTAAACAAGGGTGGCACATCTTGTTGGTAAATGCTCGTGACTACCACCCATTTAGGTGTTGCATTTATGCCAAAGGTTCTGCAGTCGCCCGTTATTCAGCGTAGTTTCACAACTTCATTGATCACCAAAAGACTTGATCACTCATCAGTCACCACCACCACCACCATAGCTTCCGGTGGCGGCGAACTCCATCGGATCTCTTTTGGGAGTGAAACGATGAGAGCATTGGATCAACTTTAAGGGGAATGTGGTGTTTTGGTGAGTGGGAGAAGTATCTTAACAAGCATATCCTCCAAGGATTCCCTTCATCCATGCATTCTTTAATTTACTTTTTTGCTTTTTATATTTACCATTTTAAGATCCCTATTTTTATTGAGGTAAATTTGAGCCGGTTTGATTTGTATATTTCTTTAAAACGCAAGCGTTCGGAATAATTTGTGCTTATCGCGACTAATCTTAGGGGTCATGGAGAACAATCAAGAAATTTGAAATGACTAATTTCCTAGAACAAATTTCATTTAGCTGTTTAACTTGTACATAAATGAAATTAACAGTGAGAAGTGGATTTGAACACAGTTGTTTAATCTTTTTAATTGCGCTTTAGAAATAAATTGATCCGATGTATCCCTGTACATCTCATCATAATGTGATTTTATTTCTCATCCAACGGTTGATAACCACTTTTTACGCTTCTCATGGAAATATCAAGTTCTCACCAAAACTCAACGTTGACGTATTAACAAATAAATCTGAACTCTATACGACAAAGAATTCGATTTTGAGTTGTGAGATGGTTGGGACCGTACGTAGATCATGTCAAATAATTGGGCCCACCTCGAGTTTGACATACGGATCACTCGATTTGTATTTAAAGTCTATTACGAGAAAAAACGAACTTCAAAACAAGTCGGGTATTCTCCATTGGACTATTAGTCGAAGATGAAGGTGAAAGGTCGATGAATGACCCGTCTCCGTTATACCCATGTCATTGAAATTTCATTTATTTAGTTGTTGTAACATGATCTCATCTCTCCCCCCCATATATATATATATATAGGGGTGGGTTCAAATGTGAACCACTTTTTGGTTGTGAACGTAAGGACAACCGAGAGCGCAACACGTGGCGGATGACTAAGCGCCACGTCAAGTCCACGACGGATGATTAGGCGCGATTCATGGGAGGGCATTGAATTAAAGAGGGGGACCACACTCAAAGTCGCCACGTGTCGCGCTCTCGGTTGTCCTCACGTTCACAACCAAAAAGTGGTTCACATTTGAACTTTCCTTTATATATATATATATATATATATATATATACTAGGTACTTCTCGGGGCCGTGCTGAGCACGACCCATGACGGGTTGCTAGGTTGTACAAAAAATGAAGGTAGAATGTTCTAATTTGATGAATTATTCAAAGTACATGTCGTGTCGTAAGGTTTTCAAATACGCAAGTAGACATAAGAGAGCATGAGTAGCGGTGACAATCATAGCGTGTTCGAGTCGGGGGGTGATAAAGACTCAATCCGGACACGACCCATTTATAAACTATAATGTCATAGTTGGAAACCGAATGTATGAACGCATATAATTGGATTTAGAACCCGTTGTAGATGCTTATATATTGTTAACAAAATAGCATGTCTTTGCTTTTACAAAAGTATTGAATCTAATGAATAATGATAGATATCCAACAGTGTCTTTTAGTGGCTATAGCATATGCATTCTACCCGTGGGTTCTTTCGGTTCCCATCCGCATCTATGTACCAGAAGGATCATACAAAAGTAAAAATCGGTCATACCTACTCAAAAGATGATATAGACCGATGTCTTGGTTTCATATTATCTTCAATTTTTTGGTTTCGTATTATCTTCAACTAGTTAATGACCCGTATATTATACGGGCATTTGAAATATGTTATTTTAATTTTTAATAAGAATAGACATTTACATGACAATTGTCATTACCATTTAAATACTTATGTAAATTATATGTTATACAACAATTGCCATTATAATTGCTTATTACAATAGATATTTTAGTTATCTAATAGCTGTTAAAATTTTAAAAATTGAAAATTTATTATTCTTTTGTCAAAAGATTTGAATTTCGTAAATGATTTTAAAACTGGAGGGATTCAGAAATAAAGTATGTGTAGTGTTTTGATTTGTAAGATTTTAAATAAAATAAAATATAATTATTTATAAATAATCTACAAAAATAGTTAGATTAAAAAGATGGAATCTTTAAATTTCAAGAATATTAGCAATTGAGTTTTAAATAAAATAATATTTCATTACTTATAAATAATATATAAAAATAATTAGGTTAAAAAGATGAAATCTTTAAGTTTCAAGAATATGAAGAATAGAATTGTAATAAAATCTAAACAAATAAATTTATTTTTATTTTTATAACTGGATGGATTTAAAAATAAAATATGTAGTGTTTTTTATTTGTAGAATTTTAAATAAAAAATTAATTACTTATAAATAATCTATAAAAATAGTTAGATTAAAAAGATATAATCTTTAAATTTCAAGAATATCAACAATGGAGTTTTAAATAAAATAAATTTTAGTTACTTATAAATAATCTATAAAAATACTTAGGTTAAAAAGATAAAATCTTTAAATTTCAAGAATATCAAGAATAGAATTGTAATAAAAATATAAACAAATTAATTTATATCTAATTTTAATAATGTAGTTAAATTAAAAAAATATTCAATATTAAGCTCATTTTAAATGTATTGTCGAGACGATTATAATGGTATAATTTATTAAAAACAAAAAACAAAAATTTTAATACATTTTAATTAATATATATTAGAGGAAAGTTATAATGCAACCCAGTAAAAGGTTACAACCCGTACAACCTTCATCTAAACCATTCATTTAGCCCATTAATTATGATTGATTCCTCATTTCATGCAATAATCTTTACCTAAAATGCATTAAAGGTGTTCCGTCTGCTTCGCACGCCCCCCTTCTGTTCTTTTTATGTTTTTAATTAATTTGTGAACGAATGGACGGTGCCAAGAAACAGGTGTGCAAAAGAAATAAAACAAGTAACCTTCGGTCCAAGTATAAACCTCCAATTACTGTCGTTTTTCTAAAAACAAGTAATAAAATGGTACAAGTACCAGATATCGATCCCACAGGGAAGCGGTGAAAACAATCTCTCGAGATTCAGTCTTTGTGAAAGTTAACTTCAAATGGGGTTTGGATGAAAAAGTATTTGGTTGGTTGATTGTGAGCTACTTTAAGAGAATAATTATAAAAAGGAGCCAGGGGTGTAAAGTCTTTTAGTTGGAATAAAAATAGGTAAATTAGATAATAAGTAGTTTAATAATCTCAATTATGCAGAAATGATATCCAAGTAACTTCTGAAAAGTTATCACATTTTCATATAGCCCAATTATTTATCGATGAGTTTAGACGCAATCTTTAATGAAATGTTAAAATATATTAAAAATCAACACTTACGTAACCTCTGAAAGGTTAACACATTTTCATGCATCTGACTCATCGTTAAATAATTAGTTATAATCTTTAATGGGATACTAGATCTGATACCAACTTCAGGAATAGTGCCAATTGTAGCCCCTTAAGAGACTAACACATTTTCATGTCTTTGGATTATTACTAGTTAATTATTAGACATACTCTTTAATGAAATGTTAAAGACGTGAGATAATAGCAACGAGTGTTGTCACCCACTCATATATCCCCAAAATAACATTTTAGTAGCTTCTGAAAAGATACCGCATTTTCGTACATCTGGTTAACCGGTAAAAATCCAAATACAATCTTTAATGAGGCATTAAACTTAAGGTGGTAAAAAATTGAGTTTATATAACATACTTTTTTCTTTACCAAAGATCCATTCCAGTTTAAACTTTACACCCCAAGCTATGAAATTAGCCTATCATGCTTGGGTGTGTTTTACGACTATTTTTAGATAAGTAATTGTTTGGACAAGAAAACGTTAGTGCAACGAGGATAACTATAAATTGCAGTAATAAAGACAGTTGATAAGGTACGGTTACTGGATTTGACCAGTGAATATTAAAACAGTTGCTATAATAGTATACTGGAAAAATGACCAGTTTAAAATAAGTGATAACATACGATTACTGGAAGTGACCAGTTGAGATGAAAGCAGAAATTAAGGGAAACTTAAGGGTAACCACTAACTAATATGAATACGCGTTTCAAGGCCTATTGTAACTTATAATGATTTAATAACGAAGCAAGACGTAATTAACAAGTGACTTGTAGATTCAGAATGAAAGCATATAAGTAGATACATATATATATATATGTTTATGAACTTAGATTTATGAGAGAAGGCGACATGCCAAGAACTACCCAAAATACTTGGTGATGCTTTCGGAAAATCCACAAGTTTCACGAGGATCCGAAAGCTAATCCACCAAGTACCAAAAGAACTATACTCGGCCTCACCTTGAGGAAACCCGAGCGTTGAGAGTATGGGATACAAACCAAAGATCACCTACTAATAAGTGTTTAGAGTATCAAACTACAAAGGCTAGCATGAAGATTAGAAATTGTGTTTTTCTTCCATGCATTACATATGTATATATACTAAAAGATCATGGATCATGGGCCAAAAAAAAAATCAACACTTGCATTGGGCCTCCATCTTTCTTCCTCCATTCGGCCCATCCATCAGCCGGCCTCTCGGCCCAATAGCAGCCGGCCTCTCGGCCCAACAGCAGAAGTCCAGCAGTGAAAAAGCCCAACACCAAAAACGATATCCCGATGATCCATGATTTTTATGCTGCAAAAGTGCGGAATAAACATCAGTTTCGTGAATCAAATTATAATTGTACAAAATATAGACGAAAGTAGTATTATAACGAAAAATGCTTTCAAATTGGTGGTCTAATCATAACAAAGTGGGTTCAAAAAGGGTTAAAATGTTAACCCTATCAAAAGGCATAAACTAAAATGGGATGTATGTGTTTCATGAAAGTATCTTGGGAAAGTCGTCTCAGTCATGAAACAATAAGCATTCCATGTTTGTGTATGTATTTAATGAAAATGTTATGCATTACTTGTAAAATTATTGCATAAAATCAACAATCATTGATGAATCAAATAATTAATCATAATGAATAGGCTAAAATGAATGGTTTAGATGAAGGTTGTATGGGTTGTAACCTTTTACTGGGTTGTATAATAATTTTCCTCATATATATTATTATCTTAAAATGATAAGGATGTAAAGTGAAAGATGAGAAACTAATGGATAAAAAGTAATTTAATCAAATAATTCTAAGGATAAAAAATGTAAATTATAAAGATAATTATGATATTAAAATAATAAAAATAATTGATGACATCATCATTTGATGATTCTTTTTTAATTGGCCAATCAAATTGCTCAATTTCATAATCATGACATCAGCAAAAACATTTCTTTAATATATATATATATATATATATTTCAGGATATTTAATCTGCAAGGGAAACAAAATGGCCAAATATATGAGAAATATAAGCATGAAATGTGCACCATTGTTGATCATCAATATAAACAAATGCATATGCATCAATTTAGAAGTCCATGGTGAATGTGCCATTTACAAGCTTACATCAAAATAACAGGTGTCAACAGTAACACCTGTGTTGTAGATAGCATAACAATGACCCTATTAGTTTTCATCTAGTATGAACAAGAAAAATAACTATGATATCTAAACATGCTGAATAAGTAATAACTAATAATAGCAGACTTCCCAAGTACATGTGGAGGAAAAATCCTTATCTAAGTACATTTTAGATATATTCCAGTTTTAGTCAGGCAAAAACTAAATTAATTTACATTTTCCAGACGGCTCGTCCTTGAGCATCCAATTTCTTACACTTCTTACTTTACGAGAGATATCAATTAATAGCTAATAATGGAATTAACAGTCTTTCAATCTTGTGGTCTCTTTCCCTATTTCATATACATAAATTAATCTGTGTATGGGATGATGAGCAGTTTCGACGTTAAACCAGACACAAATACATAGGTAGACAAAGATTGTATTTCCAGGTACCCAATCTGTATGTTCTCTTTATATTTTTCCATAAATAGACTTAGATGCTCCTGAATCCTTATGACAAAATATAAATTTTACAGAGACTCTAACTGCTATAGGTTATAACTAAAGAGCAACACCCTAACTGTTGTACATTTATGAATGCCCGTAACCATGTTTCTCACCATTGCATATGCTAATTCTTGTCAAGTGCTATGATTCTAGTCTGCTATACTCTATATATAAATTCAAATTTGTCATCATTTTTGAGTAAGTTCACCTGTTTGATGATCTCAAGGGATACTTCCCCTCAAAAGTTGATTCACTAAGTAGCTCAATTTAGTTTCTGAAAACAGACAGATGCTACTTAACAAATGGAAAGAATAAATAACTGGAATAATGAAGATCTTTGCTTGGTCTCCGGATCGAACTGCTTTTTCACTCACCAACCAGGCCGGCTAATCTTAATTGCACAATGATTGCAATTGATGTTAGACCACTTTGAACGAACTATGAAGTATGAACACATGTTTTTTCTATCTTTGCACCAATTACGTTCACATGAAGCGAAATGCTTGTTGCTATGTTCGAAATGACGAGGTATTAAATTCATGTTGTGTGCTACTATCCAATTAAGCTTGCTATCTAATCGTGGGATCTTATTTGCTTCTTTTCATTATCCTTTTTTAATCCTTCATTTTAAAAATTCAGAATGAAACTAAATTAAATAGGCATCAAATGATCAAATGAAAACCCCAATGGGGCAGCCTACCGGTTAAGGCTTGTGGAAGGTGTAACAACCAACCCAAGTTTGAATCCAGGGGTGAGCAACCAGGGGCCACTGAGTATTAATCCCAGGGGAGCATGTCTAGCTCTCGGTAAAAATTGCCAAGGATGTAGTCATGCCAAAGTCCAGGTGAACCTTCCAAAAAAAAAATATAAAAAAAAATGATCAAATGAACAATAAAGGAAGAACGTTCACCAAACAAATTTCTTTTTGGCTGTCAATGATAGGTGAAAAATATAACAAAAACCCCTAAAGTAACCCATGAATTTGTAGTAAATTATCAATAATAACATTAGAGAGCAATAACTTAATGGAGCTCCTATGAAAAAAATTGCCAATGATTGTAATAACTCTTCTATCAATGTATCCACTAATGATAACCATTCCAATATAATATAACATACCAAACATGTTTGGTTGATTTTGTAGATATAATGCATTTTAGTACCCGAGTCAGAGAGACAATTCCACCCCTGATGTAATGCAATTAGTTCAAAGTTACTAAATACTAAGGTACCGTTTACCAAGCGCTTACCTGGTAAGAACTTACCCGCAAGAATATAACCCACACTTACCTTATCTTATAACATTTTTCCCTATCAATATTCAAATAATTTAAACCCCATATGAACACTTGAAACAATTGGTCTCAATGAACACCAACAACCAAACCGGCTAAATCTGTTAATTTCCTACCACAAACTACGCCAATGACTGATGAAATGGCAACTTCAAATATATATATACATTAATACATATATATATATATACACACACACACACAAATGCCAATGATAGATGAAATCGCAACTTCAAATGCGCACACACACATATATATATATATACATGTACACAAATATAACTGAAATCCAACATCATGTTTTCAAAGGCATCAGATGAAACCAGAATTCAAGCAATTGGAATATCAAATATCTTGAAATATTGGATCAAATGGTTGATTTCAATCACAGAATGGCATACATAGCACTTTGACCTACCACTAACTTTTGTATCTAATTTACCCTTGTTAGGAAGGAAATTTTCAAGAAAACCCAAAAACCATGTTACCAAAAAGCCGCGTATGATTCAGGTAATTAGTCGCTTATTTAGGAGTTACAAACTTGGGGGAAACAAGAAGTTCATTATAAATTGATAGCAGAATACAAAACCCAAGATCAAGATCTCGTTTTTGGTAAAAACCCAAATGAAATCAAGCTTAAAAAAAAGATTTAATTAAAATTGAAAGAGGTAGAAGTATAACCTGTTGATCCAGCTCTCCTAAGACCTGATGAAATGATAATGATCCTGAATCTTTACTTAGTGAACAGGTTTTTGCTTCTGTTATAGCTTGAGGAATTATCACTGAATCTGTTCAGTGTTACTCCATGTTACTTATGCTGTAACTTAATTTTATGGTAATCAGGATCAGGATCAGGAGACGAACGAGTCTGTTCTGCAGTCGACTGATCCTATCCACTGAAGTGAAGACCTCCTGAAGACATCAAGATCATACACAAAGAACCATCAGCGACGTCGAAGAAATAGCTGATGACAGGAACAGCATGCTCGTGATCTGAAGACGGAACTCAGTGATAGCAGGCTGCTCAATATCGTATGACATCCTGAAGGCTCAACAGGATACAAGTGACCCTGAACTTCATCAGTATCAGGACCCTAGTCACTGATCAGTATCCTGCTCCTGAAGGATTAGAAAAATGTCTTAGTCTAATGCACAAAAGGATTATCCGCCTTTACTGACACAAAAGTACATAAGGACAGTCTCTTTACTGTTCCCTCCGTACTTATCAGACCTCAAGGCAACTGTTTACAAACATACTCCTTTTGCACACCATGCAAAGAGTATTTGTTTATAGTAAATAGTACAACAGACCAACTACAGCGTGACACGTCACAAAAGTAGGTCTGCATGCATTTAATGCATGGAGTATAAATTGGACGTGGAGAAGATTTTCTCCATACCTCTTCCGTATCCAAAATACTCAAGTCCTTTCTTTCTTATTACCCTCTATCTTCTTTCTTACATCTTCTCACTTAGTGCATAGTGAAAGAACTTAGATTGTTTAGTTTAGACTATTTGTCTTTTCTATTTCCGCAACAATCTGTAAATTCATATTGTTAATATAACAAGAATTTAAAAGTGAAAAATTGTGTGATTATATTCAACCCCCCCTTCTATAATCCCAAACACTATCCTAGCTTGAAGGTCACCTACTTGGGACCAACAAGTGGTATCAGAGCAGATACAAGCTCTCATTTTCTTCTTAGAAAAATCTTGTGATCCTCTCTTCTTATTCTATGGCTCTTCAAGCTAAGGATAACTACTTTGATACCGGCTCTGCTGGAAAGCCTCCTCGGTTCAACAAAGACAACTTCTCTCTTTGGAAAACCAGGATGAAACTCTTTCTTTCTGGTTCTGATCCCCAGATTCCATACTTTCTGGAAAATGGACCACATGTGCCTACACAAACCGTCCACCCCATTCCTGCTGCTGCTGGCCAACCAGCTGTTCCTGAAAGGCAGCTGGTGAAGCCCGTAACTGACTGGAATGATGAAGACAGACGCCTGGTCAACATTGACACTAAGGCTAGGTCTCTCATTGCCATGTCACTTCCTGACGATGTATTCCACTCTGTCTGTCACCTTCGCTCTGCTAAGGAGATATGGGACACTCTCTGTGTTCAATATGAAGGTACTGCTGTTCTCATGGAATCAAGAAAGATTTTCTTGGTTCGACAGTATGAAAGCTTTATTCATCAAAAGGATGAAACCCTCTCCCAGCTACATCAGAGATTCAACTGTCTTCTGATTGATCTGAAGACTATCGGTACTACCTACTCTAACTCTGAGGTGGTTACCAAGTTCATGGAAGCTCTTCCTGAACATTGGGAAATTTACACCTCCTGCTTAACTATGTCAAAGGACATAAAGACACTCACACTAAGTGAGCTGTACGGTATTCTTCTTAACCGAGAACAACAAAAGAAACTGAAAAAGAATCTCATAAGAGACTCTAAAGACACCAAAAGCAACTCTGTTGCATTGGTCTCTGACTCAGTTCCTACTGTTGCCACTTCTTCTTCAGTAACTATTACTGAATTAGAATCTTCTGACTCTGACATGTCAGAAGATCCTGAATTCAATGAATCTCTTGCTCTTTTAACCAGATCTTTCAAGAAGTTTGCCAAAAAGGGAAACTTCCACAAAAAGAAACATCTTACTATTACTGACAAGCCTAAATCAGACCCTGTTGATAAGGCTACTGCTATCTGCTACAATTGTCAGGGCAAAGGACACTTTGCTAATGATTGCAGGTACAGGAAAAGTCAGTTTGCTCCCTCCTCTGCTAAATCTTCTTCTAAGAATCCCAAATACCAGCGCCTGAAAGAAAAATACAAAAAGATGAAAACTCAGCGCAAAGGCAAAGGTTTAATCGCAGAAGACTGCGACTGGGATGATGTCTCCTCTGATGACTCATCTGATGAGGAAGACACTCAAGTGGCTCTGATGGCCATTATTGAGGAACCTACCTTAGCTCTCATGGCTAAGATAGAAGAGGTCCCTGAAGAGATTCCTACTCAGGCTCCTGAAGCTTCTTCTTCTACCTCTGAAGCTTCAACCTCTGCGACTGATTCTTCCAGTCAGGATAAGGGCATCTGGTACTTGGACAGTGGATGCTCTCGACATATGACTGGTTCGAAATCTGTCCTCTCTAACTACCGTGAAGAAAGAGGTCCTGCTGTGACCTTCGGCGGAAACGGTAAAGGCCAAACCCGAGGGTATGGCACACTGACCAACGGAGTAACTACTTTCAAAAGAGTTGCTTATGTTGAAGGCCTGATGCATAATCTTCTGAGCATCAGTCAACTGTGTGATAAGAATCACAAAGTTTCTTTCTCCAAGAAAAAGTGCAAAGTCAAGAACAAAAGAAAGGAAGTTATTCTCACTGGAGTGAGACATGCTGATATCTACATCATCAACATGAATACTTCCACTGACAACTTCTGCTTTGTATCTCGTGCTTCATCTGATACAAATTGGCTTTGGCACAAGCGCCTTTCTCATCTCAACTTCAAGACGCTGAATCAACTCTGCATCAACAACCTGGTCATTGGTCTTCCTGACTTTCGCTACACAAAGGTGTCTCTTTGTTCAGCATGTGAAAAAGGAAAGCAGACCAGGGCTAGTTTCAAGTCCAAGCAAATTTCCTCCATCAGCTCTCCTCTACAACTTCTCCACATGGATCTCTTTGGACCAGTCAACGTCCAATCCATTGCTGGAAAGAAATACACTCTGGTAATAGTTGATGAATATTCCAGATACACTTGGGTATTCTTTCTTCGTGCCAAGAGTGATGCTCCTGAAGAAATCATCCTGTTCGTCAGGAAGATGGAAAGACTCAACAACCTTACTGTTCGATCAATCAGGAGTGACCACGGAACTGAATTTAAAAACAGTACCCTGGAAACCTTCTTCGAGCAGAAAGGTATCACTCAAAACTTCTCATCTGTAAGAACTCCTCAGCAAAATGGTGTTGCTGAAAGACGAAACAGGACGTTGATTGAAGCTGCGAGATCTATGCTGAGTGAAGCCAATCTTGCCACTCAGTTCTGGGCAGAAGCTGTAAATACCGCTTGCTATACTCAGAACAGATCTCTGATAGTCAAACGCTTCAGAAGAACTCCTTACGAACTCTTTCGTAACAGGAAGCCATCAATCGAACATCTCCATATCTTTGGTTGTGTTTGCTACATCCTAAACAACAAAGATAATCTTGGGAAGTTTGATTCCAAATCTGATGATGGAATTTTCCTTGGATACTCATCCATTTCTAAAACCTACCGTGTGTTCAACAAACGAAGACAAGCCATAGAGGAAACGATTCATGTCAAGTTTGATGAATCGGGTCCTACTTTTCCTCACCCAAATGATAATTCTGAAATCAATCAGTGGGCTGATTCTTTCTTTCAAGTCCCTGAACCTCCTATTGCTGATCCATCTCCTCAAGACCTTCCTGATGGTTTTGAAGAAGATCCTCCTATACCACCCACTGAAACATCCTCTCCACCTCTGATTAATGCCACTCCAATTACCCAAATCACACCTTCTGAACCTGATCAACCCACTAACAGTGAAGACTTTTCTCAAACCACTGTTAGTGAGCCTACTCCCACTAATCTTCTCCCTGATCCATCAGTAAATGAAGCTTCTACTTCAGGACAGGTGTATCAGCCACCTGCTCTCCGATGGACCAAGGATCATCCCATTGATCAAGTTCTTGGTAATCCCTCCTCTGGCATTAAAACTCGACGCCAATCTGGTAACGTCTGTCTTTATGTAAATTTTATCTCTGAAAATGAACCTAAAGAAATAGATGATGCTTTGCGTGATCCTGCCTGGGTCTCAGCCATGCAGGAAGAGCTAGCAGAGTTCATCAGAAACAATGTCTGGCTTCTCGTCCCTAGGCCTCGAAAACGTACTATCATTGGTTCCAAGTGGATTTTTCGAAATAAACTTGATGAGATTGGTACGATTATTCGAAACAAGGCTCGCCTTGTGGCTCAGGGATACAGGCAGGAAGAAGGCATTGATTACGATGAAACCTTTGCTCCTGTTGCTAGGCTCGAAGCAATTCGACTCTTCCTAGCTTTTGCAGCACATATGAACTTCAAGGTTTATCAGATGGACATTAAAAATGCCTTTCTGAATGGAAAACTTAATGAAGAAGTCTATGTGGCTCAGCCTCCTGGCTTTGTAGATCCTAAATTTCCTGATCACGTCTACAAGTTAAACAAGGCTCTCTATGGGTTAAAACAGGCTCCTCGTGCCTGGTATGATACCCTCTCAACCTTTCTTCTCTCTAAAGGTTTTGTGCGTGGAAAGATCGATAGCACCTTATTTCTAAAGAAATATCCTAAGCATATCCTTCTTGTCCAGATATATGTCGATGACATTATCTTTGGATCCACAAATCCCAAACTCTGCGAAAAGTTTGAGTTGCTCATGAAATCTGAATATAAAATGTCTATGATGGGCGAACTAACATTCTTTTTAGGACTTCAGATCAAGCAATCTGAAAAGGGAATTTTCATCAATCAAGGTAAATACGTACATGAGATGCTGAAGAAATTTGATCTCACATCTTGTACACCGATGAAGACTCCAATGGCTCCTCCTCTGACACTTGACAAGGATTCCAAAGGGAAATCTATCGATGTGACTCTCTACAGAGGAATGATCGGCTCTCTGCTGTATCTCACAGCTAGCCGCCCTGATATCATGTATTCCACATGCTTATGTGCTCGTTATCAGGCTGAACCCAAAGAATCCCATCTGACCGCTGTAAAGCGGATCTTCAGATATCTGAAGGGAACTCCTAATCTGGGTCTTTGGTACTCCAAGGACTCAGGGTTCGATCTAACAGCTTATTCTGATAGTGACTTTGCAGGATGTAAGATTGACAGGAAAAGCACCACTGGTGGATGTCACCTGCTAGGTGGCAAGTTGGTGAGTTGGACTAGCAAAAAGCAGAACTCTGTGTCCACATCAACTGCTGAAGCTGAATATGTTGCAGCAGGAATCTGTTGTGCTCAAGTCCTGTGGCTGAGAAATCAACTTCAGGACTATGACATACAACTTTCTAAAATTTCTATCTACTGTGACAACACTTCAGCGATAGCCATCGCCAACAATCCTGTCTTACACTCCAAGACAAAGCACATTGAAGTGAGATATCACTTCATCAGGGATCATGTGATGAATGGTGATATTGAACTCCATTTTGTCCCTACTGAATATCAGCTTGCTGACCTCTTTACCAAACCACTGGATGTGACGCGTTTTAATATGCTCATCAGTGAACTTGGGATGTTAAATCCTGATGATTGAAGTTTATCAGGACAAACAGTTGTTAAATCCTATAGAATAATCATTCTCAGGACTCTTTCTTTAACAACTCCTGAATTAACTCTCATCAGAAGATGACTCTATTCAGTACTTACAAAATCTTTGTTCAATATCCGAATACTGATGATTCTCAGGTAAGTATTTCTTCCCTCTGCTACTGAAACCTTATCGCATTAAATGTGATAAGAGGATTTTCCCAAAACAGTACTTATCTGATAAGTACTCTGATTCCTATAAAACATATCTTTCACCAAAGTGGAATCATCCCCTGAAAAGGCGGTTTTTATCTTTTCAAATAAAACAAACTTTTCATCTGCACTGACACGTAATGGGACGTTTCCTGTTCCCCACTACGTGTGTCAGGCGCGTGAATGCGCGTAGAACCTCCTTTATTCATCATTACGTTTGAATTTAGCCGCTCTTTTCTCTCTCATCCATTTTCTCTCTCCTACCACGAAGTATAAAAACCTCACTCGTAATCCTTCACACTCTTTACGCTCACAAAAGTCTCTCTAAGCAATCTAGCAAGAAAAAGCAAGAACTGTTTTCTCTCAAGAACACCAAGAACACACTCACCACTTTTCTTAACAAAGATCATCGTAAGTGTTTCTTTACTCTTGTTCTTTCCACATTTTAAGTTGGTCTTCTTGATCTAAACAACTTATTTTGATAAACGTTCTTCCAAAAACCCTAAGATCACTTCATTTGATCTTAGTTCTTCCAAAATCTTCTAAGATTTTTGTTAAAACATTTTATGTGATTTTCTTATTTCTTTTAAGAAAAATCATAAACTCTTATTTTGATATCTTCCCATCAAAATAAAAGTTTCTTTTTAATACCAAAACACATTCCTTTTGTGAATTTTGGTATCTAATCCATTCCAAGTATAAAGGATTTCACCATTTTTATGAACATATTCTGTGTTCATTGAAAAATGAAGAAAAATGCATATTTTGGATCTTTAATCATCCACATATGTTATTTTTGTGTTTAACAGGATGGCGGCTACTACTTCCTCCTTGGACGCCCAACTCTCGTCTGAAGCTACACCATTGCAAACCGCCACTGAAAGTCTGCCAATCGTCATTCCGCAGCACGACGTACAATTCAAACAGAACAACGTCGTTGGTCTGTTTGACATTCCAGAAGGCAAAGAATATCTGCTGCCTGCCAAGAACTTCCTCCTAAGCAGCCCCCTGAAGACGGCTTTTACAATAGACCCAAAGCCGAACAAACCAATGCTGCAACAACTGTGGTCTACTGCCACTGTTGCTAAGGAAAGGAACGCCAAGGGTGTCCTAAGGGAGGTCATCAAGTTCCAGATCAAGGAAAATATAATTTCCTTTGGTTTCGGAACTCTGAGGAACGTGCTGAACTTCCCAAAGAAGAAACGTTTCCCTCCTGCTCCCACCTCCGATGAAATCATCGAGTTCTTGGACGCCATTGGCTACAGATGGCCTGTGAAGGATGGCGTCATGCTTCCCAAGACTGCTGCTACTGTCCATAAGACAGGCTTGAACGCCACATTCTATTATATATGGAATACGTTCGGCCTGTGCTTATCAGGCAAGACAGGAAGCACGGAGCAGTTCCCCACCGTGATTCAGCACATGGTCTTCTCTGCGATCAAAAATCGCGAGTTTGACTATGCTCGCTGCATATGGGAGGACATGGTCAAGAAGGTCAGGAACACGAAGCGGGTCGCCAACGTCGCCTTCACCAGATTCTTCTCGGCAGTCCTGGAACTGCATATGGGGCCAAACTACCCCAAGATCGGGAACTCCAACAACTACGCCCTCGGGCCTAAGTTCCTGGATCAGGTGTCTCCAAAACCTGACGATGTCCCTCTCTCCACTGTCCTGGTTGTTCCTGAACCAGTTCAGGCGGATGAAGAGCACTCCACCTCTCCCACTGAAGGTATGTACTCTCTCTTCTCTTCCAAACCCCATTCTTCTATTTCTCTGCATGCTATGTCAGTAGCTAACCCCATACTGACTTCCCCAGCTGCAAACACTTCATCTGCGCTCCAGAAGCGCCCCCAACCTTCTTCTGCCACTCCTCCACCTCCTCCAAAACGCGCCAAGTCGAAGGCGCAGAAGAGAAAGAAACAGGCGGCTGGTAAGAAATACTATATTACCCTGCCTCAACTCTTTAATAAACCATCTCCTTTATCTAAAACTTCTTCACCTGCAGATGCTTCCATCTCTGCTCCTGTACAACAAGAACCTGAGGTTGTTCACCTCGAACACTCAGAGAACATGGGGGGTAATCGCTCTGATACCCTCCTAGCCTCAGGTAATACTTTTAAGCAAAATATTACTGTCTCTTCTTTTATGAAAGCTAATGAGTCCTCTAGTACTCACTTAGCTACTCTGTCTACAGGTTCTTTAGGAGCAGCCTCTGAAGGGCATCCCCAACTTCATCAGGATGACCCCTTCAATGACTTTGTCTTCATGGACGCCGAGCGTCAGCTGAATGCAGCTGAGCTACGTCGGCAGTCCGCTGAACGACAATTGCAGGAGGCACGCACAGCTCTCCAACAGAAGGAGGACGAGCCCCAGACACGCCTCCAGGCGTTGGAACCGGAGCTTGCCGCTGCAAAGGCCGCCGCCAGTACCGCTGAAGCTGCCGCCGCCAATGCCGCTGCCGCCGCCGTCGCCGCCACTCCGCCGCCTACGGCTGTTACCCTTACGATTCCTTGTCTGGATAACATCAATGACAAGGTCTCACAAGTGGTCACCTCCTCCAACAACCTTCAGGCATCTATTGATGACCTGAAGGCCTCTGCTCTGCCTGCACTCTCCACCACCATCAACAACAGCACCAACTCTCTCACCACTTTCCAATCAACAGTGGTTCAGAGGTTGGATGCTCAGGAAGCAGGCCTCCGCACCCTCCAGGAGCAGGTGACTGGCCTCACCACTGCTGTCAACGCCCTCACCTCTGCTCCTGCCCCGCCTCCGTCCTTCACCACAGCAGACAGGGATGTTTTGCAATCCCTGATCTCATCTTCTTTCATCTCACGCAAAGTCCTTAGTGACATGGCCTCTCTCCTCCAGAGGAACTTATCAACAGCCGCCTTACTCCAGGCACCTGTTGAGGGGGAGAGACAGCCTAGAGACCAGTCCGTTTATTCCCCCTCTACCAACTGGCGAACCAACGAACAAGGGGGAATGAACGAGGAAGATGAAGAAGATGAAGATGATGATGAAGACGACGATATCTTCGTCGAGAAGGCTGCATCCCCAACGCCCACTCCAGGGCCTGCACAATCTCAGGGGGAGAACCTCCGTGCACCTGGTACGTTACTATTACCATCCTCTCCCTCATCCTCTGATAACCAACCAATTTCTTCTCTCCTTAAACCTAAACCTACACCTGAAACCATAACCCTCGACACCTCCTCTGATGACTCTCCAATAAACAATCTACAAATGGTTGTCTACCTACCACCAAAACAACCTACCCCTGAACCAACACCCCATTCTTCTCCTAAACAAACCTCTGAGCCTGAAAACCAAGAAAACTCTGACTTTCAGGATGTAAACTTTGGCTCTGTCACTGGTGAGATTATTCGCCTCATGGAAAATAGTCCATCAGAACAGACAAGAGCTGAATTAAGCAGAATGACTTTCAGAGTAACTCCTCTTAACCCTGAAACCATTCCTTCTAGACCAACCCGCTTTAATCCTGAAGCATCCTTTCTAGAACCCCTGAAATCCGAGCCCCTCCTGAAACCATTTGCCTCTCATCAGATGATGAATTCATCTCTGATGACTTCTCTACCCCTGCCTCTTCTCCCAGATCTCCTCCCTCTAACTCTCCTAGATCTGAAGGTGAGAATTACCCTGACAACTCTGCTATTGTCAATAGGGATGGGCGTTTAAACGCCGTGATAGAGCGACTCGAGAGTACAAGAGTAAAAATTCCTCTTCGTACCTCTTGTGACTCCGAGTTCGCCTATCTATCACAAGAGGAATACAACGCTGCTGTACAGGCTCAGGAGGAGCATAATAAGAAGCAGAAGGACGCCTTCCTCTCTGCTCAAGCCGCTCGAAGGCTTGCATCAGATTTTGTGGATGAAGATGCTGAAATAAATGCAGATCCTATTCTTGCACAGAAGGCTGCTCTGAAGGTCTTCAACAAAAATGCAGAGGAACAAACTGAAGAAGTAAACACTGAGCTTGACTGGTGCAGAGATCATCTACACCTAAGAAAACATGGTGCTGCCATCTCTGGAATCCATCTCAGCCGAACACGCGGCAAGAGAGCAAAAACATGGATCACCGTCAAACGCTCTGGAGTCAAGGACGTGCAACACACTCTGGACAAGTTAGATCGTTACAACTTGTCAGAGTGGAACGAAATCAGATCCCTACTTCCCAAAGCCAACAAAAACTATCGGGCTGAAGTAGAAGAAGTCATCGAAGGACTTATTGCACGCATCAGAAGGACAACGGAAATACCTGATGACCTGCTCCACTACTCTTCAGTCCTACCTCAGCAACCTATTCGAAGATCTGCAGGCACCTCAACAAGAAGACCAACTCCCTGCATGCCCAGGGTGGTGGTCAAGCCTCTGGATCTCTCGATGCTTGATCTTTCACTCCCTTTAGGAGTCTCTCTCTCTGAAGGACAAGTCATCAGAGAACCTGTTCATGGTATTTGTGTAAGCGACAACTCAAAGAACCTACGCTTTCAGCGTTTCAGCGAGCTACACAAAGCACCATATGAACACTTGGTTTCAGTCCTCTTCACTGCTCACAAGGATAAAGAAAACCAAGACAATAAAGAGATCATTCGCACTGTCAGAGCTATACTCAATCACAGACTCGCATTCAGTGATACTCCAGTTCCAATACAAGTAAAGACTGAATATGTTAGCGAAGACTCTGATAGTTAGAATATTTTGTAATCTCTTCTTTCAGTACTTTATTCATGTACTCGTGTATTTTTCTTACTCTTGTAACATTTATTAAGATTAATATGCATTTCAGTGCATAGTACTTCACTCTATCATAGTACTGAAAAAGATCCCTCAAAACAGTAAATGGGACATGTACCTTTATGAGTTCTATTTCCTACTGTTTTATCTAGACTTAGAAATTTTTTTTCTTCTAGACTTAGACAATTTCTCTGTTGTCTTATCATTATCATTTAGGGGGAGATTGTTGATCCAGCTCTCCTAAGACCTGATGAAATGATAATGATCCTGAATCTTTACTTAGTGAACAGGTTTTTGCTTCTGTTATAGCTTGAGGAATTATCACTGAATCTGTTCAGTGTTACTCCATGTTACTTATGCTGTAACTTAATTTTATGGTAATCAGGATCAGGATCAGGAGACGAACGAGTCTGTTCTGCAGTCGACTGATCCTATCCACTGAAGTGAAGACCTCCTGAAGACATCAAGATCATACACAAAGAACCATCAGCGACGTCGAAGAAATAGCTGATGACAGGAACAGCATGCTCGTGATCTGAAGACGGAACTCAGTGATAGCAGGCTGCTCAATATCGTATGACATCCTGAAGGCTCAACAGGATACAAGTGACCCTGAACTTCATCAGTATCAGGACCCTAGTCACTGATCAGTATCCTGCTCCTGAAGGATTAGAAAAATGTCTTAGTCTAATGCACAAAAGGATTATCCGCCTTTACTGACACAAAAGTACATAAGGACAGTCTCTTTACTGTTCCCTCCGTACTTATCAGACCTCAAGGCAACTGTTTACAAACATACTCCTTTTGCATACCATGCAAAGAGTATTTGTTTATAGTAAATAGTACAACAGACCAACTACAGCGTGACACGTCACAAAAGTAGGTCTGCATGCATTTAATGCATGGAGTATAAATTGGACGTGGAGAAGATTTTCTCCATACCTCTTCCGTATCCAAAATACTCAAGTCCTTTCTTTCTTATTACCCTCTATCTTCTTTCTTACATCTTCTCACTTAGTGCATAGTGAAAGAACTTAGATTGTTTAGTTTAGACTATTTGTCTTTTCTATTTCCGCAACAATCTGTAAATTCATATTGTTAATATAACAAGAATTTAAAAGTGAAAAATTGTGTGATTATATTCAACCCCCCCTTCTATAATCCCAAACACTATCCTAGCTTGAAGGTCACCTACTTGGGACCAACATAACCTACCTATTTTGTTGAAGAACACCAAAGCATAAACAAACCCTAATAACTCCTATTTTTTAAGCAAAACCCCACAAACAATGAAGAAGATGAAGAAAATATTTTCATTTCCTTGTAAAGAGCTGTTGCATTGAGAAAAAGAGAAGAAGGGTGTTAGGCTACACGCACCCAACCCACTGAACCCACTCACTTTTTGAATGCCACATCAGCTGCCACATCAGCTTTTGGTCAACCCTCTCTTTACCCTTCCATAACCCTCTACAACACACACCCAACCCTCCCAACCCTCTCACTTTTCAATTTATTTTATTTAATTAAATAATATAATTAAATAAATAATATTGTTAAAAATAATTTGAAAATTCTAATATTAATAAAAATTACATAACATTAATAAAAAAACTAAAAATCAATATCGAGGTTCCAAATATGTTCCACTAAATCCGCCCGAAGATTATGGTGAATAGTTGAGTTTCTCACTTGGAAAATATTCACCATACGTTGCTCCTCAGTGAGTTGCGGGTTAGATGGATCCGGAATATCGTTCGGGACAACACAAATGGCCTTGTTTTTGTTTTCGAGTATCATATTGTGTAATATGATACACACGTACATAATGTTGCTCATCGTAGGTATCTCCATTATGCGAGCCGGTTGTTTGATTATATTCCAACGTTTTCGGATAATGCCGAAAGCTCGTTCGATATCTTTACGTGCCGCTTCTTGCGCTCCCTTAAACTTAATTCGTTTATCGTCTTCCGGATAGGAAAACGCTTTGACAAAAGTAGCCCATTCCGGATATACCCATCCCCGAGATAATATCCGTGCTTGTAGATGGCCCCATTTACTTGAAAACTTCGGTCGGGTGCTCTTTCGTTATACACATCTTTGAAGATGGGTGAATGATTGAGCACGTTTAGGTCGTTCATGGCACCGGGACAACCAAAGAATGCGTGCCAAATCCATGCGTCTTGGGAGGCCGCCGCTTCTAAAATGATTGACGGATGCGGTTTATCGCCTCGATGGTATTGACCTTGCCATGCAACCGGACACATCGCCCATTCCCAATGCATGCAGTCAAGGCTACCGAGCATGCCGGGAAATCCGTGACGGTCTTCGTGCTCGGCGTACAACTGCTGAACATCTTCGTAAGTCGGCTTGCGTAAACATACTTTTCCATACATTTGTATAATTCCCTCAACGAAGTGGTTTAGACACTTGCGTGACGTTGACTCTCCCATGCGGACGTAGTCATCAAATGCGTCACCGGTTATTCCGTACGCCAGTTGCCGAATTGCCGCCGTACACTTTTGGTGTGTGGAAAAACCCGGCAACCCCGTAGCATCGTACTGTTGTTGGAAATATGGGTACCATGTGTATAAATCATACACTATTCGTGTGAATAGATTTCTCGACATCCTAAAACGTCGCCTGAACGTCTTCCCCGGGTACGTCGGGTTATCGGAAAAGTAGTCCGCCATTAGCCTTGCGTTACCTTCTACCCGACCCCTGTCTATGTTAGGGGCCTTCGAACGACGAATCGATGATGATGCGTTTGCTTGTTGGACAAGATGCGCAAACATTTGCGCATCTTGTTCCCAGTCTTCGTCGGTATCCGTGGATGATGAATCGTTCAAATAATCGGGTTGTGCCATTGTGGATGTATGTAGAAGAGAGTGTGGTGTATATTGAGATGAAAGTGTATGTAGAAGAGAGTGTGGTGTATATTGGTATATATATATATATAAATGATTTGAAAAAAAAAATAAAAAAAAAAGTTTTTGACCGTTGGAGAGCCGTTTGGCAACTCCCAACCCGTATAGCTCCCAACCCGCCGGCTTCTCATCCTCGCACACCCAACCCGCTGAACCCGGCGGCTTTACTCGCTGGAACCCGCTGGTAACCTAGCGTACCGGTGCGTGTAGCCTTAGTCGGTGCTTGTCGCGAGTAAAGGTGGTGGAAGGATGGTGACTCATGAGAAAGAAGGGACACGTGTTTGATGGGGAAAACATCAGCCGGCTTGCGAGTGGGAGAAAAAGGTTTGACATTTGGGATGCGAGTAGCGAGAATCCTTCAAAGACGCGCCCTACCGTGAGATAGCACGCGCGATCTAAAGGGGAGGGGTTTTCTTATATAGTAATGATATATTATGTTTTCTTGGAAAAAGCTTCATTTAGCCTTTGCCTAGATTACATCATTAGCAATTTAGAAATTAAATTATGGTTCCCTAAAACTAAGCCTGATCATAGGATGCTAGTGTCTGACTCGAACCCGAGATAGATGCGATATTCCACTACATTCCCTTAGGCATTTTACTAGTATGCCACCACCATTGAGATTATATATATATATATAGAGAGAGAGAGAGAGAGGAAGGTTCATGCGAGAAGCATAACAATTTAAGAAAACGTGAGGAGCAATCTCAGCCACTCATCTTCGGTTACGGTGGACGTGATCAAGGAGGATTGACGCGATTCATGGGAGGGTAGAGATTATTAAAGGAGGGGACCGGTCAAAGCCGTCTTTGTTGACCGGATCAGTGGCTGAGATTGCTTCTCACGTTTTCTTAAATTGATATGTTTCTCATTTGAACCATTATCTCTCTCTATATATATATATCTATATATAGAGAGAGAGAGAGAGATAAGTACACGAGAGTGTATCGAACTTGTCACGTTTTATCATTGTATGCACTTAACTTTAAAACTTACCGATTAATGTACCAAACTTGCTAAAATTGTCATTTAATGTATTTCATGACAAGTTGGATACACTTTCGTGACAAGTTACATTAAATGGTAGGTTTTTGATAAAGTTGGATACATACAATGACAATTTTAGTAGGTTCGATACATTAATCGGTGATTTTTAAAGTTGAGTACATACAATGATAAAACGTGACAAGTTCGATACACTCCCCTGTACTTAACCCATATATATATATATATATATATATATATTTATATGGTTAGGTTCATGTGAACTCAATTATGGTTATGAACGTGAAGGCTACTATAATCACGCCACGTGAAGATATCCACTCTGAATATCATGCATTATTCAGAGTGAATAAAAGCGCTTAAGCTTTATTCACTCTGAATAATGAATAATATTCAGAGTGAATATTGCCAAGTGACGCGATTTTAATGGTTCTCATGTTCACAATGAAAAATGAGTTTCATTTGAACTTTTTTCTCCCTCCCCCCCCTCTCTCTCTATATATATATATAGGGTTAGGTTCAAATGTGAACTCAATTTTGGTTGTGAACATGAGGACCACTAAAATCGCGCCACATGACAATATTCACTCTAAATATCATATATTATTCAGAGTGAATAAAGACGCATAAGCTTTATTCACTTTGAATAATGCATGATATTCAGAATGAATATTGTCACGTGTCACGATTTTAATGGTCCTCATGTTTACAACAAAAAATGAGTTTTCATTTGAACTTTGATATGTGTGTATATATATATATTACATTTTTAACTATGTATAAATCACAATTTAAAAGCCATAAGCCGTTATTTTATGAGCTTGAGTTATATAAAGATTAAAATTTTATGATAACTGTAACATCCAATTTCTAGAAACATCAATTTAACATGTAAGTAACCAACATTCGTATGAAAGCGGAAGCTCGTCCAAAACTCATGTTTAAAACTTGACAAATGGTACCAAAACCAACAATTTAACAAAGGTATAAGTAGTAGAAGCTCATCCCAAAAACACATTCATTTAAAACCATTAAAAAACATCATAAGAATTTAACCGAAATTCAATTCATGTTTAGGAAAGACACTAGTAAAACCGTTTAAACAACATCAAATAACTTTCATAGACCATATCCAAGTATTTGTCTTAAAACCATAACATCATTCTTTCCAACCTTTTTCCATCGAGACTGAACTGGCGAATCCCGGAGCCTCAAACCTCATCATTTCCCTTACAGAAGTACCTGCCACTAAAAATAGTAAACAACAACGGGTAGCTTTCGCTTAGTGAGCACACATCTATACCAACCATAATCATACGTACATAATCAAAACACATAGTCATCACATGCATAAAACTTAATCCCTTGACACTGGTACCAGGCCGCTTAATCCATAACTTGATCCCTTGTCCCCGAAGGAACACATCTTCCCTAGGGGTATCACTACCACCATAGGTACTATCATAACCGCTTCCCTAGGGGTATCACTACCACCATAGGTACTATCATAACTGCTTCCCTAGGGGTATCACTACCACCATGGTTACTATCATAACCGCTTCCCTAGGGGTATCACTACCACCATAGGTACTATCATATCCATAACATAACCATCATGTCACATAATCACATATGCATATCAATCACATAAGCATAACAAGTAGCTCCTCATCACTTACAAAACACGTACAAGGCTCAAAGCAAGTCACCTAGTCATTCACATGCACATTCATATCAATACATAGTCCAAAATGACCCTTTAATACTCTATACCGAAACACTAGTCTTAGCCATAGCTAGACTAGTCCAATTGCCCCCAAAATCTACCCATAGACATCTCATAACATCCCTAACATAAGCCCAAAGCCAAATCCCGAAAAGGACCGCAAACGAAAAAAGTTGAAATTGCAACAAAGACTTGCGCGACCTACTTGCGTGACCTCAGGTCGCGGGGCCAGGTCGCGTAAGTCTCCTGGTCCGACCTTTCTCGCGACTTTGCTCGAAATTCATACCCAAAACTCAAAATTCGACTATTACACTCCAAAATACGACTTCCACATGAACTAGGGTCGATAGCTAACGATTACGTGTAAGTAATTCGACCCAAAACATACCAATCACATACCAATTTGGTGGATTTTGATCAATAATCAACACCAAAACCTAACCAACCTTCAACTCCAAATTAACATCACAAGAGACATAATCAACAATAAGTTCATACCTTTCCGCAATAAACGTGATCACCACTCCAATTGAGCAACTATAAGCCTCAACTGAATCCATGCTTCTCTCCTTCCAATCGTCGCTCTCCCTCCTCTCTTTCTCGTCCCCTGGAAACTGCCAGATGAGAGAGTGAAAAAGGGTTTCTAACCCTTTTATATCATCCCTTGCACTTTCATATTTAACACTTAAGCCCTCGAACCTCTATAACACAAGTTAAACGAAGTCAATCTCTAACCAAATGCCGTTAAGTTTTCAAAAATTGAAACCAGGGCGTTACAATAACAAAAGCATCTTGATTTAACCTCGGGTTAAGATGAGGAATAAAAATTCAATTTTTATGTAAATGTTACGTTTACGGTATTTTTTGATGTCAAAATTCAATTTTTTTATACCTTCACAGCGAAAACATGAGGAAGTTCAAATGTTGTGAAAAAAACAAGGTAAAAAAACGAAACCTTCACAGCTCAAATAATGTAAAGGTTACAAATAAATAATGCGAATGTGTAGGTTCGCATTATTTATTTGTAACCTTCACATCATTTGAGCTGTGAATGTTTCGTTTTTTTACCTTGTTTTGGATATTTTTTTACCTCGAAAGTGTTTTTTAGGTCTGAGTATTCGAGTTTTATTTACCTTCATGGTGTTTTTTTTGTAAAGTTTCATACGTTAAGTATTGGTTTTGCATGATCTTACGGAAACAACTTGGTCTTATGTGAACCTTAATCGTTTCACAATACTCATATATTGTTTTCTGGATCCTTCAAAAGGAAAATTATAACAAGAGCGAATTACATATTTGCTCCCTGTGGTTTATGGGTTTTCATACTCTAGGTCCCTAAAATAAAATATCTATGTATTGAGTTCTCATGATTTGTATTTTATAACATGTTGGGTCCCTAAAAATAAGTTCATTTGATTTCTCTCCATTAATGTAGTCATGTGCACGACACATGATGAGTATTTTAATCTTTTAACTTACTTTTTTTCTTTTCAATTAAAATCGTACTTTAGTAATTCAGTATGAACGACAACTTTTCGTCGGCTACCTGTCATGCTCTTTAGAAGATCCATCAATGTGTGTGTGTGTGTGAGAGAGAGAGAGAGAGAGAGAGAGCAACGTCTCAAGTAGGTTTACCGTCGATGGAGGTGAGATGTGGTTTACCATTGATGAAGGATATTGGAGTTTTCCCGATGCTTTTTCATCTAGATTTTGAACATGTCAGAACTAAGGGAACACATCAAGGGTGAGGAGGAAGACACCAGAGGTAAGGGAACACGCCCGAGAGGGAGGGGAAAGACGTCGGAGCTGGCAATGTCGAACGCTTTAGCTATGGATTGTAAAGGATTATGATGATATATTATATTATAATACAATATGATAATATATAAAATAAATTACATGTTTGGTCCCCATTGTTATTATTTTTTAATAAAAATGGAATGACTAAAATATTCTTGTACTCAACCTATTTAACCGATTTTTTTAACAGAGTTAGTTTTAGGGACTCAAAACGTTATAAAATGTAAATTACAAATATCCAATACATAAATATTTTATTTTAGGGACCGATAGTGTTAAAACCACCACACTATGTAGACCAAATTTGTAATTCACTCTTATAATTTTTTTATTACATTCTTAAAAATATCTAGCATTAGTACATTTAAAGATTTCACATATTATAAGATGAAGGCTTTGTTTGGCAAGCATAAGCTAGCTTATAAGCTAGCTGATAAGCTAGCTTATAAGCTAGTCCATCCAAACATGTACCAGGAAGCTAGCTTATCAGCTAGCTTATAAGCTAGCTTATAAGCTAGCTTTTTGAAATGCTACTTTGAGTAGCTTTTGAGAAGCTTATTGTAGCTTTTTCCAATTATACCCTTATTAATATTAATTATTAAATTCAAATATACCCTTTTTGGTCATTTTACATACTCATAAGCTAGTTTTTGCCAAACATAATTTGTTCAACAGCTAGCTTATCAGCTACTAGCAAGCTTATCAATCAACAGCTAGCTTATCAGCTATCCGCTAGCTTATCAGCTACCAGCTAGCTTATAAGCTACGCTTGCCAAACATAGCCGAAATGTTTAGAATTTTGCAATTATTAAAAAGTTTCAAATAAAATTACATTTTCCTCTTGACCAAGTTGCTGTCTTTAAGAGACAAATAGTTAACTTAGCAAAACTTGGAAAATAGAATTCCAATGGACATCCAATTGATGGTTAATGTGTGTAATCAAATGCACCACACATTTGGTGTTATAAGGCCAACGGGCTTGTAGCCTAATAGCATTTGGAGTAGTGTTAAGGTGTCCCATTCCCTTGTGGTTGTGGATTCGAGTCCCGTTATGAACAGTGGTGTAGACTTAGGAGTAGGTTAGTTGGGTGTGTGTATTCTGCCGTTCAAAAAAACATATTTGGTGTTATGGTTTACAAGAAATCATGGTTTTGGCCTTTTGGTCTTAGAACTTATTAATTATATACACTATAAAGTCTACAATCAAATAAAAATGTTCTTTAAATCTTGTTCAAAAACGTGGCTATTAGAAGTATCTTTTTAATACCAGAGTTAGAGAGAGAGGGTATTTGAACAACCTAACCCGATATTCGGTTATGAGTTGTGGTAGTCTGGTTGATCAGGTTAATATTTTGGTACATCAATTACTTTCTTTCTTAATTTACACACACACACATACACACACACATTTACCGAACATATATATGTATGAATTATATAGAGATTGAGATGAGATCTAAATTATATGAATAGGTTCTTAATAATCAAATTAAATTCAAGAACTAAAAGGATATTAGGTTTATTGGATTGATCGTGTTCAAATAACCCCTAAACCCAATATCATCTCATTAGATGCTATTTGAAAAAGTTTCAACCCTATTAGATGTTAGATTGCTTTCAGTTAGGTTATTTTACATTGGGTTGGATTGGGTTGATCGGGTTTGTTAGGTTTTTTAGCACCCTAGATTCATATTAGGATGAGATTAAAAGAGACTAATTCAAATCCACTTCATACACTTCTCACCGTTTATCCAACTTCTCACACGATCATTTGCCTATATAACTTTAACATGTAACATTCTTTCAAAAATAAAATAAAATGGACCTTTAGTTAAATCTCACTTTAAAGTATGAAATTCTTAGATACCTAAACAATGGACCCTTAGTTTATTCACATTACATCCATTAATTGTTTCATCTAGATGGAATAGAACATAGATGAACTATAAGAGTATCTCACTTTTGAGGGTTAATTCCATCATAGAGTTGGACATGGAGTAAATTCTTCTTAACCATCCAATATAATTTGTTTTAATCACTACCATTAATTTAGGTGTTATATCACTTCAAATAAATAATCAAACTTGGAAACACTTTAAACAATAAAACTAGAAGAGCACTAACATGTACTCATGTAGTGCTCTTTCATGAGATAAAGGTTCTTCAATATAGTGGCCATTTTCTATGGAGGGTTTTTCGTATTACGTCATAGACTCATAGCTATGTGAATTGTTTTTTAAAAGTTTTAACTATTTAATCATTTTTAACTTTATAAAATTTTATAAAAGTTTTAATATATTGATATAATTAAAGTAATTATATTTAAATAAATAATGTAAATAGATATTTGTCAATAACAAAATGTTACTATTGACTGTACATACTTCTAAATCTATTTTTTAGTACTTTTTATTATACATATCTTCATACCATTTTTACAAGTTTTGAAGAGAACTCAAATTTTATTTATATTTTTTATATTATACATACGTTTGAATTAACTTATTTATTTATTGTATATATTAGAGGTCTTAAAAAAACCATATAACCAAGACGAAATGTTTGATTCGAAACATAAAAACAGATAATCAAAAGAATCAGAAAACTAAAAATATGGAGTATCCATAGCTCGGTTTAGGCTTTGAATTTTAGGTATCTGCAGGTACCCAAACCATACCGAATACAATGTATATCTATAATTTAGTTTATATTATTAATTGTTTATTTTTTTTAACTTAAAGCCAAATGAGTATATTTTCTACCTTTTATTGTCAAGCACTAGAGTGGATGATCACGTTTGAGGGTATAAAGTCATGAAAGAGTCGACGATAACCAAAATTTGATGTTCTTAAACAATTAAACTTATTTTGGTTTATAGCGATTTGAATATTTTTGTTTATTTGTGGTATATATTTTTTAAATATTATATTTCAATACTACTTTTATATTATATATGATATATTTTATAAATTCGGGTAACCATAAACCAAACCGTGGGAACTACCTTATTTCGGTTCGGTTCAACCTACGGTGGTTTCGGTTCAGATAAGCAGATATCCGTCTCATACGGTTCAATTCACAATTTTCTTATTAATCAAACTTAACCAAACGGTGAACTCCCCTAGTATATACTTTCGCACAATTTCTATAGATTTCTTGATAACCCATTGTTTATACATATGAATATATGTTGAATTAAAGTATTTAACAAAATTATATAAAATAAATACTTAATTAAAGTAATAATGTTTTCTTAATATAAATAGATATTTATTTGTTTAAATTTTGATTTATTGATTTCTATAAATAATTATATAAAGTTAAACTAACCTTAAATGTATAAAAACTTTTAGAAAATCTTAGAAAACAACTTATCATAATGAAAACATATAGAAATATTTGGTGAAGGTTAATTACACCCTAATACATCGCTAAATGTATTTTTATAAAACTATCAGTAGTGCAAAACCATCTAAGCCTCCAAGCCCACTCTGTCATATCAGCTTTATCATAAACCCACTATAAGCCATTTAGAGCCCTCTTTGCTTAGTACCACAACCCACCAAACCAAATACCCAATACATACATATATATATATATATATATATTTCAATTAAAAAAAAGAAAAAAGTGTGTGAGAGAGCTGGGCTGATTGGTTTGGCCACACCGATGTGCCGAGCTTGTCTCCAGCCGCTTTGTTCGTACACCTAGCCTGCTCACCTTGCTGAGGCTAGCTCACGCAGTCTAAACCCTGGGTACGCACAACCTAAGTGTTTTTTCTCCTTACATACATGAACATCAAATCTTATTCTTTACATTTTTAATACATAAATCGATCTAATTTTGATATTTACACAAAATTTTAAGTTGTTAAGTTAGACCATCATAAAAAGTTGTAAATATAAGTTGAGTTTGCCAATCATGAAGTGCAGGGGTTTTGTTTAGATGTGAGCTTACAATATTCTTCTTGTTCCCCCACAAAAATATCTCACAGTTGTCTCAAATCATTAGATTCATTCTTTTACAACAATTATAATTATTTTAGATTAACCAAACAAAACTTATATCCAACTAAAATATTTTCTTAAAGAATATTCCATAATTATGTAATGCGCATATTTTTTTAATATGTAAATTATGAATTTAATGTTATATTTTAGTCGGATATCATTTAAACGAGTAGTTAAAATATCATATATTACTTTAAACATAATGCTTCATAAAGATATACAAATTTATTTGAGGTTATTTTATAAATATTATTTCTTCTTAACAAGGTTTATGTCGGTCCTCATATTAGCTGTTACAAAAATACCAGCGACATTTTATATTGATCCACTAGGTTTTTCAATTTAAATTTCATTTTAAGTAATTATTACTAATTTTCTTACTAAACTAAGGGGCTGTTTACCAAATTTTCCATTAAGACCTGTATGGATAAATTTGTCTGTGTGGATAAACCTGTCTGTCTGGATAAAAACATGTTGTTGTTTACCATTTTATCTAAATCAACAGTCTTAACAACTAAAATTACTAAATTATCCTTTAAGCGGTTTTTAACATTTCGAACCAATTGTTATGCTATCAAAATAAGAAAAAAACAAAAAAAACTAAGAATCATCAAGCACAAAAAGCTACCATTAATCACAAATATTTAAACATCAGACCATAATAATCTAATCATAAAAAAAACACTCTTCAAAACAATCCAATAAAAATCAAATGAAAAACAGATAATGCAAAGCTACTGTTCATCTACCCTAAACCCAAAAGCCACCGACCAAAAATCTTTACAATTTCGATTCCATCAAACAATCTCTCAAATCGATGGTTGGTGCAGACATTACCTAAAATCAAAACTTAAGTTTTAACAAGCCTTAGAAGATGCAGGTCGGCGTAGTGACGGAAGAGGTGCAATGGTGGAGGAGGTGCAGTTCCTCTGCAGGTCAGCTAAAATCAATCCGAGTGTTTGTAGCTACGGGAAGGTTCGGTGGCAGAGGGGGTGCACCTCAGAGACTCTTTCCAGCACGGGTAGTGCGGCGGCGGAGATGACCGGCGTCGATGAGGGGGCGACGATGTGAGAAAGAAGAGGGGGAGAGGTCTTCAAGGTCAAAAGGGTAGCCAAGGAATTTATCTGTCCGAACGGGGACAAGTACCCCTCCTTGGCTGTGCAAAACAGCCAAGGATTTTTTGATTAAGCCATAGGTAAACACATCTATATAATTGTGCGAATAAGCTTCTTGGGCTATTAAGCCTATTAAGTTATAAATAAACAGCCCCTAAGCCTTAGTTATTCTCTTTTCTATCAACTTAGTAAACATCTTTTTGTTAATCATGGGTGCTCCTGTTGACAATTTTTTTTGGAAGGGTATCCGAGGCTTTGCCTCGACTAATTCCGACAAGGTTCACTGACAGCTAAAACATGTTATCCTGAGTTAATCAGTAGTGGGTCAGTGGCCACAATCTGAAAGCGCCTGGATTCGAACCTGGGGTAGAAGCGTTAACAAGCTACTTCCTCCACATACCTTAACCAGTACGCCACAACCTTGCGGTTTGTTGACAATTTTTTTTTTTTTAGGTACATACTTCGGTAGGCGGAAACAAGCAACCTTACTAAGCTAAGAAAGATGCTTGTTGAGTAAGGCCGGCTTTCATAGAATCAATAAGTATTTATCTATACAATCATCAAGGAAATGTGTTTTTGTTATTTTTTAATCAATGGCTAAAAAATATTCAATTACATAAGCCATCATATATCTCTGATTTATACATTTCTTAAAATTTATTTATAAAACCAAATTCCTTAAATGACATATAAAACACGACACTAGTGCTATTAAAACTCAAAATGGATAATATCTTAGTAATCTTCAAAAAATGACAATAAATTATTGATATAATAACTTCAAATCATGTCTGGTATATTTAATTCCACCAACAATTAAAGTATTGGTTTTAAAACGATTCTTCTTGTATAACGTTTAATTTAATATACCATAAAACTTAGTGTTCAATAATGTGATGTATATAATAATTTGACACAATTACTTGTATTGGTTTTGTTTTAGGTAACTAAGGGACGTTTATCAAATGCTTATTGGGCAAGTGTTTACACCAAGAATCACTACCTTAAATTTGGGTTATCAGATAACATTCTTGTCAATTAAAATGGATTATAAGTGTCTTTTATTTGATAAGGACCAACCAAATAAGATTCTTGGTCTTTATATATCATTTGTTGGATAAGATGCTCAATCCTTTATATACCTTTTGCTGGGTGAGATGCTTGGTCGTGTCGTGTTTGTGCCGAAAGTTAAACGGGTTGAAAGTGCTTATCCTTAACCCAACCCGTTTAATAAATATGTCAGAAATCTCAACCTAACCCGACATGTTTAACCTGTTTAAGATTTATAAAATTAAAAAACCAAAAAAATTAATAATCCGAATTTTATAATTTGAACTTTTAAGTTTGAACCAAATCCATTAACATTAAAAATTAAATAAAACAAAAAAAATTAAAATTAAAATCATTGAACTCTTAGCAATACCGTCGTTGATGGGTTGAATAAGGTTAAACGATTTAGACTTTAGATTTGTAGACTTTTAACTATTTTTGAATTGCCAATTTATACAGCTGAACTGCCCAAAAGGTAAATCTTAAGTTAGTAAAAATTTAAAAAAGAAAACTTTATAAATACACACACATATATGTATAAAACGGGTTAGTCGGGTCATTTTTGAGTTGATATGTTTGATACTAACCTTACTCCAAACCCATTTACTTGGTGTTGAGTTTGTGTCGGGTTAGCGTGTCGTATCAGTTTTTATTAAGCCTACTTGGTCCTTTATATAGCTTTTGTTGGGTGGTCCATGGTATTCTCACTAGGTAAAGTAAATATTAAGATGACAAATGGTCTAACAATAAGGTTGGATTAGCAAATAGCAATAACAATTGCAAGAGTGAGCACAACTATTTCCTTAGGTTTGTCTGTAGTACCCAATTCCTTTCCTATGGTCTGTCACCATCGTGCTTATGATTCTCTTTCAACCGTTTTTCTTAACTTTGGGCAACTCATTAAATCATACTCAATAAGCATTTTGTAAAGGACCCCTAATTCAATATTTGAACCAAAAATAAAGCATGATGATATATTTAACAAGTGTCATACAAATAAACTAAACATGGATAAATAATGGACAAAACAAAACATAGGTGGCCACATTGATTGATTTAATAAAATAGTGGCGAAAGTTAGAACCTCAAAACTTTAGTTCTTAAACAATAATTAAAATTGTAATCAACGCTATAATACAATATACATATCTCCAGCTCAGATATGATCCCCTGCAACGGGCACACGGTAATTACCGTGATTCTCCACTTCGTTTCCATTAGAATAAATTACGATTTTTGTCCCTGAAATTTGTTAAAAGTACGACTTCCATCCCTAAGATAAAAAGGTTTGTCATTCATTGCTATTTTAGTACTCATAATTTTTAAATTTTTGTTGATTTCGTCATTATGGTTTACATTTATTTACTATTTTGGTCCCTTGTACTTAAAGTTAGCCTTGGGACAAAAAATTAAAATAAATTAGGGTAAATTACATATTTAGTCTCTATGGTTTACATTTTATTGCAGTGTTGATCCCTATTTTAAAATAATTACAAAAAAGATCCATATGATTTACATTATATTACACTATTGGTCCTTGTGTTTCACTGTTAGTCCCTATTTTGCCAATAACGTTAGGGACCAATAGTGTAATATAGTCCCAAATCTGATGAAACAGGATGAGTTGAGACGGTATTTTGTAAATACGTAATTATCTTGAATAGATTAACGTAAACCACAAGGACAAACAATGTAATATAGTATAACTATAGGGGCCTTTTTGTAATTATTTTAAAATATGGATCATCAGTGCAATAAGTGTAAACCATAGGAACCAAATATGTAATTTACCTAATAAATTACAAACCATGGAGACGAAAATGGTAATTTCCAAACCACAAGGACAAAACTAAAAATTTATAACAAACCACAGGGACTAAAATCGTAATTTACTCTTTCCTTTAAAATCCAACAACTGTCTACTGGTTGATGATCTTGTGCGTAACACCGGAAACTTTCTTCCCCCAAATCATTCACGTTTGCTAGATTGCGCAGGGGGTGAACGGCGCACAATAACAAAAACACAAAGGGGAAAAGTGGCGCATCTTAGCAAACCGTTATTTTAGGGTGGAATTTTTTCAGTTCTTTCTAAAATTTCGAAAGGTAATGATTTGATCTTTTCTCTTTCGATTATCCATGGCGGATCTCGTATGGATTACTGGTCTGGTGCGTTTGATGTTAATGGCGCATGTTAGCACACATTAGAGTTAGTTAGTTAGTTAGTTAGTCAGTTTCAATCTGTTTGTGATTTTGATTGTTGTTATTTTGCAGATATATTTGTGTGTATATCTATATACATACGCTGTGTATAAGGCTCTGTTTGTTGATAACTCTTCCGATCCTTCTTCAATGGCTGCTCCACCGGCTAGGGCACGAGCAGATTATGATTACCTCATTAAGCTCCTTTTGATTGGCGATAGCGGTGAGTTTGTCGTTTGAAAAATTGAAATATAATTTGTGGATTTTGAAATGTTATGTGATATGAATGTTTATTGTTTATATGATGTTGATATTGGTTGTTAGTTGGTGTAATTAGGATTGTATTGATTGGTTGATTGTATTTTGAAGTGAGAAAATTAAAGGTGGTTTTTTGTACGGATCTAGGGCTATGTTTGGTAAACTAGCTGATAAGCTATATGTTGATTGATAAGCTAGCTAGTAGCTTATAAGCTAGCTTATGAACAAATTATGTTTGGCAAAAACTAGCTTACGAGTATGTAAAATGACAAAAAAAAGGTATCTTTGAATTTAATAATCAATATTAATAAGGGTATAATTGGAAAAAGCTACAATAAGCTCCTAACAAGCCCTAGGTTTCAGTTGGTAGCTATTATCATGATATGATCTTCTTGTTGTTGTTGGATTTTTTGATTCCTCGGTTATTTGAGTTTATCTTTGGTGTTCTTGTGATAGGAGAAAATCAACATTTATGAAGAATCTGAGCTTTAATGCTTTGAACTTGGGGTTTGTGGTTGGTAATGACTGGTTTTTATGTTGGAAGTTTGTTCTCAATCTTCTATGTATTGGATGTGGGATGGTTTTTAAAAACATAAAAAAGCAAAATTGTGTTTTAACTTTTAGAAGAAGAGTACTAAGAACATAAATCCTGTTAGAACATGTTAACCATATTTTTTCTCAGCATAATTGTCATCTACGGTTCAAGTTCATACATACTATGCAAGACTTAATGTAGAAATGAAGGGAAATATATGGAAACTGATTTCCTTGCTTGTGTGTGATTGGCATGAAAATCCCATCCAAGTTTGATTCATATACTTCCATTTACTCATCAGCATTCGATATACAGAATACTGGTTGGTTCTAATATAGGAAACCGTTATGTAGGTTCTACTTTTATGACATCGAAATTTCCAAATTAACAGTACATACTGTTGAAATTACAGCTTACCTATCCTTCATGGACTTTCGCTTTGTTAAAAATAAACCTTCAGTAAAATAAGGTGCAGAAACCGAGACAAAGTTGTGTTTTGGGATTTTGTCTGGGAACATCCTTGAAGTAATTCAAACTCTGAGAGGAACGTAACAACATGGCCGAGTTCTTTTCTGTTTGACTAGCAGGAAATTAAGAGCAGAAGGCAGGTTTCATTTAAGATAAGATATACATCAAAGAACAGGATATGTAAAGACGTACATAGAACATGTAGCTGCCATCGGCAGTGGTAGTAATTTAGTAGTGTATGCTTGTGGCAGAATACCTGTAGGAAACATACAAATTCTTGCCTATAGCAGGTATTTTTTCAGATTGGCAATATACTTTCATGGTGTTGGTGACTGTCCCATTGATTAGGAACCCAATATAAAATGTAAAATGACTATGAGAAGTGTAAACCTGAGATAGTGATTGCTATTCTAATTAAGTTTCTTTTTCTCCTAAGCAAGCAGATACTGTAGCACAGGACTTTCTTGATGTCGCCCATATATTATATAATTGGAGTAAATAAGATATATATTTCCTGAACTTCTCAACTGATTACTAAGGCCTTTGAAGGTCAAGTGTTTATTTACAAAGTGCATATTTCTTTTTATCTTTCAATATACATCCACCTTTTTTGCTTCCTAGAGTTTGATATAACATATAAGACAGGGTTGTACCTTTGAGAACGTGATCACATGATTTCTTAGAAAGGGGGAGGAAAAGAAAAAGATGTGATAGAGGAGATATATTGTGTTCTGGAACTTCTCTATAAGTTCTGTTATAAACTTCTATTTTTTAGTTTTGTGATATGTGTGTATCTATGTTTATATTATATAATATAAATATAAATATATTATTGTGATTATGTGATGCATGCACCTTGCTTATATAAGCTGGATATTCTGAGCTTTTCAGGGTGCTTAATTATCTGTTACTGCCAAGTGATTATTTCCCATCTTTGGTCCTTGCAGGTGTGGGGAAGAGTTGCCTTCTTTTGCGTTTTTCTGATGGTTCTTTCACTACTAGTTTTATCACTACCATAGGGTAAAATTGATTAATCTTATCTGCATCAACATACGACCTTTTTCTTCCAATGAGTTCTTCTGACATTGCTTCTTGTTACAGTATCGATTTCAAGATAAGAACCATCGAGCTTGATGGCAAACGGATCAAACTCCAAATCTGGGACACAGCTGGTCAGGAGCGATTCCGGACGATCACAACTGGTAGGGTTCAGGTTCTATCTAGTAGATAATATCATTTTTGCTTCATAATCACATGCATAAAACACATGCTGCTAATTTAGAATACGAAAGAAGTGGTCTGCCCCTAAGATATATTGCCTACTTTTAAGATGTCAATAGTATCTGGTATAGAGTAAATGATTGGCAATTCCAGCACTAATCCTAAGCAGAAACCAGATACTCCATGAAGTAGTAAAGTAGTTTTATAATGTGGAAAAGTAGGCTTTACGACATGTGAATTTGGTTCTTGCTCTTGAAAGCTTGTGCAATGATAGCTTACCTTTTCTTTTGCATTTCTTTTTTTGTTACTTTCATATTAGATTGATGTGTTATTAGGAAAAAGGATTAGATCAATATGTAATTTACATAATCTTTTTTCCCTCCAAACACTGATCTTTTTCCCTCCCCAAACTTCAGCTTACTACAGGGGAGCCATGGGTATTTTGTTGGTGTATGATGTTACAGATGAATCATCTTTCAACAGTAAGATTTCTTCCCTGTTCAGTTAATATTAGCTTGTTGTTTTCCCTATATTCCTTGCTTACTCTTAATTATTTAATTGGTTATTGATCATTAGTTTTATCTAGTCTTAAAACATGTGCTTTGGATCATTTTAGATAGTCATCTAGCTTATCAGCATGATTAGTTTATTAGCTAACTAGCTTATCAGCTAGTTTACACACACTCACACACATTATAAGATGCTCAAATTTTGTTAATGTGCTAATCTTATTTTTTAAATATTGCTTCCTGTTGTTGCCAGACATAAGAAACTGGATACGCAACATCGAACAACATGCCTCTGACAATGTCAACAAGATCCTTGTAGGGAATAAGGCCGATATGGATGAAAGCAAGAGGGTATGCTTTAGTTTTTGGACCTCATGCATCATTCTTATCCTTCATGTGTATGCTTTCGGTTTACTTCAATCGTATGAAGTTCCCCTGGCCTGAAGGAATCAAACAAATTTGACACTATCTCAATATTTTGTAGGCTGTTCCTACCTCAAAGGGTCAAGCACTAGCTGATGAGTATGGCATTAAATTCTTCGAAACTGTAAGTAAATTGATTCTATATATATTCTTTTGGGAAATACTTTTCAATGATGAAGTGAAGAGAGATAGATATTCAGAATGAATTGTGTTATCCTTAGATATGTTAACGACAAGCATAACCTGTGTTTTGCAGAGTGCAAAAACAAATCTAAACGTGGAGCAAGTTTTCTTTTCAATAGCAACGGATATCAAGCAAAGGCTTGCAGACACTGATACAAAGGCAGAGGTATTTCATAAAAGTTGCTTCTATTATTAATTAAATGAACTAGAAAGCTAATGGGTTTGTTTTGCAAGAACCGAGCACAACACCTAGCCACACATAAAAAAGGAATAGGAAACGTAACTCCCTGTCCCAAAATAAATTCCAATGAGATACACTATATGATGAAATTACGTTATATAATTATTTTTTTAATGAAATTGTTACATATTTTGGTGTTTTTTATGTAAAAATGAAATTCTTTCATGGAACAATTTTATCAAGAAAAGAATTATATGAAACATTTACTTCAATTTAAATAGTTTCATGAAAATTTTACATTAGTTAAACCAATGAAATCAACGGGTTGTGTTCTCGAGAGTGGTTTGCAAAATAAACTACCCATATATATAACCTTTACCAACCACTAGATCTAACAAATAGATAGCATAGATTCACACCCATAAAATCTACGATAATGGATTTAGTTTTGGCAAAATTCAACCGCCCTTGATCCTTATTATTCACAACCACTGGATTAAACAAGTATATAGGTAAATTTGACCGAAACTTTAAAAGAATATTGCATTGGGATTGGGATTATATTTAACATTTTGATTATATGAATGGCAGCCTTCAACAATTAAGATTAAACAAGCAGAGGGCGGTGGTGCAAACGGTCAAGCTGCACAGAAATCAGCTTGTTGCGGTTAATAAAAAGCCACGGAACGGGTTGCAGGTGCTTGTGATAATACGCAGCCGGGGTGGAAATAACCAAACGGAACTACGGGTGATGATGATGATAATGATGATGATGGTGATATTGATGATGATGATGATGATGATGATGGTGGTGGTGATGATGATGATGGGGGTTGGTGGTCCATTCTTTTGAAACTTTGTTTGTGTTATGTGAAACATAGGTTTTCATTCTTTTGTTTTTGTTTCACATGTTGTTGGGATAAGAAAAAAGAGGGCACTAGTTTTGATTTGGTGGTTTGTATTTCTTCTTCTTCTATATCTATCTATATATACTCTTGTTAGAAGGAAGTAGTAAACATGTAAATGGACTTTTTAAGATGGCAACTTGTTCAATAATCATCAAGGATTTATGTTTCTATCAAGTCAAATCTTTGAATAATCATAATATTTGCAGTCTCTATCAACGCTATGTTGACACATGTGGCTACATTGATGGTCTGCATTACCAATTCCAGATCTTTCATGTTTATCTTCCTTTACAACAGTTTAGACTGAAAAACGTGAAAGGATGAAATAACTTATCACCTTGAGCCTCTTTTGTATCAAGTGTGTTTTTAGTTTCAAACACTTGTACATCATGTCATCTACTAAGAACATGATTTGGTTGATTCTTCTAATTTTCCGTTTCTCTGATCCAATTTAACGTATAAACAAAACCCTAGCGATTTCAGAGCCTATCGATTCTAGATTTTCATATCTGGATTTACATATGAACATGCTTCTAGGTGTAAGTTTTAATTTAAATATGACTATCAATCCCTACGCTATTTGCAATTGGTTGCTAGGAAATTTTTTGGTATATTTGTGAGTTTGTATAGACATATATGTTACATTGAATTCTTGTGTGTATATTTGGTCGCCTGTTTTTCCATTTTAAACATTGATTAGATTGATTATATATTAGATCACATCAATGCATCAATCTTTGTGGGATAAAAGCTCTCATGTATGAAGGTTTGGCCTATCATATCCATTAGTGATTGTTGGTTGTGAAAAAAACTTGATATGCTTACAAAGTATTCTTTGTTATCATTTGTAAATAGAAAAAAAGGCGATGTCGATCATTCCTAAAATCCTTTGTTTTTTAATTACTTTGGATACTTTATTTATTCCTGTCATAATCACTGACGAAGAACAGAAGAAGTCCAACCAGACGCAACAAAAGTAGGCATGACCCTTTGCTAGAGGAGAAACTAGTCGAGAAACAAACATTTCTTACTCTCAATAGTGTCAAATATTGTGTATGCATTCATAACAACGAAATTAATATATATGTTTATTTGTGTTTGTATTCTCCCCCTATTGTCTTCCATTATATGATAATGCATCAGAGGCTCGTCTTCTACTTATAATAATATCTTGTTGGAACTTCGTTTTAAGAGCTCTATATATCGTCCACATCCCAAACTGAACTTTTTGGAAAGATACAGGTACGAATCCAAATTGAAATAAACAAAGATACACAAGACATATCTATTTGTTTTTTTGTTTTTCGTTTTTTGTAGTTTTCAAGACGACAACCACGGAATGAGGAGATTGGGTTTAATCACCTCAGAAAATTTTAATCAGGCCACATTGATAAAAACGATAAAGTGATTCTTATACGAGCAAGATGCAATATTTTGAGACAGAATGGATCCAATTACGATGACTCATGTTATCATAGTGATAAAGAACAAAGCCTGACTACATATTAAGCTGATGCGATTACACTTGCAAAATCACCCGAGGAAAAAAAGAGACGTGAAAGTCATTCAAAGCAATGTTTTATAACTAATAACGGTGTCACATCTGAAATTCCATTCAACTATTGTCCTTTTCTTTATAATGATATTAGTGTTAAAGACAATTTTATGAAATGTTTAACGATACATTTTGTTAATTTTTGCTAGTGCTTACAACTTATTTGTTGTTAAAAAATAATGATTTAGTTATATGAGACGTGACATTTTAAAATGTTTCAAATGTCACACCTTATATCACTTAATATATATATATATATATATTTTTAATAACAAATATAATCTTAAGCAACCACTAGCAAATATTCATAAATTAAAATGCTCTAATACTGATATCATTTATATAGAAAAAGACAATAGCTAAACAAAGTTTCAGATATGTTATGAACTAAAATGCTTTGCATGACTTTCACATTTCTTTATCTCACCTGGCGATTCGCAAGTGTAATCGCACCAGATTAATATGTGATCAGACTTTGTTCTTTATCACTATCCCCGAATGAGTCTCAATTATTTAATCCATTTTGACCCTCACAGACACATTGCATCTTAGATGTTCTAATAAAAGCACTTTATCTGTTTCTTTCTAACTTGATAAATAAAATTTAAAGCGACCAAATCTATTCTTCTTGTTTTGTAGTTGTCATGTTGAAAACTCCCAAAAAAGAGTTACAAATACAAATATGATATCTCTGAGTCTTATGGTATCTTAGTCCATTTCAATTTGTGCTTGTACCTGTATATTTCGAGAAAATTCAATTTGGGGCGTTGACAATATAAAGAACTCTCATAAAACAAGTTCGACAAGACATTAATATAAATAGAACTCGGGCCTCAACTACAATATCACATAATGGAAGACAATATGAAGAGCATTCAGAGACAAATAAACCAGGTTATCCATTCCGTTGTTATAAATGCATTCACTGTATACACACAATTACGTGTAAAAGACGTCTGTTTCTCAACTTATTTCTCCTCTTGCAACGGCTCCTGCATCATAATTTTGTTGTGCGTGCTAGTACTTCTTCTCTTCTTCATTAGTGATGATGTAAGAATTAATAGAACTGTTCAATGTAATGCCACAACAAAAATGTTTTAGAGGGTTGATCAACAAGCACAAGGTATTTGTTTTATTTTTTACAGAATAATAACAGTGAATGCTAAAAGATCATATCAAAGCTCTTTCACGACTAACAATCGTTGATATACATGATAAGGCCAAGTCATTATACCAAATGAGAGATTTTATGCAACAAAGGTATATATTGATATGATATGATATATCATCATTGTATTATCAATGTTTAAAGTGGAAAATGAAAATATGAACCAAATTTACAAAAGATTCATTGTAGTACATCAGTATACACACAAAGAAAAGAGCATAGTCATTATTAATCATATTCGTGTTAAAAAGTGGGGAAAGAAGCTCTATATCCTAAGTCTTGTGTACAAAGATTACCATTAGTCTTGTGTGTACCGCTAATAACATTAACATACTATCTGATAAGCAAAATATAGTTAAGCAACACAAACATGAACAAAAGTAACAACATAAATGGTATTACCAAATGTGCTTTTTTTTTATTATCGGACAAATGTCACTTTTCAATTACTAAATACAAACATGCAACCAATACCTGGTAATTTTAAACTTAAAAATAGACATAAAGCAATCCCGAATGAGTCAAATGGAAACTGTGTAAAGATTGATGGCAATATTAGAATTAAAATTTACACTCTGGAAAAATTCATATGTAAACTCAGAGAAGGTATCTAGAATCTGAAGACTCTGAAATCGCTAGGATTTTATTTACACGATAACTTGTATCGAAGAAATTAAATATTAAAAAAAAAAATCAACCAAATGATCCAGTCTCTTTAATTGCTTTACCTCAGTGTACATAGATGATACTACAATCAACAGCATTTGTGCCTTAGGGTCTGAATGAAATAGAATGGATTGGATTTCGTGTAGGGATTTACGTTGGAAGAGATTTGGAATTCTTTTGTGTTTGGTTTTTAGTATCTAGGATGAATTTGAATTCCATTACTTATAAAATAATCATTTACAAAATTATAAAAATATATAAAGATCATTAAATTACCTTTTATTTAACTAACTTTTAGAAAACAAATATTTTTAACATAATTAAAAACAATCTTATAAACAAATTCTATGAAATCCCTTGAAATCCTAGTCACCCTTGGGAATTCATAATTCAATGTTTTTGAAATCGAAAAAACCTTACAGACTAAACACGGGATTGGAATGTTTTTGAAATCCAAAGCCCCCAAACCCGACGAAATCCAAAGCCCCCAAATCCATTCCTTTGCTACAAACCAAACGAACCATAAAAATTGGAATCTCTATGTCGATACTCTAATTATGTGTCTAAATGTTTGTGATATCACATCTGATATACTAAAAATTAAGTTTTTAAAAATATATTACCCAAACAAAAGTAAATTACATTTTTATACAGTTCGATATAAGATTAATAGCTACCACAAAAATAGTTAAAAATGAATAACATAGCATTTATATCACAACAGTTTATATAAATTTGATTGTTTGCAACTATAAATTCAGAAAAAATCAAAAAGTGGATTTTCTAATATTACAAAACTGATTTTAACTTCACAATAAACAATCTCCTTGCATATATGTCTTTCAGATATCAAATAATTTTGATGTCAAATCCCATAACTTTAAAGAAAATCTATACATAATTCATGTACATATACGTCTATATATACATATATAATCTTTCGTTACCGAATCACCAACCATATCTTACATTTCTAAACAATCCGAAACCTATATATTGAGTTCATCTTTCCCATAAATACGTTGAAGTTCACGAGTCGCTGCTTGGAAAGATTCTGAACAATGAAAACGAAACATGAGCTTAATAGGACTCGCAATTATTAAGTAACATCACCATTTGGTAGTGGCTTAATGATATAAAAATGGCTTTTTCGGTAAGCTTCAAGGGGGAGCTTTATACAGAAAAGTATTTTCCTTACCTACCCCTCCCAAATAAAAACATGCTCTTTCCATCTATAAAAAATCATCTCAAACAAAAACCTTATTAATCTGTACACACAGATTAATCCGCACAGACAACTTTATCTATACAGAACTTAATGAAAAACCAACCGAAAAAAACCCCTAATACGTGAGATATAACGTAACAAAAACATGTTGTCTCATGTTTGGTATGACAATAGACTGGGACATGATAGACTGACTATATTTCTTTTGTCCAACAAAAATCAGGAGGATAAGACAAGATTGGTGGTAAATTACTAAATTACCCCTGTCAAATTTAATACCATTAAACCTTCCACAATTATTTCACCTCCCATCCCATCCCACCCCGTCCTGTTTGCATACCAAACGAACTCTAAAGAGACGAACAGTTTAACAACCATCTAAACAATTTAAACATAAATTTACCTTTCCAGCTACGAAATGCTTTCTGATTGATCGGAGAACCAGTTACGGTCTGAATTGCGTCAAACAATAAACTCTCAGGTGTGCTTCTTAACTCTTGAACTATTTGATATATCGTCTTCCCGCTCTCAAAGTATATGTGATTGTTTGGGTGCTTTGTTTTGCAGCCAGCATGACGTTCAAACTCGTAAGCATTCAGTGCCTAAGCGAAAAATCAGCTTAGTTAACAAGACTAATTTTGATAATCGGTGAAAAAACAATTACACACGTATCCAATAATCCGAACGATTAACGTATTCTTTAGATAATGAAAATTTTCACGATATGAAAACCAAAAAAAAAACACACACAAAAAACATTCCTACACATGTAGGGTTTGGGGTAGGACAGACTTTTCCGTCGGCCCGAGGGGTATATAGTTTGTTTCCGTGCATAAATACTATAAATGCAAAAGAATGACTCAAACAATGGTAATGAAATACATAGAAGAAAAAACTTACTTTAGAGAGATTACATGATTGGCAGCTACACAAGTAGCCAGAACCTTTTATAATTCCTGGGAGCTCCTAGTTACATAAAAAAGAGTCACGTAAGCTGTAATGCAATGAAGACGGTTTATAAAGAAGGCGGAGGCAATGAGTGCTTAACTTTTTCAGACATAATTCCGAGACTTTTTGTAACAAACGAACCATCTTTCTTGTGAAAATACATGAAACAACACTAAATTTGTAAGAACAACCAATCTTGGACAAATAGGTGATTCTTGCAAAGTGTAGATTATTTGAAAACAAAAAAGTCAAGTAGTCAAAGGGTCAATGGCCCAGTGGCACCCGGGTTGCCATTAGATCCCAAACTCCTTGGAAAGTAATACTCAATAGTTCAAGCCTCGCACCAAAGTTAATATTGCACGTGTGTGAGTTTTGCAGTATATAAATAATAATATCATATACTTCAAAAGACGTGCATTCTTTTGTAAACCTAATAAAGGTTGTAAAACAATATTTATGGAAATGATGACGGTTTATTTATTATGATCTGAATATTTATGGAAGATGATTAAAGCTGATTAATTAAAGTCAAAATATGATTATGTGAAAGTTCATCGCTCAAAAGACAATGTAGAGATGTTTACCTCTCTTGACAGTGAAACGTATTTGATAGGGACCCCATCAAGTATACCAGTAGCCATCAAACTTCTAACATTTGAAGGAAAACTATTAGGGGCTTCCTTTTTAGTTGCTTTTGATTCCGATTTCTTTGATTTAATTCCCTGAGGCATATTTCCAACGGCAATCGTGTTGGATGCATCTAACTCTTTAACCCCAGGAGACTGCAACGTCTCGACTGTAGATTGATCAAATGATAATCCATAGTTGTTCATGGCTTTGACAAAATAGCCATTTATTGGCCTGGCCAATGGGTCGATCTCAGATTCATCCTGAAAACCATCAAAAGATATGGTGCTTGCTTCTCCTTTATCAAAGGAATGATCAATTGATATGGGATTTTCTTCGTCTTTTCTAAGAGCAGGGTCGAATCCACTGTAAGAATGACCCATTAAAGTTACATTTCCATCTTCATCGCCGTAGTTAGTCCGCATTGTTATGAAATTCGTGTCATTCTCCCTGTTATAAACTTGATTCAACAAAATGTCACTGTTGTCTTCCTTTGATACACTGTTAGCGGTATCCTTAACTTGATTAACTTTAACTTTTCTAATCCCTTCATAATTCACGCAAATCTCGGGATCTTCGATCGTGTAAGACATGGATAAACCAACCGAGGACTCGTTCCCAAGTTGGTCGTGGACCATCTTTTTATTCACATGTGAATTATCCATGGCAACAGGAGATCCCAACAAGCGGTCCATAAACTGGTTTGGAGATGACTGAAAAGCAGTGACGTCCCAAGACAGATGAGATGTTGGAATTCCGCATATCGATTTGCTATTTGGAGATTCTATGGCTTGCCTTTTGTTCGGGAATAGATCCGCTTCGGTTGCATCCGCGAACCATTGGTGGGACCGTTTTGTTTCCACGCTCGAAGAGTTGCCAAATAGGGATTCCCCATTGGCTATATGACCACTTCCTTTCCCCATCCAAAATCCTTTGTCGTGGAACGACTGGGTCATGAAAAATAAAATAGCTTATAAGAATTAAAGTAATATAAATTTTGACCAAACTATGGTTGTTGGCAAGTGGTCTACAGGCTAATAGTAGAGCCAAGCCTTTCAATAGGTCAAGGGTTCAAACCTCACCAAAAGTGAGAAGTTTGTGTGAGTATCTAACGTATATAAATGTTATATACTTCAAAAATATGACCACATTAGCAGGAGAACAAGTGTTATAGAGGAATTTCTTCTTCTGCATTGCACTAAACTTGTAGGTTGTAACTTCCCATTTGATTTGTGCTAACATAATTGATCTTTCATCTCATGTGGACACGTACAATGTCACATCAATAGTAGAATAACATTAAAATATCACGCATTGGCATGGCTAGCCACACCCGCCACCGTGGGGCGTCATGTTGACGCTTAATTTTTCATATCTTTTAATGTTTTACTTGTTAGTTTTTAATATCATTGATTAATTAAGTAAAAGTATGAACCAAATTTATATACAGAAGGAAGTTCAAATGGAAACTCATTTTTCATTGTGAACATGAGGATAGCCAAGAGTGCGCCACTTGGCATATTCAGTCTGACCGAATATTGTGCATTATTCAAAGTGAATTATACACTATTCAGACTGAATCTTAGGGGTCAGGTTGAGGTCATTAACCTTTTTTCTCAAGGCATGAATTATGGCGTCAAATGTCTATATGATATATATAATATTACAAGGTCATGTTCAAATGGAAACTCAAATTTGATTATGAACGTGAGGACAGCCTAGAGAGCACCTCGTGTCCTATTCGGCTCATATTCAGACCGAATAATACAAGATTATTCAGACCGATTGTCACGCATTATTCAACATCAATAATACACTATTCAAACTGAATAATACAGTATTCAAACTGAATAATACAACATTCAGTATCACGTACAAAGAACATACCATTCTGTGATGAATATTCCTAAAAACGCCAGGAACAGACAGAAGATATATCTCTGTGAATGCACAAAACGAACAAACTTTCAAAAGTTAAACTCGATGAACCAAAATTGAACTTTCAAAACAGATAAAAATAACAGCCAAATATCAAACCCTAGTTTCTAGGGTTTAGTTTTTACCTTCAAATTGACAGCAGTATCTATGCGATTAAACGAAGGTTTCTAGAAGATTCATCGCCGGCGGAGACCGGCCTAACTGAAGGTATCCATTGCCGGCGGCGAACGGCCGGCGATTAAAAAAAGTTAGGTTTTGGGGGCGTGTATGCTTTTACGGTGGACGAGAAGCACACAGGATTGTTCCTCCTCTTTCTGAAAGGAAAAAAATAAGATGTGGGCGAGTGTAGGGAATCGGATGTAACCCTAACAAGCGATCGTTATCCGCCGTTGGATTAAGTCTTAACGCGTCTTTGGAGGAATGAAAACTTTAGTCCTTTAAGTTTGAGTTATTCTCCTTTTAAAGCCCTAAAGTTGGTTTTTCATTTTCAAATGGTCATTGTTTTTTCTAAAAATTGCAAAATAACATCGGAGTTTACTGGAATAAACAAATATGGTGTTTGAATTGCCACAAAAGATAATTATAACAAGTGCTCCTACGTGATATATCATCTATCAAGAATTCAAGATCCGTCGTTGGAATATGTCTTATAAGGCTATGAGTAGCGTTAGGATGGGGCTCAGCGACCTCGGCGGTCTCACAGCGGGCTGCGATACTCCCTTAATGGGCTCATTGCGAGCTTTGGGGATCGGTTTGTAGGAACCGATTGAACCGCCCTCCCTCTCTCTCTCCCTCCCTCCCTCCCTCCCTCCCTCTCTCTCTCTCTCTCTCTCTCTCTACACTTTTTCTCCTTTTTTTATTTAGAATATAATGCATTGGGTATTTCGTTTAATGGACTGTGTTACCTTACAGAGTGAGATTTTAAGGCTTATACCGGGTTTAAAGTAAAGATGATATGACAGAGTAGGCTTGCGGGTTTAGTGGGTTGTACTACAGATAGCCTAAATGAGTTATCGCGATTTTGGAAAAATGAAAACTTTAGTTCTCTAGGTTTGAGTTGTTGTCCTACAGATGTTGTTCTTTATATCACATATATTAAACTATGTTAATATTATATCTTCTACATTACTCACAGAGTCCAACACAAAACTAGTTAAAAAGGTGTTGGTAAAGATTTTTATTGATTTTTATTGAGCCCCTTCAACCATATTTTACTCAAAACAATTTCTTTTACTTAAAAAGGGTGGTCCCAAATACAAATCATGTCTAGCTCATTAAGGGTGATAACATTCTAGAAGGGGTTGTGAATGATATCCCAGTCTACCCAGATTCAAAATCAAAGGAAGTCAATTTGACGGCATGAGGATTAACCGGTCCTTGGATTGGTCCAGTCATAGACTGGGCCTCCCCCTAGCACAGTAGAAGATTGTAGTTGGGCTCTAGGTCCAGCGTAAGCTAGGTCGAGACAACGACGGATTAGTGGGTTGTCATTGGATGCCCAATACAACGACGGATTAGTGGGCTACCCTTGGATGCCCAATACCACCGGGGAGGCGTGTGTGTGTGTTCATGAAAATATACGAAAAATTAATAAAAAAATCTTGTATTTTTTTCTTTATTCTTTTTTTTAGAATTGAGAAAACAGAAGAATTATTCTTTTAGACAGCCAATGAACTATGACTTAATTATTCCATTGCTACGATTCATCCGGTCGAAGTAACTACGAACTGCGAATTCAAGTAATAACATAGTCGTTCGTAGCCCCCTCTATCTCAAATTTCTAGCTCCGCCTTTGATTACTCAACAAGTTAACAATATTAAATTTTAAATTAGGTTAATTAACAAATAAGAAATTAAAAATGTAAGGAAAAACAAATATTGCATTAAAATTTCTGCATTTGGCCATAGTGTGTCAACATGCTTAACGTGAGTGTTTGACGCAAGTCTTAAGCTACGACACACCAAGATAATTGTTGCAACGATCCTTTTTTTAACACCGATAATTACATCGTGAATGAACTTTGAGAACTAAAAGTTGTAGCATAATTGAAATTTTGTTAGCGGATATCATGTTGCATTTTTGTCTATGATATAGGCACAAAAAATAAAAAATAACTAATGTTACTTAGAAGTAGAGACGCCAATAGAGTCAAGGAACAACATGGACCCCACTCTTGAGCCCCCATCTCTGAATGGTAATAAGATTTAGGGGTTGTTTAGCCATCTCTTATTGCCTCTTACCAACACTTTTTCGGTCAAAGACTCTTAACTGAGTAAGAGGAAGAGTGTTTACCAAAATAAATTTTGACACTAATCACTGACCGTGCATCATACAGCAGACAGAGTTACCAAGGTTGCTTATTCCGGTCAGCGATCTCTCTTCCTAAGTCAACATCGCAATCGCATAATCATAATTTTTTTCCGAATACACCAAGATATTCCAGTCCCACATAGGGATGTGCCAAACATGGGACAGGACTGTTCCGTCCTGTCCTGTCCCACCTTGTCCAGTGTACCAAACGCACCCATATGGGTGCGTTTGGTACACTGGACAAGGTGGGACAGGACAGGACGGAACAGTCCTGTCCCATGTTTGGCACATCCCTATGTGGGACTAAGGGGGTGTTTACTTTTGACTTAATCAGCTTAATGGGTCTTTTGACTTATTCGCACAGCCATCTATACATGTTTACCTGTGACTTAATGATCCAGAATGGGACTTATTCGCACAGTCCCTAGGGGTCACTTGTCCCCATTAAGCCAAACATCTGACGATTTTACCCTTGTTACACGCCTCCCCTCTTCAATCACATGCCTTACTCTATCAGATGATTATCTCTTCTCCCCACGCCTCCTCTTCTTCCCATCGCTGCAAATCTTCCCGATGACATCTTCTCTTCTTTATTCCTCCGGCGACAAAGCTCTCTCCAGCAACAAAGCCACAAAGGTCCTCAGGTCAGCCTCTTCCTAACCCTAATCGGAACTTTATTCCCTTGCCAAATCCCAAATAGAACCCTAATCGCCGATTCTGCATCAATCCCCAATCGAAACCTTAATCGAACCTCATCATTATGTGTTCGGCTTGAACTTGTGTTTTTTAATAATGAAGAACAATTTCAGCATCTTGGTATTTTTGATATTGAAGCCAATAACTTTTTCATGAGACTCAGTTCTAAAGAGAAATTATGGAAGAACAACAATTCTGTCTTTAAATTGATAACAACAAATTGGTGTAAATCTTCAAGAATTTGATAAAGTGAGCAAGAATCTGATAAATTAAGCTCAAGGTTAATGACAGATGCAAGCTATGAATTTGATGCAGCGAAGGGTAAAACAATCCTGGGTTTGGGTTTGATGAACACCAAACTTCCATTTTTTATTTTTGTTTTGATTTTTATTCAATTGTTTCTTTTATATTTAAATAGTTAAATAATTTGATTATTATATTTTAATGTTTAAACAGGGTGATAAATGATAGTTCTTTGGGTTTGATGATTGATAGGCTTTTTTTTGTTTAATTTTGATTGAAATAACCTAACAATTAGTTCAAATATGTTAAATATCTGATTAAGGGGTAGTTTAGTCATTTGTGTCTTTCAGATCATTGATTCAGATAAAATGGTAAACAACAATATATATTTATCCGGACAGACGGGTATATCCAGACAGACAAATTTATCCATACAGACAGACAAACAGGATTTGGTAAACAGCCCCTAAGTAGGACAAGCTAGAACAAAAGGTGGGACAAGCTTGTCCATGGGTACACCCCTAGAACTCAATGGAACAAGAAAAATATGACAAAAGTACCCTTGGAAAAAGAAAACGTAATCTTGTTTCTTCTTTCTCAATACGCCCACCCTCTCCTTCTCACGTCGACCTCCCTATTTGTTGCTCACCGGCGACTCTCTCTCTCACCGGCAAATCTCTCACCGGCGACTTTCTCACCGGAAAATCTCTTACCGGTGACTCTCTCACCGGCAAATCTCTCACCGGCGACTCTCTGCTACTGCTCATCGTCGACAATCTGCTGCTCACAGTCGAGTTTTCTCTGCTGCTCACGTCGGTATCTGAAGGTTGCTCACGTCGGCATCTCAACTTTGCTCACCGACGACTCTCGCTCACCAGCGATTCCCTGTGCTCACCGGCGACCCTCTCCACAGAATTGTGATTTCGCCTATATAGGTCGATAGATGGGTAATTTTTTATTTTTTTATCTGATTAGGTTTATCTCTATTTTCTGTATTTGATTTGGTTTCCCTTCCATTTGTCTACATCCATCGATTTCTCTGATTTGGTTCCTCTCCACAAATCCATTGACTATCTCTGTTTCCAAATTATTTCTTATACAGCCTCATTTCTTTTGCTGTTGTTTGTGGGTTATTTGTTTGGTTGGTGGAAATTTTTTTGTATAATTGGTTTTTGTTTTATGAAATTTGCCGATTAAAAAGTTGCAATTTTTGAACAAGGGTAAATTGGTCATTTTAACTGGTTCTGTTCTGTCCTGTCCAATGATATTATGGCTTACCAAACACTGAACAACTGTCCTGTCCCCAGTCCTGTCCTGTCCTGTCCCGTCTGCGTACCAAACGCACCCATATATCACAGGGAAATAAAGATATATCATTATTAAAATACACGTCATTGAACACACATGCAATACATAAATCGAAGAAGTGCACAAACGACTCATTGCTAACCATATGCATCACCTCATCCATGTGAGGCATACTAGGAATACACGCAACAAGAGGCGACGGCATAGAAACGTTTTAAGGGTTATCTACGACAATTTTGAAACAATGAATTAATCCTTATACCTTCTTATAGATGGACATAAATATCAAAACTTCGAAGGATCATGGGGAAAAGCATGGGGATTGATCATGGTGGAAGGAAGCATGCGAAAAATAGGAGGCGGGGGGAATAGTAGGCGTGGGATAGGGGATGGATCACCATGCAAAAACATTAAACCTTCATAACAAATACACTGTGAAGGCTTAGTGTTATTTGTGTCGTCTCACGGACATTAAAAAACAACATGGTCTTGTTGTGATTTATGTGAGAACGATTAGGTGAAAAGGCAAACATAAGTGAGTTAACAGGTGTTGGAATTAAATCCTTGTCAATTTATGCATGTACACAACCCCAAACCAACAACTTAAGACTATCATCATATGTTCCCTAATCGCTATGCATACAATCCAAGTTGTCGTGCACTAAAAGAGCGACTTAATTTATTTTGACTTCGTCAACAACCAGCGAACAAAAAGAAAATTTTCAAAACCCTTGGACAATGGAGCATGGTCAGCAAATTCTCTAAAAGGAAGAAAATAAAGATTTTGGTCAAAAATATTGCATAAGAATTCTCCAAAATGGAGAAAATGTAAGAGAGAAAGTGAGATTCTCCAAATTTAGAGAACTCCCCAATATGATTGTCATCAGACATACATTTTTGTTATATTTCACGGATAAGAAACCCCGAAAGTGAAAGAAATAATGTGTTGAATATAAATAATATTTTTAATAATATAATTAATGTTGTAATCTTCAAAATGAAAATTCATGTTAAGCTAAGTATGGTTTTTTTGAAAATTTTGAATTTCAATTCTTTATTTTAAATAAATTTTAGATAATCTATTGAAGATGCTCTAAAAACCAACATCATACAACATCGTGCAATCGTTGGTAGTAAAAAGAATATTACAAAGCATGACATCAAAGTCAAACTTCATCAATTAAGAGCCCGACATTTTAATGGTCAACTTTTTAGAGTTGAGTTCCAGTGACAAATAGAGGTTAACGTGAGAGGTATAAGGCCGGTTATCTACCGTTGGATGAGAAGTGAATGCATATTAGGATGAGATACACCTCATTCCCTTCTAAAACGCAAATCATATTCAGGCATGAGACTAAATGTGTTCAACAATTTAAATCCAGTTCACATGCTTCTTACGTTAAACTCAACCTCTCTGACAACCCTTCGCCACGGCTTTTAGTGGTAAATGTATATATCGTCTATATACTTATATTTACAAATATACATTTGACTTTACTATTACTCGTTGAGTTTAAATAAGTTAAACTAAGTTATATACTCAAAAGCATAACAAAACATAGTAAGAAAAATCAGATACCACGTTATACAAATCACCCATGGGCCCAGAGTGCCACAAATTTAACATGGCATAAGATGCAAACCTTTAGCCACGAAGGCCACGAGCCTTTCGAAACGTCGGTTAGACGTTGACCGAGTTAATAAAGGTACAACAACAATATTTGTCTAGCACAAAAGAATCAAACAAAAGTTATTTCTAGTACCCCAAAAAAAATCCGGCATTGCAATTCTCTTCCGATAAAAATACATGAAAAGGCCAGAAATACCCAAAGATGGTTGTCGAAAGAAGATGACGCATTTTCAATCCTTCTTCAACGGAGTATGTGTCCTCCATTGTAACAACATCCACACTATCGATGTGCCTGTTAGGTTGGTAAAAATTAAAATAGATACAAATCGAGTCAAGAATCTTATTGTGTGTTTGGTTTGCAGAATTTGGAATGGATTTGAATTCCCGTTACTTATAAAAAGAAATTATTAAAAATATAAAATAATATAAAAAGATGTTATATACAAATCCTACAAAATCCCTTAAAATCCTCGCCATCTCCTTGGGATTTCAAAGGAATCCTAAGATTTTAAATCCGGACAATCCTGCAAACCAAAGGCAGGATTGGAATGACTTTAAAATCCAAATCCCTCTATATCTATTTCATTCCTACAAACCAAACAGGACCTTAGCAGAAAAAAGAACTATTTGGAGTCTTATTAATGGATAGAAAGGATTAATATCATGTTTTACTAAGAATTTATTTAAAAGGTGATGAGAAAAAGAAGAAGAAGAAGAAGAAAAATACCTGCAAAGAAACCAACAGTTGCTAGATTTTGAATGGCCATGGTGTGGTAGATCAAGTATTCAGTCAAAAAATGACCTAGGGCATAGATGAAGGATAAAAAGGTTGCTAGATATAGCGGTTGGTTGTCGAGGTTAAACGCACACAAAAAACACATAGTGCAAGTAAGAAGCGTCCACACCCCAAACGTCCTTCCATGAATGTCTGTCACTGCATAGTACATAAAAGAGAACGTTCAGATTAATATATACACACAACCATTTATCAAGATAACACTACAATCTAAAAAGGGTCTGATTCCCATCCAAAACTAATAATACAAACCTTGTAATCGTGAACTATAACCATTGTTTCCCGAAATTAACAGGAAATTGATTTTCATACGAATGTATGTACAATTTGCAACCAACAGAGTTCACTGAATCTTTTTTGGATGTTTGGATTAACTTCAAAGGTTACAGTTAGTTCAAAAATTAAAGGCCAAAGTATCTACAACATATGACACCAATTAAGAGAAATTAAAAGAAAAGGGACTAACTGGTGGTTTGAGAGAAGACTGCACGACGGAGAGCCCAAATGTCAAAGAAGCCAAACCATACAGAGACCAGCCGGAGTGAACCCACCAACATCAACCACCATCCTAAAGCTTTCATTCTCTCCAAATCTCTTCAATGAAGTTTGAATACACACTATTTGGAGTAAGAAATCTGTCTATGAAAAGCACTGTCAGAAAAATGGTTGTTAGAAACTTACTATGAATCAAGTGTCTGAAAGGAAAAGGAAATACAACTGTTTCCCAAATGTTCTATGATTAAGGTGTCATTTGTTTTAAAGAGGTGTGGTGTCTGAAGTTTGATTTTACATCTAAAAATAAAGAGGTGGATGGCGCACCTCCTAAAATTTTAGAGGATGGTAAGAGGTTTTCAGGCATTTTCTTAAAAATAAAACAAACATTTTTAAGTCTGCAAACCTCATAATTTTCAGACTAAAGAGGTTCTAAGAGGTATTTTCTTAAAAACAAACATCCCCTAAGTGTTCATGTGAGAAGTTGAGCTAACAGTGAGAAGTGGATCTGAACCATTGGTCTCTTTTGATAATTCCCTCCCAAAAATTGCGGTTTAGAAAGGAATTGATCTGGTGCGTCTAATCTTAGTGTGCATCTACTTCTCATCCAACGGTTGATAACCACTTCTCACGCTTCTAATTTTATAACCTCAGCTTCTCACTGGAACCCAACCCTAAAATTAATACACTCATCTTAAAAAGTAATCATTGAACCACAGATTGGAAGCCCTAATTGCATTTTTCTGTTTGAGAATTTCAAAACAAGTTTACATTATGAACCACAACATTAATGAAGTTGGTAATTCAATCAAACGAAACCGAATTCAACAACAGAACCCTAAATCCCTAATCATCAAACTAAGATTTGCACAAAACCCTAAACCACAATCATCAAAGCAGGATCAACATAATAAAAATAATAAAGTTCAAACTGAACAAGTCCTAAGTCACAGAGTTTGACTAATTGCCTATCTTACGTTTGGTAAGCCGAATAAAACTGTTAAAATGACCAAATTGCCCCTAAATTCCGATTAATATGATTCTATATCCCATCAATCTAGCATTCCCATGGCCAAGTTTACTCTCATACGACCGTAATTTAATTACAAGATTAGGCAAAACCTTCTCCAAAGATATGATCTTATACCAATTAAACGATTTTAAATTACACAAATCAATGAAATAGTTTAGGTTCATCACTACAAAAATTCATAAAACAAGGAAGAAAAAAAAAATATCACAGGAAACTAGCTCAGTTGGATAGGTAACATCCTTTGGGGTGTGGGTGAAAGCCACCCACGGGCTAACACTTCGTGAGGTCCAGACTCTGGATCTGGTCCTTGGGGACCGGTTCGGGTTAAAAACCTGTCGGACGGGTTCAGCCATAGGTTGTGCCGGGTCGCACCGGATTAGTGGGATTGCCCGTAAGGAGACCCGATATTGCTTGCTGGAACGTGCCTTCGCATTAACTTGAATGACAATAACAATAAAAAATAAATAGCAGGGATTCAAGTTTCCGATCTCAGTAGCACATGGATTCACAATTAGAAAACAAAGAAAGGATAAAATCGAAGGGCATGGAAGTCAATTGTTTAGCATCCAATCAATATTATTAGCTTCTATCATCAACTTAAAAAGGATGAATTAGCAGAAATCAATTTCACAGTAAGTAGTAGCATCGATCGAGTGCCGCCATTCACATTAATGAAGAAATTGATTTCTGCTATTCGATTCGATGAATGTTGAACAACATTGAAGTCGAGTTCAAAATCGATTTCATAGTAAGCATTCATACCTGAGAAATAGATCAACTCTGGAGGCGATGAAGTCTAGGAAAAACGATTTACAAAAGGAATTTCAGAGTTTTATGAAATTTCACAAATAAAAAAGAAATATTTATGGGATTGGGTCCTCGTGGTTTGTATTTTATAACTTGTTGGATCCTTAACTTGTAATTCCGTTAAAAATTTCTGTTAAATAGATTAACGTTGTGTTCTCGAAAAAATGAGTAATTTTTTTATTTGTGTTCCCGAAAATGGAATGAAAAGAAAAGAAAGGAAAAGAAAATTTCTTTCCTTAGCTTTCCATCCAAATATGGGATGAAAGTTTTGAAAGGAAACTCATCCTTATTTTCTTTCCTCTTCTCTTCCTTTCCTTCGTAAAAAAGTTTCGAGAACACGATGTTTTTTTACTTTCCTCCCCCTTCCTTCCCTCTCTTTTCCTTTCCTTCCTAATTGTTTTTCGAGAAAACCAGTTTTTTTTTTTGCTTCTCTCTCATTTCCCTCACTTTCCTTCCCTTTCCTTCGTAGAAAAGGTTTCGAGACCACAGTGTAAAGGCAAAGGTATTTTTTAGTCATTTTATATTTCTTTTTGTTTTCTACTAAAAGTCAAGGACCATACATGTAATTTATCTTAAACTGTATTCCTCCCACGTGACTTCATCTTCCACACTTGGCCAAATACCCTCCACCTCCATCGTATACACCATCGGCTGCCTCCACCATTGTCACCACGACCACCACTGTATGCACTTTTCTGCACCTCCGACACCACCATATACTCTACCCTCGTCACCATCGTCACCATATGCACTCGTCTACACCGTTCGAGCCATAACGTGGAGCTTTTGAAGTCAACCCTTTTTCCTTCTTTCTCCGATCCAACAAATTACTGTTCTCGGTTTCTTTTCTTAACGATGAACGCTAAGAAGATGAACGGAATTTTTTTCCATAAACTCGGTTGAAATATCGGTATTGAAGTCGAATGATATCAATAGATATTCGCTTGATTCATTCAGGTTTTGAGAATTCCCGTCAAGATTCTCTTTTATGGAACCGTATGATCCTAATTCAATGCCATGTTCGACCAACACGATAATGAATGTCGTCGAATCAAAAACTCGTCTTCAAGATTGAAATTTTGTGCGAAACTCTCATAGGATTTTCTTTTATTTCATCGAAATCTTGATAAAAAAACATCTCTTATAAGGCGTTTAGGATTCAAACCCATCGATCGTATAAAGCACCATATTCACCGGATTCACATTTGGGTCTGCAACCGATTTTCAGAAACATAAACAAAATTGTTGTTCATTGGAGGAAGGAGAAGAAGAAGGGGGCGTCGGAGGGTTGTTCGTTGGACGGTGGCGGAGAAACCTGAATGAATCAAGCGAATATCGATTGATCAAGAAATCATTCGACTTCAATACCGACGATATTTTATCCAACTTTATGGAAAAACTTGTTCATCTTCTCAGCTTTCATCGTCAAGAAAAGAAACAGAGAACGGTAATTTGTTGGATCGGAGAAAGAAATGGAAAAAGGGTTGGCTTCAAAAGCTCCACGTCATGGCTCGAACGGTGTAGACGAGTGCATACGGTTACGGTGGTGCAGACGGTGGTGACGAAGGTGGACTATATGGTGGTGACGGAGGTGTAGATGAGTGTATATGGTGGTGGTGGTGACGAAGGTGGAAGCAGCCGATGGTGTATATGGTGGAGGTGGATATGGAGGGTATTTGGCTAAGGGTGGAAGATGAAGACACGTAGGATGAATAAGGTTTACGATAAATTACATGTATAATAGAAAACAAAAAGAAATATAAAATGACTAAAATACTTTTGTCTTTAATCTATTTAACATAAATTTTTAATGGAGTTAGAAGTTAGGGACCCAACACGTTATAAATACAAACCATGAGGACCCAAATATGTAATTCACTCTAATTATATAATAATTGTTTTATTAAATTTTATAGAAGTATATAACAAATATTTAAGTTTAGTTAAAAAAATAAGTATTTAATGGTTATTTTATTAAATCATTTTGTGTTAAAAAGACCAATATTATAAAAAAAAATGATAATTTGGTCATTTTTCAAAATTTCATTCTAATTCCAAAACAATATTTTGTGAACCTAATAGACAGATTCCAATTTTTTCAATAGATTCCCTTCTAATTATTCCTTCATATTCAAATTTCTTTAACAAATTTCATTTTATTCAAAAACATTTTACGAACCAAACACCACATAAGTAAGTCTCATCTGATTGTCGTCCTCTTGCTTATAAAACATAGGACCATTTTTTTCGGCATGTCTCATCTAGTCTACCAAATTAAGCAAATTGGATGGGAACAAGACAAGGCTGGGTAAGACGAAATTGAATTAATAGTTTGTCATACGTTTGATACAACTAAAATCAAACTCAAATAAAATTGTTAAAATGACTCAATTACTCCTAAAAGATATATTATTTATATATCATCGTACTTTTAAAAATATATTATTTTCTTTTGAAAATATATTATTATTACATAATCTTATTTTCAAAAAAAATATTATTTTAATTTGAAATATATTTTTTGAAAAATATATTATATTTTTGGAAATTTATTATTTAAAAGTTGTATCATTTTACATTTAAACATATATTGTTTTTAAAATATACTATAATATTTCTAAAATACAAATTACTCAAAAATTAGATTATGCACATATCATCTTACATTAGTGAGTGCATAAATGGTTTAGAAAAAAAAATGTTAGATTACGGGGGTAACTTAGTCATTATTTGTTTTGTCTCGTGTTCTTCCATTAATGTAGAATGAATAAAAGAGCTAAAAAAATAGTGCTATTTGATTAGATTTTTATCTCATATTATCCAGCCTTATTTTTGCCAAATAACATATCAAACATATGACTATTTATTTTTATCTCTTTCTATTTCATTCAATTTGCATACCAAACGATCTTTATGGTGGAGAAGCTGAATAGTATTGTTCTTCCTCGGAGAAAAATAAAATGCGAGCGACATATAAAGTCTATAGTAACCCTAACCAATGGTCCTCCATGATTGATAGTGGTTTCTACCGTTTGATTGGCAGTTTTAAATGAGTTAATGCTTCGTTGGGAAATGAACACTTTATAAGGGGGGGGTATGGTCACCATTCCACCATTCCACCCCTCCACCCCTGTTGTCATATCAGTTTTTCCCTCTTTCTCTTCACACACACCCCTCTCTCTCTCTCTCTCTCTCTCTCTCTCTCTCTCTCTCTCTTTCATTATTTCACCCTTACGAAACTCATGTAGTACTCACCATTCTGCCTTATGCATCCCTCTAACCATTTAAATAAAAGAATAAAAATAAAAAAAGAAATAAGAGAGAGAGAGAGAGAGAGAGAGAGGAGAGAGAGAGAGAGAGAGAGAGACTTCCCCGCCGTGGTGCCAACGCCGACAGAATGCAAATTTTCAAGCTGTCGGGGATGGGGGTGGTGTTCACCCCGCTACCCCTATCACATTTCCTCGTTGAGCAGGATGAGTATACCGCATGCCATTAGTCATCATAAGTTTGAGTTTTTGTCTTTTTTAAGCCTTTAAACTTAATCTTTTATTTCCAAATGGTGAGTGTTATTTGTAAATTGCAAAAATGTTACAATGTACAAGAATAAATAAAATAATATGGTGGTCGTATTGTTACAAAGGGCAGAGTTTTAGTAAGAAGTGTCAAACTTTACACCTCAGAATTTCTTAGAAATCCGATGGAATTGGAATTCAATTCCGACGAAATCTTGTATTTGGTTGGTTTTAAATGGTTCTATTGAAACTTTAAGGGGGGAATAAATTCTATTAAATGATTGTATTCAAAATCAATCGACATTGGGATGAAATTGAAAATCCATAGTGTAGGAATTTCATAAATTACGTTTTTACCCTCAAATCCTTTTAACACTGCTAAACATTGATATATTTATATGTATTATAATATATAATAAACCATATATTTATAATATATATGTATTAAATATAATGAAGAAAGTTCAAATATAAACTCAATTTTGGTTATGAACATAGGACGAATCTCAGCCACTCATACTGTCAAAAAATGCAGCTTTGACCAGTCCCCTCCCCCTTAATAATCTCTACCCTCCCATGAATCGCGTCAATCCTCCGTGATTGCGTCCACCGTAACCGAAGATGTGTGGCTGAGATTCGTCCTCGCGTTCACAACCAAAATTGAGTTCACATTTGAACCTGACCCTAAATATAATATTATATATGTATATTTTTTATATTATATATTCGTAATATATATTATAAGCTATAAAACAAACAAAAAAAAGAACAATTATGTGATTTTACATTATTGAAATCAAGTTCATCTGACATGTCTACGAACCAAACAGAATAATGAATTAGATTTCAATTTCTTCAAATTGCAATTCCAACTCCAATTCCTTCACAATCATTCATGCAAACCAAACGTCACTTCAATGACTGAAAATCATTACACCTCGATCTGGATCAATTCTACATTGCATTATAGTATTGAAAATAATGTTAAATTTTAGGGGTGTTCAAAAAACTCGCTAGACCGCTTAAATTAATCGAACCAAGTTAATTCGGGCCGTTTTTTACGGGTTGAGCGATCTGGCGGTCCAGTCCAATTTGAAAAATAGCCAAACCGTGCGATCCAATTCGATCTGCAGTCTGGAGGTTTTTTTTGGCAGTTTAGACCAAACAGATCACCAAATACATACACATATATAATATGCATTTCTCTTTTTAGTGTTTGATGAGATATTTTGTTTTCTTTAATGAACTTTGTTTATTTTTTGGTATTCGTTTACTTCAAACGGACTCAATGCATATGGAGGAGTGAACTTTCAAATATTTGGCTTTGTTAAAAAGATATTTAATATAAATTTATAATTTATATTATATTGTATATGTTCTTTTTTAAGGGTGTTCGGGTCAAAGCCCGACCAATTCCCGACAATTTTGGGGGCTAAACATGGCCCCACTTAAATGTTCTCGGGCATGCACACGGAAAGGCTCGAACTCGAACCGGTCAAAGCCGCCTTTATTGACTGGATGAGTGGCTGAGATTCGTCCTTATGTTTACAACCAAAATTGAGTTCACATTTGAACTTTCCACTCTCTCTCTATAGCGCTCTCTCTCTCTCTCTCTCTCACTATATATATATATATATATATATATAGAGAGAGAGAGAGAGAGAGAGAAAATGTTCAAACGGGACGCAAACCATTTAAGAAAACAAGAAAATTTCGCTCATGCACAAATTACATGTGATTTTATACTTACGAAAAAAAGGGATGTGCACGACCTAAAATCATGGGCAAAGTTGCCTGTACGTGAATCATATGTTATTTTGTACGCTAACGGATTTTTTCTTGTTTTAATTAAATAGTCAGCGTTCTCGTATGAACTCAGCTCTACATATGAAGGGGGCACAATCAAACGAGAATTATAAGTATTTAAAAAAAACACGCAAACTAAAAAAATCATATATCATTCATGTACAAAATCATATATGATTTATGTGATTTTGCTCGCGACTTAAGTTGCGACCAAAGTCGCCTGAGCTGCTTTTTTCACATATGATTTTGTTGTTGGTTCGCATGTTCCTTTAAATAAAGATCTTTCTCGTTTAAACCCGACACTATATATATATATATATATACACACACACACCGGGTACAACCGAGTGGGGGGATACAACATATGGCCCAAGCCCCGATTTGAGTCTACAAGTGAGACCCTTTTTAGCGGTGTATCTCGACGCCAATACGCCGTACGGGTCACGCGAACCGGTTTCCCACCGGGTTGAGATAAATCATCATCCATTCCTTTGCCTATAAACATAGTTGTGTAACATGATAACCAATCAATCTATGGTAACATAATATCAAGTTTAAGACTAACATATAAATTAGAGTTAGGATTTTGGGACAACACCAGAATGACCAAGTGAGTGTGTGAGTGCCTCATAGAAGTGGCCGGAGCCGGCGAACAACAGCGACGGCGCTGACCAGAACCGGTGGCGGAGGCCGGAGGTCGTGAGGCGGAAGAAGGGGCAAAGCTCTCGTCGCTATTGCGTTTGTTTAAAAAATTTAGTTTGTAAAATGTGAGCCCGCTTCTCGCATTTGGTGCTATTTATATTAATTTTTTTAGAAATTACACTTTGATCCTCCAACTTCTTGTTTTAACTAGTGCGTATATTTTTAAGAAAAGAAGAGTAAATTACACTTTTGGTTCTTGTGGTTTGGTGTTTTTAATATATTTGGTCCCTACAACTTAAAATTTACACTTTAAACACTGCGACGATTAGGTTTCTGGGTCTAACGATCGTTAATGAAACTCGTTAAGTCAGAGGTATTTTTGTCTTTTTTTTCATTTTCTTTAATTTTGCTTTAAAAGTTCCAACTCTAATTCCTTCATAAACATTCATGTGAACCAAACGCCACATCAATGACTCAAAATCATTTTTTTTGAGGTATCCCAGACCACATTGGGCCCAGACTAATCCTCGGCAATTTTGGGCCAAAGCCCGACTGCTAAAGCATGCAGCTCGGGGTCGAAACCCCCCGTACTTCCAGAATGCGTCCCCATGACTCGAACTCGGGTTCACCACTATGTAGTGCCCAAGCCAGGTAACACTCCTTTGGTAATGACTCAAAATCATCACATCTCAATTAGATCAATATGATGTTAAATTTTAGGGGTGTTCAAAAAACATGTTGGGCCATTTAAACTGATCGAACCAAGTCAAGTCGGACCGTTTTTTGGCAGGTTAAGCTGTCTGGCGGTCCAGTCTGGTTTGAAAAATAGCCAAACCGTGCGGTACGGTTCAGTTTGCGGCCTGGATGTTTTTTTTGGGTGGTTTAGACCAAACAGACCGCCAAATACACACACACACACACACACACACACACACACACACACACACACATATATATATATATATATAATATGCATTTCCCTTTTTTAGTGTTTTGTTGAGATATCTTGTTTTCTTTTTTATGAACTTTGTTTATTTTTTTTGCAGACTTTGCTTACTTCAAACGGACTCAAGGCATGGAGGCGTGAACTTTCAAATATTTGGTTTGTTAAAATAGATATTTGATTTAAAGTTATATATTTTATATGTTTTTTTAAGTTTAAACTTAAATCCCATAAAAAGGCTTAAACCGCCAAAACCGGTCGTATCAAACCGCCTAAACTGCGGTCCAATTTCACTGGTTTGGACACTTAATGTCAAACCATTTGGTTTAAAAATTTTATAAACCGTCACTTATGATTTGGTTTGTGATCTTAGAGGTAAACCACCTAATTAAAGTAACCCCCTTAAACATTGTTGCTAAATTGATGAGTTAGTAGTTACATTGTAGAATGATATACAAAAACCAATAGTTATAAATTAATTGGTATTTTGTTAATAGACATCACATTGCATTATGGTTTATAATTTGTAGGCAAAATAATAATAGTGTTTCTTAGGCTACTTGCACCCAACCCAATCAACCCACTCAACCCACTCACTTTTTTAATGCCACATCATCTGACACATCAGCTTTTTCCCAACACTCTCTTTACCCTCCCATAACCCTCTACAACTCACACTCAACCCTCTCAACCCTCTCACACACAACACACACAACACTCACACACAACACACACAAATACAGCGGCTTTGTTCGGGTTCTACAAGCCGCCAAGGGTTGAACCCGCCGGCTTCCTTCCCCCACGCACCCAACCCACTCGAACCCTCCCAGCCCGGCGGGTTTACCCGCTGAGAACCCAATGCACCGGTGCGTGCAGCCTTAAAAGTAGTGATACCGAACCACCATAGACCCGTGGGAAAATGATTAATATCAAATTAACATGAATATATCAACTTGAAAAAAGACAACAACTGAAGTTGTTAATCAGCATTTTCTTGTATACTTAAATGGTTAAATTTATCGTATAAACCCATATCTAATATAACATTACAACTAATCAATTTAAGGCAAAATTATAGGTCAAGAGTAAAACTCAGTTACTCAAATGTACCCCACCCTTTGTTAATGGTAAGAGTCCCTAGCCGCATTTCCTGACGAGTATAGAGATCCCCATCTCGGTCAATTTTTGGTGAATACCAATCTATCCCCGTTCGTGCTTTATCCTCGTTCGGGACCCATTAATTGAACAATTTGAATCATAAAAGAAATTTATCTAATAAAACCAATCAACATTAATTACTTAACCAAAAAGTTGGATAACAAATATATGTCCATGCTTAACACTTGCTTTATACAAGTACTACATAGCTATATGCATCGATATATTATAAGGCTATAAGTATCCAACCATTCCAACCCTCCTAACCCCACTATCACATCAACTTTTCTCCAACCCTACAATCTGGAACCCTCTCTGATTAGTACCCAACTCACTTAACTCTCTTATTTAATTAAACACACCCCTCACACACACCACACACACAACACAAGCCGTTGTGAGCGGTGTGGGCAACCCTCTAGCCTCTCGAACCCGCCGGTCGCGTAGCGAAACCCGCCGAACCTGCTGAGCCCGACGGGTTCGAGCACGCTGAACCCAGCCCTGCGATACGCATGGCCCAACTAGTAGTGTGTTTTTCTCATACATCTCTGTTAGAATATGTGGAACCCCAGAATTAATCTCCAAAAGAGCCCTTGAGGAGAGAAGGGGGGTTCCAACATATATAGTGAAGATTTGGTCCAAGTCTAGCCGATGTGGGACTCTAACACGCCCCCTCCAACAGAGGCTAGATAGAGAGCCTAGAAGGGTCACGAGAGGACCAGGAGAGGTGGGACTCTAACACGCCCCCTCCAACAGAGGCTAGATAGAGAGCCTAGAAGGGTCACGAGAGAACCAGGAGAGGGTCACGAGAGTGCCGGCATGTGAGTCCGAAGAATGGTAGACCTTGGCTCTGATACCATGTTAGTTTGTGGGGTTCCAACTCAAAACCAATTGGCTATGAATGGAGTAGCCCAGGACCCTTATAAGCACATTACAAGTTCACTTTGTGTCCGATGTGGAACATTGCTCAACACGCCCCCTCACGTGTGGCGTTCTTTTCAGCCTAACACGTGGATACTTTGGGTTACGTGGAGTCCGTGCGGCTTTTTGACCAACCACGGGTGAACCTTGCTCTGATACCATGTAAGTTTGTGGACCAGGAGAGGTGGGACTCTAACACGCCCCCTCCAACAGAGGCTAGATAGAGAGTCTAGAAGGGTCACGAGAGAACCAGGAGAGGGTCAAGAGAGTGCCGGCATGTGAGTCCGAAGAATGGTAGACCTTGGCTCTGATACCATGTGAGAATATGTGGAACCCCAGAATTAATCTCCAAAAGAGCCCTTGAGGAGAGAAGGGGGGTTCCAACATATATAGTGAAGATTTGGTCCAAATCTAGCCGATGTGGGACTCTAACAATCTCATATTACTTTAGATTACATGGAATGATAACAAACACAATAGAAAACCATAGAAAAATCTAAACGGTATATGTCGCCAATCATGAGCACAAGTATTTGTTAATAAAATATTATATACATAGAGATTGTTTCATTTACAAACCACTCTTAAATACAAATCATACAACCCAAGTAGTCATATTAGATTAAGAAAATTAATGGATAAATTATTTCATAGCTATATTTGATATTAAAAAGACTCATATACCAAATATAGCTTTGATTAATCTTGGTCATTGATTTTTTAATCTAATGTGATTAAGTGGGTTGTACGGTTTGTATTCTAAAAGGGTTTGTAATTGAAACCTCGTATATACATATGCATATATATTTATATTTATATATAATAGAGAGAGAGAGAGAGAGAGAGAGAGAATGTTCAAACGAGAAAGCAAACCGTTTAAGAAAACAAGAAAAAACCTGCGCTCATGTACAAAATCACATGTGATTTAATGCTAACGGAAAAAAGGGGATGCGAGCGACTTGCACGCGACTTAAAAGTCGCGGGCAAAGTCGTGTGAATCACATATGATTTTCTACGTGAATCATATCTGATTTTGTACAGTAACGAAGTTTTTCTTGTTTTTTTTAAATAGTCAGCGTTCTCGTATGAACCCACCTCTATATATGAAAGGGGGCAAAATCAAACGATAATTGTAAGCATTTAAAAAAAACACACGAACTAAAGAAATCATACATCATTCATGTACAAAATCATATATGATTTAGACCATTTTGCTCGCGGCTTATGCACCGCCAAAGTCGTCTGAGTGGTTTATTTCACAAATTCATATAGTTCGTGTGTTGTTTTAAATAAATATCGTTATCGTTTAAACCCGACACTATATATACACACACCGGGTACAAGCGGGTGGGGATACAACATTTGAGGCGGTACCCTTTGTACGTAGCGGGGTATCCTGACGCCATACACCATACAAATCGATGAACCGGTTTCCCACTGGGTCAAGACAAATCATGGTCCCTTCTTTTGCCTATAAACATAGTTGTATAACATCATAGCTAAAATAATAGCAAGCTAATATCAAATTTAAGACAAACATATAAATTAGAGTTAGGATTTGGGACAACACCAGAATGACCAAGTGATCCCCTCCCAGCGGGATCACTGATGTGGCAAGCAGGGCGAACACCACCCCCGTCCCCACGGGGGTCAAGAAAAGGCATCCTAGCAGGATGGAAATCACGGTGGGGAAACCTCATTTTTGTGACTCTCTCTCTCTTCTCTTTTTCCGTTTTTCATTTTTTTAAATGGTTAGTGGGGTGTATGGACAGAATGGTTACCACTACAGGGGTTTCTTAGGGATATAATGGTGGTATACAGAGAGAGGAAGTAAAATGCTGACGTGACAAGCAGGATAGAAGTGGCCGGAGCCGTTGAGCAGCAGAACCGGCAGAAGAGGTTGTGAGGCGGAAGAGAAGAGGGACAAAGCTCTCGGTGCTATTGCGCTTGTTTAAAAATTTTAGTTTGTAAAATGTGAACCCACTTCTCGCATTTGGTGCTATTTATATTAAAAATTTTAGAAATTACAATTTGATCCTCCAACTTTTAGTGTTTGTTTAATTAGTGAGTATATTTTTATAAAAAAAGAGTAAATTACACTTTTGGTTCTTGTGGTTTGGTGTTTTTAATACCTTTGGCCCCTACAATTTAAAATTTACACTTTAAACACTGTGGTATGGATTTCGACCGGATTAGGGTTCTGGGTCTAACAACCATTAAAGAAACCCGTTACGTCTGGAGTATTTTTGTCTTTTTTTCATTTTCTATATTTTTTCCTTAAAAAATTAAACTTAGGGACCAAATTTGTCATCTTCTCCGGCAAAACTATCGACCATCTTTGTCGGCCAAAATTAAACCCTCGGGGGCCAAACCTAAATCCAATCATCAACTTTAAAATAAAACATAAACTTAGATGCACATCCAAATATTCATGTCAAACTTCAAATTCTAAATTGATGAACTCAACTTTCAACCTAGCATCAACATTTGCAAAATGATAAAATCAGAAAATCGAACCAGCTAAAATTGTGATAAAATATTGAAATCAGTAAATTAGGGAGGAAGAGTAATGCTAAACGAACACCACAATGCCCTTGATTTCGACCCAAACCAGAAAAACAAGCATTAGATCGAGAAAATAAATGTTTAATACATCAAAAAGTATTTTTTGTAGGTGGATACACACAATAACTTTTTGAGTATAATTTGATACATTTTGAAAAAGTATCCTCTAAAATAATTGGTATTTTATATTTTTGTTAATAGACATCACATTGCATTCTTGTTTATGATTTGTAGGCAAAATAACATGGACGGAGCCAAAGCTTTTATCAAATGGCGGCTCCATGTAATTAAGTTTTTGGTTGATTTTGAGAGAATTTTAAAGTGTCATTTTTTTGATTTCGATGTACAGTTTTGATTTTTTGTTGAATCAAGAGAAGTTTTTTTGGTTTTTTGAGTGATTTCAAGATTTTTTATTGGTTTTTTTGATTGATTTCAAAAGAATTTTTAGGTTTTTTATGTTCATTTTGAGAGAATTTTTTGGTTTTAAGTGCATCGTTTTCAAGTTTCAAAAACGACATGGTGGCACCCTCCAAGACGATACAGTTGCACCTTTATAAAACTAAAATTTTTACCGTTCGCCGAAGAAAATGACACAATAACACGTACCATCGTGACCTCCTTAATAACTCCATCCATATAAAATAATAATAGTGTTTCTTAAAAGTAGAGATGCCAAAGCACCATAGACCCCTTAAATCAATTGCTAGAAAATGATTAATATCAAATTAACATGAATAAATCAATTTGAGGAAAGACAACAAGTGAGATTATAAATCACCATATTCTTGTATTACTTAAATAATTAATTTCTCGTATGATTCCACTCTTAACTATATAATATTACAACTAATCAGTTTAAGGCAAAGATATAGATCAAGAATAAAACTCAGTTACTCAAATGTAAAATCTTAAAAAAAAAACATATCGATCATGTAAATTTACAATTGAGTTCTAGCAAGAAGTGGAGTTATCGTGTAAAGGGTAAGAAGAGATCTTCACTCTTTAGATGCACATTAGAATATGATGCCTGTTTATGTAAAAAGTTACACAACTCAATGTCGTAAGAAACTTGTGTGAGGCTTAACCGTCGAGAGAAAGAAATTACAATCAATGATAAGTGCGGAAAAATAAAATGAGAAAAATAATTTGATGACGCAGGAAAAACCTCACGACGGAGGAAAAAACCTGCGGTCGACCTAAAAGATAAGTCGACAGAGCACTATGTTCATCAATCAGGGGTGACGTCCTTCAGGTATACAGCTTTGGTCGTACGATTACAATTGAGAAAACTATGAAATCGAATGTAAATTACAAGTGATTCTCCAGAATAATTGCTATGGAACTTGTGAGCTTCGGATAGACTTCCTGTGTTGCAATGCTGGCTTGATTCTTCTTTTATAGTAGCTTGATAATAACGGTCCAACGGTATTGTGGCTCATCAATGATTGAATCGTAACTGTCCAACGTTATTGTCTTTAATTAATGCTTAGAGAGTAACTGTCCAACGGTACTGCTGAGAGTTAATGTCTAGATTGTAACTGCTGCGAGAATCTTGCTTGTAACGGTCGATCTTGATGCTGTCGAACGATACATAACTTACGACTTGCTCATTGTAATGATGGACTTCAACGAGCATAGCATAGTACTCAATTTCCGATTTCCTCAAAGGTGGACAATTGTTAGATATGATAATCAGCTTGCCTGCATCAAAGATATAAACTTTGTATGTTTATTCGTTAGTACTATTAGTCGTACGACGTAATAGACATTGTTCGACTTATCCGTTGTATTTGTTCGATGTTTAATGATCTTTGTTCGAGAGTCCTATTAGTTTTATCTCAGGACCTTATCTTAATACAGGACCATTGTCCTAATGATTATCTTACGATTATAGTCGGTTGTCGTGCGATTGCGGATTTTTACCCTAACAATTTGCCCCCAAGATTTAGAAAATAATTCTAATTTTATCTAAATCTTTAATTCGCTGGTCAAAGAGTAAAAATACGTTGTATAACGGTCGAATAAACGTTGATAATATAGCCGTTATCTAGCCGTTACCCTGGACGCGTGTCTTCTAACGGCTAGTTGATGACGCGTGTAGCGATTGTTTTTGATGACTCATATGATTTAGTTGCTATAAATATAAGTTTTCAGATTAAAGAAAGATTTTACAAAATCTTCTCTAATTTTCGCTTTGATTTACAAGATCGTAATCCGACTATTTTTGGCAAAGATTTCGTGCGACTAGGCTTTTATAAGGTATCCCTTCTTCTCTATTTCATGCGTCTGAAATCGATAGCATATAAGAGTAATAGAGGTTTAGATAATCTTAGGTTCACCCGTTTGAGAAATAGTTTAGGTCGATCGGAGTTCATTATGTAGAGTGAAGTTAGGAGTTCTATTACAGAAAGTCTAGAAGTAGGAGAGTTGAGGGAACTGGCAGGGCTTCCTGAGAATGCTCTGGTGAGGGTGGCCGGAGAGATCCGTCCGGCGGATGCTCCGAAGGGCTTTTTTGCTCTTTTCGAGTATCCGTTTAAAGTCGGATTTCGATGGCCATACTTTCCTTTAGCGAGGGCGTTCATGACTCGCTTCGATGTGTCTCCGGGACAGTTGATGCCCCAGTTTTGGCGCGTCGTTCATGTAATCGAACGAGTGACCAGAAATTGGGATCGTCCACCGTTCTCAGTCGACGATCTCCTCTCGGCGTACAATGTGATCCGTTCTCCCTACAACCGTTTTGGGTTGTTTCCAAGGGGAAGAAGCGATGCCATGTTGGTCCATGGTACCCAAGTAAACGATCGAGGATGGAAGGCGAGATACGTCTTTGTCCAAACATCCTCGGTCATAGGCGAGGAATCGTGGGTCGTTCCTGAATGGAACAAAGGCGGTAATATAGCTTACCTTGCTTTTCTTCAGTTTATTTTAAATTATTTTTTGTTTGTTAACTCTTTGTTTTCTTCTTGACAGCGATCGACTTCACGTTTGAAGAGACCACCGAGGCAATCGAACGTTTCTTGAGCTATAGTGTGACCGATCGGAAGTATCGAACGTCGAAAGGAGGTGACGAGAGCGACGTCGAGCCTGAAGTACAAATAATCGAGGAAACAGATATGGAAGGTAGATATCGTACGTCAGTATTCTCGTTTATAGTAATTTATTTTGATTCTAACTTCTTTTTTCTGTATAGGCTCAGCTTCCAAGAAGGCGTCAACGATGGAAGCAGCTGCTCGTGCTGCCAAAAGGAAGGCTGCTGCCCAGGAAGGTCTGGTGGCTAAACGTACGAGGTCGTCGTACGTTTCTGTGGACACCCCACCTAAGGATGCCGCACGCAAGGCTGAAGGTGGGATAGAGGCTATTCCTCTTAGCTTCGCTCCTCCTGCAAAGGGAGCGGGTGCGTCGAAGGCCGACAAGGGGAAGAAGAAAGAGGGATCTGGTCTTACGACCATGACAATCCAGATACCCTCTGACTTCATGGTGGATGATGTGATTAGGACGGCGGCCACTTTCCCAGTCCTTGAGCAGTTCCACGTCCCTGCTCAGAAGGCGCGCATGGAGGAGGCCGACATCGAAGACCTAGATGCCTCCATTGCGGGTATCTCCTTCTTGGTAAGTCCCTGTCATACGTTTTTTGTTTTTACTTCATTTGTACAGCTTCTAATCTTTTCTTTTTTCTTTATACAGGCTCTCCAAACTAGTCTTAGCCTCCATACACGGATGGCTAAGATCAAAGAGGAATTAGCGTCGAATCAGAACGACGCTAAGCTAGCCAAGAAGGAGGCCGACAAGGCCAAAAAGAAGCTGACCCAACTGACCGACGAGGTTAGTGCTAAGTCGGTCCAGATTGGGGACTTGGAATCCAAGCTGGAACTCAGCGAAGGGTTTCAGGTCCAACAGCGAGAACGACTGAAATTGGCCTTGGACCATGTGAAGGAGCTGGAGAAGGAGCTGCTGGCCGTGCGACGAGAGAAAACTGAGAGAGAGGAAGCGCTGTCGTCCAAGATCCAGGAACTGGAAGATGACGCCGCCTTAGTCCGTGTGGTCGCACGTACTGCGGTCATGCGACGCGTGGCTGCTGGGACCGTGACTTCTCAGATGGCGAAGGACGAGGTGGCATCTTTCGTTCATGTGATGGGCTCTAAAGATCTTCTCGACGAGGAGGATCTGAAGAACTTGGACGAAGAAGTAGCAGCTGAGGTCAAGGATGCAGGTGTCGAGGAGGAGGTTCCTGAAACCTCTGGATCCGCTCCTGCGCATCCTCAGGAGACTGAAGAGGCCCCTGTCGCAGATCCACCTTCCTCTGTCGCTCCTTTAGAATAGTTTTTCTTTTGTAATCGTAAAATTTTTTTGTACTCTGCCGTTTTTAGGCAAGAAATATTAATGAAAAATTTTTTCGTTCGAATAACGTGTGTTTTATCTTATCATTGTTGTGTTATTATGACTTATATCGTGCGTTTTAGCTTGTATCGTGCGTTTTAGCTTGTATCGTGCGTTTTAGCTTTTATTTTTGCATGCGTTTGTTTTAAAGTCCTTAGACTTATTATAGAAACGTTTCTGTTGTACTCATGAGAGTATTCGTGCGACTGGCGAGTTAACTTGCGCTCTTGCGACATAATCGTGCGTTATAGCAGTTTTTCTTGCGATTCATGCGGTTTTTGTCGTGCGATTCCTGCGATAAGCATGCATTTAAGTCGTGCGATACTTGCGTTAATCGTGCGATCCATGCGATTTATCGTGCGATACCTGCGAAAAAGGATGACTAAGGGGTGGCCGTTGGCTTAGCCAACGGCGCTCCGATGCTTAAGTCAGTAATGGATAAGGAATAAATCGTATGTAAATAGGTTTAGAAATAGTACCTTTTGAGGTGATGGGCGTTCCAGCTTCGTGGGATTTCCATACCTTCTATCGTCGTAAGTCTATATGCTCCGTTTCCAATGACTTTGGAAATTATGTATGGTCCTTCCCATTTGATGGAAAGTTTTCCAGCGTTTGGCTCTTGTGTGTTTTGAAACACATGTCGTAAGACATAATCTCCAACTTGAAAATTTTTTGCCTTTACCTTTTTGTTGAAGTGTCTTTCGACAATTCCTTTCTGTGCAGCCATCGTTCGTAGTGCTTTCTCTCGGAATTCTTCTAAAGCGTCAAGGTCGTAAGATAAATTTATTTCATTTTGATCATACGTGCGACTTCTGGCAATTGGTATTTGAGCTTCGATTGGTAAGACTGCTTCGCATCCATATACCAGAGAATATGGAGTTTGTCCAGTTGATGCTCTAGGTGTCGTACGGTTTGCCCATAGGACAGATGGCAGTTCCTCTACCCATTTTCCTTTTGCTCCTTTCAACCTTTTTCGGATTGAATTGATGATGACTTTGTTGCTCGACTCTGCTAATCCGCTAGATTGTGGATATCTCGGAGTTGAAGTGATTAACTTGATTCCTCGTTTTTCACAGAACGTACGAGTTTTATCACTTATAAATTGTGAGCCGTTGTCGCACATGATTTCAGCTGGTACTCCGAATCTATAAATGATATTTTTCTGAATAAAAGATATGACTTCTTTATCTCGGACCTGTGAGAAAGCACCAGCTTCTATCCATTTCGAGAAGTAATCGGTGAGCACGAGTAGATAGACTTTTTGTCCAGGGGCTGGAGGTAATTTTCCCACGATGTCCATTCCCCATCGCATGAAGGGCCATGGAACTAGAACATAATGTAAAGGTTCAGATGGTCGATGGACCATACTCGAATGTTTTTGACATGCGTCGCATCGTTGGACGTACGTTATGGCATCCTCTCGTAGAGTAGGCCAATAGTAACCTTGTCGTGAGATTCGGTTAGCAAGACTTCTGCCCCCTGTATGATTCCCACATTCTCCGTCGTGCATCTCTTGGAGAATTTGATTGATTCGTACCTTACTTGTGACGCATCGTAGGAGAAGTCCTGTCGTGGATCTTCGATAAAGTTGATCTTCAAAAATTGTATATCTTGAAGCTTTCGACCTTGTCTTTCGAGCTTCCATTTTATCTTCAGGTAGTTGGTCGTGCTTGAGGTAGTTCCATATGTCGAGCGACCAATTGTAAATTTCTTCGTTCATCTGTACTTCATAGTTTGCCGCAATTGTTGGTGTTGTGAGATGAAGTATTGGGATATTTTCCATAAATGGATCATGAAATGCAGATCCCAAATTGGCCAGTGCGTCCGCTTGCATATTTAGATCTCTTGGTATTTGCTCGATCAGGAACTGTTCAAATCGTGCGATTCGATCTTTAACGGCTTTGAGATAACTCATCATTTTTGAGTCTTTTGCTTGAAAATCTCCATTTACTTGGTTTACGACCAGTAAAGAATCGCTTCGAACGTGCAATTGTTTTGCCCCCAGTCTAAGAGCAATATCTAGTCCTGCGATCAAAGCTTCATATTCTGCTTCATTGTTTGTGGCTTTGAATTCGCATCGTACGGAGTATACTATATTTCCCCCTTGTGATGATTTTAAGACAATACCTAACCCACATCCTCGTACGTTCGAGGAACCATCAACGTAGAGTATCCACGGTTTATTGTCTGAAATCATCACAACTTCGTCGCACGTCGTAGGTTCTAGTCCTGGAGAAAATTCTGCCACAAAATCTGCCAATACTTGTGATTTAATTGCCGTCTTGGGTTTGAATTCAATGTCAAACCCACTGAGATAAATGCTCCATTTGGCTAATCGTCCTGTCAGTTCTGGCTTTCGAAGCACCGTCTTGAGTGGATAATTGGTCACAACAATGATGTGATGTGACTCGAAGTAATGCCTTAGCTTCTTTGTGTTGGGATTTTGTGGGATCCTCGTATCAAACTGACACGAGAAAAACCGTGATCTCAAACCTAACTGGTCGAGACACACGACAAAACCACATGAAACAAACTGTTCCAAAGGTTTAACAATCAAACCTAACTGGTTTGATTAAGCGGAAGCAATAACGATTAAAATCCCGAAAACATCACAGATCTTATTTGTTTATCTTATTACAGTTAATATGTAGGTTTAGGGTTATTACCTGGATTGCTTGAGATAGATCCACCCGTAAACGACCAAACGGAATTCCCTCTAGCTGGATCAAACCCCGGAACGCTTCACGAACAAACGGTACGCGAAGAACACGATCAATCAGAAACGAAACCGGATCTGGATTCTTTCTTGGTGAGATCGACGAAGAAAGAGAGAGGAGAGAGAAAGGTTTCTTTCAGAATTAATTGAATGAATTGTGTGTATCTATTCTGATAACCTGGCATATCTATTTATATGGAAAACCTTCCATCTATCAGATAGCCTTTATTCTTTCTTTCTCTTTAAGAAAGAATAATTTCCATAATGATCTTATTCTTTCTTTTTCTCTAAGAAAGAATAATTTCCATAATTATCTTATTCTTTCTTTTTCTCTAAGAAAGAATATTTACCAATTAATATATTTTTCATATAATAATTGCTAGATAATTATAAACCAATTAATTAACCCTTTTATATATTTATTTAACTAATAAATATATAACCGTAATTAATTATCAGAAACCTTTCACTTTGGGGTTTATACAGAAAACACCCAACAGTTTTATAATTCGCTATTATAAAACTAAACTCTCCAAACTGGGGTTATTAAACTATCCGAATTATAGGTCCTCACAGGTGTGACCCTCAAGTGACTTATAACGTTGGATGTGCGATCAAGTGGTTTGTCAACTTATGCACATAATTCCTACAGACTCCCACTTGTGCAAGTTGGCAATACCAGATTGATGACACGGACCTAAGGAGGCCCCTAGACAGGCACTTAGGCTAACCAGGTTATAAGCACCCTTATACCCAGGTAGGTGATAAAACGTTTCCTAAAAGGAAACAACATTTATGAACAAACTGTTCACAAATCGGGTATAAACTAGGCTTTTCCTTTTGCATCACGATATTTCAATTTTGAGTATGAGCATGGATACAGTCAACTCTGAATACTCAAAGATTATGTTCATGACTATCCGACTTCCAACTGATTGGTAAACGACAAAGAACAAATCAGTTCGTTTGGGCATGGCCATGCACTTCATCAGTTCTTGTAGTCAGTCAAGGGGCCCAGGAAATATCTCTCTTCGAAGAAGAGGTGCAAATCCCATCTTGCATATCTGCATCTGTCACCACGGCTTCCGCTGAATCTAGTTACGCCCCGTATGACCACCCTGTTACAGCGTGATGTTAGAACGTACTAAGTATCCAACAGTCCTCGCAATGCCAAACCAAATACCTCAGGTACTAAGGACAACCTCTGGGAGTCTTACTCATGACTAAATCCATGGAGTAATCTCAACCGGCGGATCACATCCGATATTCGCTGCTCTATCGAATATCCGTGCAGTTTTTGGTCTACATCGCTTGTAGCTGTTATTCAACACTCTGTTTTATAACCACCCAAAAACTCACGATGACTTTAAAACCCTATCAGGTTCCCACCTTGATAAGTTGTCACGGATAATTTTAAATAAAACTTATACTAGTTTTATTCCTGGATCAAAAACATGCTAAGTTTAAAAGAAACAAAGAAACTAATTTTGTATAGTCCATATTCCACTCTGTAATAATAACAAAATTAATAGCACTTCTAAGTTACTTTTACGGTGTCTATTCAATGTGTACTTTATACTTGGTTTAAATGAAGTATCACCTTCCTTCAATTTAAACCCTTTGATTAGTGTTTACCATCCTAATCAAAGAAACAACCAAAAACAACACAAGTTATTAAATAATAATTTTAACTTGGTTCTGCTAGTTTTGTTTTGCAAACACATTTAAACAAAATCTAGACTTTTCTTTACCATATTGCCTAAATCTTGGAGATACTGGAATAACTCCAAGTTTCTTGAATATGTAAAGTCAACTCTGCAACTTTCCTTAGTTGCTGTGTAGATAAAGATTTCTACCTGAAATCTGAGAAAATTTCCATTTACCAAACTGGTAAATTTCAGGAAATTTATTCTAGTGTTCTACAACACTTGATGGTCTAAAAAGATACTTGAATATCTTTATTATTACAACACATATAATTATTGATTTTCTTAAAGTCAAAACTTTGACTTTATTGTTTCAAAACTTTGAAACTCTTGATCTAACCTTTTTGACTTAAAAGAATAGATCATATTTCTCATGAATTTTTATCCTCTCTGGATTATGAATTCCTAGAAATATAAATCAATAATATAACTTTTATTCTTTATCGGAAGCATAGATAGAGAATAAATTGGGCTCCCACTAACCTATATGAAAATTGATTATTACTTAAATTTGATGCTTCATTGACTTAGTCAAGACTTGACTATTTGGTCAATTTTATTTTAAGTAATAAGTTTAATACTATAAACTTGAATTTTACTATTCATAAAACTTAACTGGATCTTATTAGATCCCTAATTCCAAAACTTGGAATTTACTAGTTTTATAAATACTGATATTATCAACGTCATCTGTGATAATATCCTAAATTCCCTTTTTAAAACATATGAGTAATTTGAACTTGACTACAATATACTTGTTATAATCATATTACTCGTAAATGTTTTGTTCCAAAAACACGTTCCTATAAAACAGTACTTCGTGTGTTTTTGACAGTTTTCATATATTACTTCGAATTACTATATTTTGAAGTATATTTGTTAGTGTGGTAGACAATATCTAGGATCAACAAACTGAATCAAGTCTACCTTGACTTAGATTCAAAATAAAATTAGATATATAAATCAAGACAATAATTTTAAATTTAAAATACCAAAATCCATAAATTTAAATCAACCAACATTTCAAAATATCCAAAATAAAATGTCTTAAAATAAGTTTAAAATGTCTTGATAATATCTAAAATAAATCTTGTCTGATCCTCGGGACCCGGGCACTTCATTTCTCCTGACCACCTGCAAACAAACATTTGCTCTAGGTGTCAGTTAGCTTGTAAACTAACAAGTAGTAATGATAAAATGAAGCAGTCATAAAACGTCCTAGGTGTTTATACCTGTTTCATGACGCTTCGGGCAATTGTGTCTCTAATGTCCGACCTCATGACACGTAAAGCATCGATTCTCGGCCTTCGCTTTGTTGACTTTGCCCTTTTTGCCCTTGCCCTTGCCCTTTCTATTGTCAACGGCCTTTGGTACACTCTGGCTGACCTGAACCTGGTCCTTGCCCTTGCTGGTGTTCCTTTGCCCTCTTTTCTTCTTCACTCCACCATCCCTGACCATCAGAACATCTTTGGTCTTGGTCCCCGTTCCCATACTTTGTTCAGCAGTTTTTAACATGGAGTGCAATTCAGCTATGCTCCTTTCCATGTTGTTCATGTTAAAATTCATCACAAACTGCTTGTAATCATCGGACAATGAATTGAGTATGGTATCCGTTGCCAACTGCAACGGAACTGGGTGACCTAACCTCTCTAGGTGGTCAAGTAGCCTCTTCATTTTCATAAAGTGGGCACTGACAGAGGTCCCTTTGGCCATTTTGCACGCATTCAGAGCCCTCGTGGCATCATAACGCTCTGTGCGAGCTTGCGTTTGGAACATGTCCCTCAGCTGGCGGATCATGTCGTAAGCATTAGTGTTCATGAGCCCTGTTTGTAGTTCTGGGCTCATAGTCGCAAGTATCAAGCAGCCAACATCCAGCAAATCATCCGAACGCTTTTGATAAGCATTTCTGATTGCCGTACTGGCATTTGCTGGTGGGGCCTCACCTAGAGGTTCTTCCAGGACATACCACTTTCTCTCGTGCCTGAGCACAATCTGGAGATTGCGCTCCCAGTCGAGAAAATTTGGACCAGTGAGTTTGTCCTTTTCTAGGATCGAGCGAAGAGAAAGGTTATTGGTGTTGGTAACCGTGTTTGCCATCTACACATTTAAAAACTTGGTTTTAGTACCTTTGAATAAACGGTTCCGAATAAATATCAATAAACCCTAAAATGATAAATATCGGACTAGGATCCTTATTTCATACGTCCTGATGCGCGGTTTGCTCACGCCCCACCAGGCCCGTACTATTTCGGTAGGTAAGGACTTTTACCAATCATATCTAACTGACATGACTCCTAGATCTTTTCGGGACATCGGATAAAACCGTACATGTTTTAGTCCCTCTTAGTGCTCTTTGGCCCGGTACCACCCGGTGAGTTGTAACAACTACCAAAATAGATCTCACCACCCAGGACAGGATGTACTCTGGTCGGTACCCCCCGATATCGCAGAGTCTTTTCACCCCCTTCAGCTTGGGGTTTGAACGCTGGTGCTAAAGGTTCGACTCCTTCGAGCTCCAACGTACCTTACGCCAAAGGTGTCCACAAATGGGTTGCACTACTGATCTATGATTTTATGGGTTTTAGCTAAGTTTTTTGAAAAAAAACTTTAAATTTCCAGTATTTTTTTTAAAAACTTTGCTATTTAAACCGACTGTTTAAAAAGGCAACTGATGTTTAAAACCAACTGTTAATAAACATACATTCTGTTTAAAACTAACTTGTTTTAAAACACTTGCTTAATTTAAAACTAACTGTTTTAATAGCATGACTGTCGACTAAAACCAACTGTTTTGAAAGTCAACCAGTTGACCAGAACTAACTGTTTTTGTCAACATTCCTTTATAAGAAAAGCGATCTTATAAATATAAGGTTATTTAAAATAAAATCTACCGTTTGAAAAGGTTTGAAAACTTGGTAATTTTAATTTTAAAAACCTATCATATCTCATGATTGAAAAGTTTTAAAACTCTCTCTAAATTTTAAAACGTTCGATAAAAGCTAAGCATGCAATAATTATCAACTAATCATGAGCAAACACATTCACGCAGTTAAATATTAACAACTACGCAGTTGATACGTCTAATCATAGTTTTGCCAACTAATTCCTAAAGGTCCAAAATGACCTAACTAATTTTCAAGGATTTCTAGTAGCTCCCACTGGCCTTATCACCTCTCGGTGGAATTTTCGAAAAAGAAAAATTATACTTAAGGTCATTAATATAATAAAGGAGTTGTAAAACTATGCAGGTCCTTTCAAGAATAAAATAATGAGCTAAGTTGGCAAACTTTATAACAGGCACAAATATACACAAACAGGTATAATATATAATTTATGCACATATATAAAGCAAATAAACAAGCAACATATATAAAGCATAAAAAAAAATAATCCTAGATCCGTTAAATAATATCTCGTTCGGTTTATCGCAAAATGTGGTTTTAACTGATTTATAAAACAAACTGTTTTACAAATCGAAACTAATATTTTAATCTGAAATCGGTTTTATAAAATTACCTAAGATTTATAAACTATAAATCTAATATGTAAAATAAAACCAATTTTCTAAAATATATACGTTTATCCAAAACATATCAAACCGGACATTCCGAACCACCTAATCGAAATAATAAGTGCTGGCCTAAAAACTGTGTCGTGGTTCGACCAACTGGTCAAATATGACACCTGGCCCATTTGACCAAAACGGGTCAAATACTCGGTTTGATAATCACAGGGATAATTATTAATAAAATCCCTTAAAATATTTTATAAGACAATAAAAAAATTATCTTAATAAAATTAATTTGGATAAAAGCCTAAAACCATCAAACCCTTTTGGGCCTCAAACTGGGTCCAAAATTTCTGGGTCTTGGGCCTCGGATAGGTTAGGCCCAATGAAACGAAAAACCCAAAAACACGTTCTCGTGATCGATCGATATCTCATTGTCGATCACGTAATTATCGCCTTTTGTGATGATAACAACAAACGGTTGCTACCACCACCGCGATCACCGCACCACCATAAACTGGCGACGACGGTTGCTAAGAAAACGCCACCGCCGTCACCAATCATCACCATCAGTCGCCACAGTCACCGCCAAGACGATGACAGCAGCAATCAGCGGCTTCGCCGTGGTACGGCCGCAGCCGCACGGCGACGCTATCGTCCGGCGACAGCAGCGGCTACAATGCCACCACTGCCACCATACAACGCCGTCGAACACCGCCTAGTGCGGTTCGGTCCATCGGCCACCGTAGTGGCTCGATCGCCACCAACGGAAACCGCCGGCCACCACCACGCTGGTGGTTCGGCCTCGGTCCTGCCGTGGTTCGCGGCTTTATAAACAACAAACGCCATCACCACCGCACGGTGGTGTGGCTTGTGATCGCGAAACAAAACCAGCCACCGCCGCCGCCCGGCGAGGCCGCAAGGCAGCCGGCGGTCGGCTTGGTGGTTCGTGGTTCGTCCGGCAACGATGGCCACAGCCACCGCCACCACCACGTTTCAGCCGCCACAACCATCGCAACACCACCGCTGCCCAATCGGGGCTTGCGGTGGTCGACTGGTTTCGCGAAACTATTCCCGCCGTTCACGGCCACCACCAAACTGGTGGTTTGGCCTCGGCTCGGTGCGGTGCGAGTCCGGCAACCGCCTGAGTGCGGTTTGGCTGCCGCCTGGCCGCCGCGGATCTCGCTACCGTGTGTGATTTTCGTGGTTTTTCAGTTTTAATGAGATATACGATAAACGAAAACTGATAAAATAAATTTTTATACGACTGATAAAGATTAAACTTTTATCTAACTGATAAAGATTAAACCTTTATCTAACTAATAAAGTTTTAGTTTTTTAATGAAAACTGATAATTACCCAAAAATCTTTACCAAACTGATAAAGATAATAAAATCAAATCTTTACCAAACTGATAAAGATTGAACCAAATAAAATCAAATCTTTACCAAACTGATAAAGATTATATTTTATTCAAAACTGATAATTATCAAACTGATTAAATCTTTACCAAACTGATAAAGATTAAATCCAAACTTTATTCACAAGAAACAATTTCAACGGATCTAATAACAAATAAATAAAATAAACAATTAAACCTGTGGCTCTGATACCACTGTTGGGATTTTGTGGGATCCTCGTATCAAACTGACACGAGAAAAACCGTGATCTCAAACCTAACTGGTCGAGACACACGACAAAACCACATGAAACAAACTGTTCCAAAGGTTTAACAATCAAACCTAACTGGTTTGATTAAGCGGAAGCAATAACGATTAAAATCCCGAAAACATCACAGATCTTATTTGTTTATCTTATTACAGTTAATATGTAGGTTTAGGGTTATTACCTGGATTGCTTGAGATAGATCCACCCGTAAACGACCAAACGGAATTCCCTCTAGCTGGATCAAACCCCGGAACGCTTCACGAACAAACGGTACGCGAAGAACACGATCAATCAGAAACGAAACCGGATCTGGATTCTTTCTTGGTGAGATCGACGAAGAAAGAGAGAGGAGAGAGAAAGGTTTCTTTCAGAATTAATTGAATGAATTGTGTGTATCTATTCTGATAACCTGGCATATCTATTTATATGGAAAACCTTCCATCTATCAGATAGCCTTTATTCTTTCTTTCTCTTTAAGAAAGAATAATTTCCATAATGATCTTATTCTTTCTTTTTCTCTAAGAAAGAATAATTTCCATAATTATCTTATTCTTTCTTTTTCTCTAAGAAAGAATATTTACCAATTAATATATTTTTCATATAATAATTACTAGATAATTATAAACCAATTAATTAACCCTTTTATATATTTATTTAACTAATAAATATATAACTGTAATTAATTATCAGAAACCTTTCACTTTGGGGTTTATACAGAAAACACCCAACAGTTTTATAATTCGCTATTATAAAACTAAACTCTCCAAACTGGGGTTATTAAACTATCCGAATTATAGGTCCTCACAGGTGTGACCCTCAAGTGACTTATAACGTTGGATGTGCGATCAAGTGGTTTGTCAACTTATGCACATAATTCCTACACTTTGCTGCCGTCATAAGACCTAGTAGCAATTTCTCCATTGATGTGTACCTAGTTTCTGCGTCGAGGAAAGATTTACTGACATAATAAATTGGTTGTTGTCGCTGATCTTCTTCTCGTACGAGTACTGCACTTGTCGCATTTTTGCTCACTGCCAAGTATAACTGTAGACTTTCTCCTTCGACTGGTTTTGTCAGCAGTGGAGGTGATGTCATATATTGCTTCAGTTCTTGCAAAGCTTTCTCATGTTCGTCTGTCCACAAGAAGCCTTGATTCTTTCGTAGGACATTATAGAACAAATGGCATTTATCCGATGATCGTGAAATAAATCGGGTTAAAGCTGCCACTCGTCCTGTTAACTTCTGGACTTCTTTGACATTCCTTGGAGATTGTATCTCGGTGATAGCTTTGACTTGTTCTGGACTTGCTTCGATTCCGCGTTGCGTGACCAAGTACCCCAAGAATTTTCCTGCTCGTACTCCGAAGGAACATTTTGTTGGATTGAGCTTCATCTTGTATTGTCGTAGGATATCGAAGGATTGCTTTAAATGTGCGACGTGATCGATCGAACGTTCTGATTTCACAAGCATGTCGTCGATATAAACTTCCATCGTTCGACCAAGATGTTCTTTGAACATCATATTGACTAATCTTTGATATGTCGATCCTGCATTCTTGAGACCAAATGGCATAACTTTGTAACAGTATATGCCTTTGTCTGTCATGAATGCGGTCTTCTCCTGGTCGTCCGTGTGCATCAATATTTGGTTGTATCCTGAATATGCGTCCATGAATGTTAACAATTCATGTCCTGCTGTTGCATCAACCATGGCGTCGATATGAGGTAAAGGAAAAGGATCTTTTGGACAAGCTTTGTTTAGATCCGTGAAATCAATGCAGACCCGCCATTTTCCGTTCTTCTTTTGTACAACGACTACATTAGCCAACCATTCTGGATATTTGACTTCTCGGATCTTCCCTGTTTTAAGCAGATTGTCGACTTCATCGTTGATCACTTTATTTCTTTCAGGCGCAAACTTGCGACGTTTCTGCTTAATTGGCTTGAAAGTAGGATCTACGTTCAATTTATGCGATATAATGCTTGGATCTATTCCAATCATATCTTCGTGCGACCATGCAAAACAGTCTGAATGTTCCTGCAAAAAAGATATAATCGTATTTTTTATGTCAGGGGGGAGCGAGGCTCCTACGAAGACTTTTCGATCAGGATGTTCAGGATCAAGGACGACTTCTTCTAGCCGAAGATCGTCGTTCGATTTCCTCTCATCCTGGTTCTGTAATTGCTAGATGTCCTGCGACTTTGTCTTCATCGTAATCTTGTAACATTCTCGTGCGACTTTGTTCTCACTAGTAATTTCTTGAATTCCCCATGGAGAAGGAAATTTGATCTTCTGATGGTATGTCGAAGGAATTGCTTTCATCTCGTGGATCCATGGTCTTCCAAGAATAACATTGTAAGCTGATTGGCAGTCCACAACATTGAACTTTGTTTGTTTGTTGATGCCTTTGGCGAAGACAGGCAAGATGATTTCTCCGAGAGTGTTCATCGGGTCTCCATTGAATCCAATCAGAGTAGTACTTCGTCGTACGATTTCTGACCGTTCGATTCCCATGACTTTAAGAGTATCTGCAAAAAAAACGTTAGCCGAACTACCTCCATCAATCAATATTCTCTTAGTCGAACAGTTTCCGATTGTCAACTGTATGACTAGAGCGTCATGATGTTTATGATGGACCCCCTGTGTATCGTCTTGGTCGAACGTGATTGCCATTGCATCGAGCTCTCTTTCTGTCTTTGATTTGGCTTCTCCGGGGATAGGATGTTCGTCTGGACCATCTCGTGCATGTCGCTTTGCAGCTGAATACGTAAGTCCGCAAACTTCTGATCCTCCAGTGATGCAGTTTACGACTTTTGTATGAACCGGTGACGCTGGTCGTCCTTGTTCTTCTGGAATGAGGCCTTTTAGATGCCCCTTAGATTTCAAATATGAAATCTCCTTCTTTAAACTGATGCATTCATCCGTCGTATGACCATGATCGTCGTGGAAGTCGCACCATCTGTTCTGATCTTTGTCCTTGCTTGGTTTATCAGATTTCTTTGGCCATCGTACGTTTGCATCAATCTTTCGTAGCGAATCCACCAAATCTTTTGATGTACCTGCAAAATTGTAAGTAGATAACTCTGGATATCGTATTTTAACAGTACCTTTGCCTGGTCGAGTTTGTGACTCATATCGGGGATTTCCAATCTTGTTTACTCTTTTATGCTTAAAGTCATGTTTTTGAGCACCAAGAGGTTTCTTTTCTGCAGAATGCTTTCGTCGGAAGAGAGCATCATCTTCTATTCTCATGAAAGCTAGTGTTCTAGCTCGTACGTCGTCGAAGTTTTCTGGTGGATATTTCGTCAATTCCAGATATAATCCAGAGGAATCTTCTAATCCACGCTTGTATGCCTCGATTGCGGTTTTCACATTGCAATTCTTTATTTCAATCATTGCTGCGTGGAATCTGTTGAAGTAGTCGCGGATTGTTTCTCCAGATTTCTGTACGATATAGTACAGGTCGCTGGTCTGCTTCTCCATCTTACGACTGCTAGCAAATTGTCGAGTGAATTGGTTCACCAATTCTGCAAATGATCCAATACTCTTTGGCTTTAAGTTGATAAGCCATTGTAATGCTGCTCCTGTTAAAGTTGATCCAAAGCTTTTGCACATGCAAACTTCTTGATATTGCGCCGGTATAGGAACTGTCCACATGAGTTGCTTGTACTGTGCTATATGTTCGACCGGATCTGTGATTCCAGAATATTTTGTTGCGAAAGCTGGGATGGTATATTTCTTGGGAACGTCAACAAGAGCTAATTCATCAACGAACGGTGAGGCCTGAAATCCAGTTTTAGGTTCGACTTCGACGGGTACTGCTGCTCCGGGTAGCTTTGTGAGTAATGCGAACAATTTTTGATTCTGTTCTTCTAGGGACTTCAATCGTACGTTCAGAGGATCTTCAACGTTTATTGGGATTGTTGGAATATAACTAGAAGAGATTCCGATACTGGGTGGTATTGTCGTATGAACGGTGGAACTAGCAGCTGTGGGTATATGACCAGGGATAGGAATTTGTTGGGATACATTGTTAAAAGGCTCGAACGTGAACATGGGTGCTTCTTGAGGCATAGGAGGTGGACCTCGAGGCATAGGTGGCGGGCCATGAGGTATTGGTGGTGGAACCTGTGGTAAAGACGGTCGTACGTTGTTGTATTGTTGGTTCACAGTTGAAAATGGCACTGAGGCATTGAACTGTGGTCGAGGTGGTGGTCTTAGATGTTGAGGAGGATATGGAGGAGGAATAGACATTGGAATAGACATCGATGGTCCTGGCAAAGCTCGAAGACGTTGAATTTCGTTGTTAGCTTCTTGCAATTGTTGTTGGAGTGATGCTATGAATCCGTTATCCATTATCCTGCGCAAATAGCTTAAAGAGAACTCAAAGAAAAGGTTAGTACTAAGGCGCACTTTTCACCGAATGAAATTTTTCTCAAAACGGAGCCCCACGGTGGGCGCCAAACTGTTTATGTAAAAAATTACACAACTCAATGTCGTAAGAAACTTGTGTGAGGCTTAACCGTCGAGAGAAAGAAATTACAATCAATGATAAGTGCGGAAAAATAAAATGAGACAAATAATTTGATGACGCAGGAAAAACCTCACGACGGAGGAAAAAACCTGCGGTCGACCTAAAAGATAAGTCGACAGAGCACTATGTTCACCAATCAGGGGTGACGTCCTTCAGGTATACAGCTTTGGTCGTACGATTACAATTGAGAAAACTATGAAATCGAATGTAAATTACAAGTGATTCTCCAGAATAATTGCTATGGAACTTGTGAGCTTCGGATAGACTTCCTGTGTTGCAATGCTGGCTTGATTCTTCTTTTATAGTAGCTTGATAATAACGGTCCAACGGTATTGTGGCTCATCAATGATTGAATCGTAACTGTCCAACGTTATTGTCTTTAATTAATGCTTAGAGAGTAACTGTCCAACGGTACTGCTGAGAGTTAATGTCTAGATTGTAACTGCTGCGAGAATCTTGCTTGTAACGGTCGATCTTGATGCTGTCGAACGATACATAACTTACGACTTGCTCATTGTAATGATGGACTTCAACGAGCATAGCATAGTACTCAATTTCCGATTTCCTCAAAGGTGGACAATTGTTAGATATGATAATCAGCTTGCCTGCATCAAAGATATAAACTTTGTATGTTTATTCGTTAGTACTATTAGTCGTACGACGTAATAGACATTGTTCGACTTATCCGTTGTATTTGTTCGATGTTTAATGATCTTTGTTCGAGAGTCCTATTAGTTTTATCTCAGGACCTTATCTTAATACAGGACCATTGTCCTAATGATTATCTTACGATTATAGTCGGTTGTCGTGCGATTGCGGATTTTTACCCTAACAATGCCCCAGATCAATTCTCAATCAAGCATAATTCATGTGAGGTCCTGAGATTGAAAATGATGAATGATTCAAACCTCTTCTTACATTTCTCACGTTAATCGTCTTCTCACATGACTTATTGCCTAGGGATGGTAACATGATGGACTTGGGGCAGGTTTAACAAACCCGTGCCCCACCCTCGGTTAATGGTAAGAGTCCCCGGCCCTATTCCCCGATGGTAACAACTGTTAATTTTTATTTATTTTAAATTATTATTTGAAAATGTTTAATATTATTCGAGAAAAAAAATAGTTTCATTTTAATCCAAGTTGTTGTTTTCATTAAATACACTTTACTTTCACTACTCCATAAATTTAGTTAAACTTTATTTTTTAATAATCAAATTTATTTAATATTTAAATTAGAAAGCACACATATACAAGCTATATATATACATACATATCTATACTTCTATATTATATATTAAAATAAGCTTTTCGCTAACATTCATCCATACGAAATTGAGTCATTTCACTGGCCAATTAAATAAAAACATCAATTGATGATGTCATCATGTATTTTTATTTTTTTTATTTTTTAATACCGTATTAATACGTATAAATACCTTTTGTGGAACTAAAAAACATGGAAAAAGTATTTTCTAAAATTCACATACCTAAAATTTCTAATTAATTTATTAATTTCCCCTTTATAATTTACATTTTGTATTATTAAGTTTATTTGATAAAATTACTTTTTAGCTCTTATTTTTTCATTTTTCATTTTACATCTTTATCATATTAACTTAAATAATATATATGAATTAAAATGTATTAAAACTTTTGTTTTTCTTTGCAATAAATTACACCATTATAATCGTCTCGACGATACCTTCAAAATGATTTTAATATTGAATATCAATTAATTATACCATCATAATCGTCTCGTAAATATATTCGAAATGAACCCAATATTTGTAACACCCTAAAAATAAGGTGTAATTTAAACCTGAATAGCATAAAAACTGGACATAAAATTCTCTAAACTAATAATCCAATAAAGTGAAATAGATGTAATAGCGTTTACATAACCGTATATATGGGAGAGTCAAAACTCGACAACCTTCTAATATAACCAAGCCAACCTAGATTACTAACGATTGTCGCTTCCTCTTTACCAAATACGTCTATAACTTTTATGACGCCCAATTTATGTACAATCCCAAATCATTAGATATCTCAACTATAACCACATAAGTATTTCATCCATAATAACATTTATTTTTGTAAGAGTCAAGCATAGCATGTTAAGTCAAGCAAGATGATGTGTACCCAGTTTTTACAAAAAGGATTTAGTAACTCACCTGGTTTGCGATACAAAACCCTAAAAATTATGAATACTCTAGATCTTGGAGGTAGATGATGGTACGATCCTATAAATTGATAATCTCCTTAGATGAGCCTTCAAGAACAATTAATACCCAAAATAAATATACAAAGAACTCACCCAAGTGTAGAAACTATGAAGCCCTAAATCCTTGCAGAAACTCAAATCTTCTAGAGGAGATCAAACTTATAGAGATCTTGAAGTTACCCACTTGAACTAAATATTGCTTCTTGATCACCTTATGTAAATACCCTAGCTTTGGAAGTTAATAGGGAGAGAGAGCAAAATGCTGGAGGTCGCCAAGATAGAGAGAAAGAGAGAAAGAGAAGTAGCAGCAAAATAAAAAGAGAGAGTGGGATATCTCTCCAAGCATGTGCCATCAAAACTAAATATATTTATGTATTATGTATGTCTACCCACGTGGGAACCAAATATATATGATACATTGCCTTTATGTACCTGCATCCATATCCATATTTCCTGACAAAACCCATGTACATGATGTAGCTTTCTTAATATAAATATATGCATTCCACACATATATTGACACATACCTAGTCTATTCTACCATCCTATGGCTTGACTAGTCACACCCATATATAAGAAATATTATACTTATACCTCTTTATGTAATTACTTGTAGGTATAAAAATACTCACTTATATATAAAAAGTATTCCTTTTCTTTTTCTTTTTACACGTCTCACATATACTCATGTATATATCCTCTAATGTACTTATATACATGTATAAATATTACTAGGTTTTATCCCGTGTAATACACAGGGTAATTTAATTAAAAAATCATACGAGTAATTTGAGATAGATAGAGATAAAATAGGTAGATTAACTTAATATTTAAATTGATAGAGATAAAATATTTTGAATCTAAAATAGTTGAATTAATAGGTTGAAGTTTAATATTTAATAGGATAAAGTTTAATAATTTTAAAATAAAATAGTTGAATTAATAAGTTGAAGTTTAATATTTAATAGGATGTGTGATAAAATGATATATATATATATATATATATGGTAAAAATTCAAAAGATTAAAAAAATAAAAAATTAGAACTATTTTTGTAATACAAAATAACACAAAAAGTGTAATCAATGAGCATAAATACAAAGTCACATACGAGAAATCAACAACTCCAAATTGGACTATAAATATGAATAGAATCATCATAATCATATCATTATGTGTAGGAAAAAATAAAAATTGAAGAGCGTTTGTAATACAAAATAACACAAAAAGTGTAATCAATGACCATAAATACAAAGTCACATACGAGAAATCAACAACTCCAACTTGGACTATAAACATGAATAGAATCATCATAATCATATAATCATGTGTAGGAAAAAATAAAAATTAAATAGCGTACTCTTTTATTATAGATATTACTCTTTTATTATATATAGATATGTAGGAATTATCTATATACATATATAAATGTATTCAAGATGATGTATGCATACCTATACTAAAACATAGAAAACGTACTTAAGCTATACAAGTATAAACATTTGTGATTATATATATATATATATCTTCAATTATACGAATAAATATATAGAAGCGACTAATAATATTATCTATATATGTGTGTGTGCGCGCGCGTAATTTCTAACGAATAGTCGGACAAGGTCTAAACTTATAAGAAATTTTGGGGTGTTACAATATTGAATATTTTCATATGCAATTATATTATCTATTTTGTTATATAAAAATAATATATATTTTTGAAAATTCAAAAATCAAAATTCAAAAATTCAAAATACACTCTTATCTATAATTTATATCTATATCCATATTATCTTATAAAAAATTATTCGGAGAGACTATTACAGTTAATTTCAAGAATTCTTGAAATTTAAAGATTCCATCTTTTTAATTGTTAAATATTTTTAGCAAATATTTCAAGAATTTTTGAAATATTTCTTTTACAAATTATACCATTATAATCATCAAATCAAAATCTTCAAAATGATTTTAAATGTTATGAGTTTGAAAATCCACGATCGAGCGAATCTTTTTCAGTTTTTTTATCAGTTCACCTTGAATTTCATATGTATAAAATTCAATTAGTTATGTATACTTTAATATAATCGAATAATTAATATATATTTCGCGTTGCAACGCGCACGGGTACATATCTAGTATATGTTATATGAGGGATTTTCTTTTGTAAATCAATAAAAATTTGTGAACTTGTGTACCAAATATTGATCGTTCAATTATTAGATCTATGGTGTAGATTAAGTGGACGATTAACTGAGCGGCTACTAGAATTTCATTGTCTTAATCACATCTGTTGATTTAAATGATCGATGGCTATGATTTGGTTCATAAGTTCATACATTTGTTATGGTTCACAAATGAAAATGCCTCTATGTTATATATGTATAATATATATATATATATATATTTTTAGTCTATTAAAAATGTTACATATATATATATATATAAATATAATAAAGAAATAAAAAAGATATATAAGTTTGAATTTTTTAAAAGTTTAAGGACAATTATTTTAAGTTTTACATACCACAAGGACTAAATATGTAACTTTTCAAATATGTTTTGGACATTTTAACAGTTACAATTTACAGAGTTAACTGCAGGGGCAAAAATAGAAGCAAATTGAAACCACAAAGAGGAAAAAAACAGTTTTTAAACCACATGGACGAAAATAGTTATAACCATCAAACCAGAGAAACGAAAATCGTACTTTACTCACATATATATATATAGGGGAAGTATCCGTTGCAAACCATGTAGATTGTACAAACTATACAAACCAAATTTTAGCCATTGATTTTGTTTTCTTAACCATTGATTTTGTTTATCTTCTAACTTTTAGGTGATTTTGAAATGTAGTTGAGAGAAAATCTAGGAACTGAATTAATCCACACCATTGATCATGTACATGTATCGTGGAAATTGGTTTGTATAGTTTGTACAAACTATACGGTTCTTAACGGATACGACCCATATATATATATTATTCCAATTAATATACATATTTATGCAAATTAAAGGTTCATTTGTAAACCACAAAAAATTTGTAAAGCGTGTAAACCAATCCACACCCTTGATTTTCAAAACATTTCTGTATTTCACATTTTCATCTTTCAATAATCAATGACTTACCATATAGTTCACATTTCCATGTTTTCTATGAATTCATATCCTTCTTTGATTTTTTTGATCAACGGCTATGATTGGTTTACACGGTTTACACATTTTTTGTGGTTTACAAATGAACCTCCCTCTTAATATATATATATATATATAGTATACAATATGTATAATATAATAATAATATTTAACATATATTATATATTTATAATATATTATGTATGTATTATATTTATATATTATAGTATATTATATATTTATAATATTTATATATTATATTTACAACATATATTATATATAATAATATAATATTAATATTTAATATATACATATATTATATTTCATATTTATAATATTTATATTATATACATATATAATATATGCTTACAAGGGTTAATAATGATTTGAAGGGTAAAAAGATAATTTGTCAAATTCGTAAGTTTATGGAATTTGAATTCCTTTCATATGTTGAACTCATATGATGGAATTCATTCTCTTCTCCAGATTCCAGTTTCATCTTTAAAAACCAACCAAACATGCGAATCCATGGGAATTGGATTCCAATTCCTTCAAATTCCCAAAGATTCCAGCGAATCAAACGCCCTACTAGTGTTTGTTTTTTGAAATATTTGACACGGGCTTAAAGAATGATAAATTAATAAAAGGGATTTATACAACACTTCAAATTGACGATGATAGATTATATATATAGGGTCAGATTCAACGAATAACCTTTAAAAGACGGAAAATCAAGTAACATCGTTGTGACCATTTATATGAACCGTATGTATTTGTGCATAGAATAATGATAAGGGAAAAAGAAAATAAATTTTCAAGTAGGCACATAGTAGCATTTTAAGTGGTTATTTTGTCAAAAAAAATATATACTACTACATCAGAAATGCACTGATTGGGCCAATAAAAATATATTAAATATACTTATTTGTCAGCCAATTATTACTTACACTAGATTATACTTGCGCGCAATGTAATGCAAAGTTTCGCGAATCTAAAATTATAGTGGTATAGTTTATACAAAAAGTAATAATAAACGTCTTTTAGTTAATCATTTAATCCATGATTTTATGTTTTTAATATGATAAAGATGTAAAATAAAAAAATGAAAACGTAAAAAATATGGAACATATTACTTCATATATATTTTTAATATTTAATTATAAAGATTAAATAAAAAATAGTCAATGTTGGACTCATTTCAAAGGTATTGATGCGATGATTATAATAGTATAAACTGCAAAAAAAAAAAAAAAAACGTGAGAAACGTAATTTTAATGAATTTTAGTTCATAATATAAGTTTATTTATGTTACATGATAAGAGTGTAAAATAAACAATAAAAAATTAAGGGACTAAAACTAAAATAAATAACTAATTATATTGGTATTAAGTAAAAATCAAGAGATTAAAAGTAAAAAGATAGATAACTAAAAAACAGGGGATTAGATAAAAAGACATGTGTCAATTAGATAGACGTAAACGAACTGAAAGTGAAATATGTGTCCAGGTTCAAGTTTAGACTGGAAAATACAGATTTCCGGCTCACCTGAGAGCGACACGTGACACCGAGTTACTCTTTTATTATATATAGATTGTATTTTTAGACTCGAATCTAATTAATAAAAACCCCCAAATCATGTGACATTTATATAATTATGATAGTAATATAAGAGTCGGATACTCTTAAAAAAATACCAATTTCATCACAGGCTTAAACATGGAAAATTACTCTCAAAATCGCAATTGTCGAGGGGACAAGCATCAAAAGCCAGGTATTAACTTATCACAGCTTACATCGTTCCTAAAATATGATGATTCGTTCTTTTCACCGTGGAATCACAAGCAAGATCGTCAACCAGTGTGTAGCAGTTATGGAAAGGACATGGTGATGCAATTTGATCGAGGATCATTTTTTTCTTATGATGTGAGTACTAAAGATATGCTGTCTTCTTGTTTCTAGTTTTGCAGCAGTTTAACTGGTTTTTTTTAACTGTTTACGCATTTGACTAAATTTTGTTTTCTAGGTTTTTTTGGTAGTTTATGACTGAAAAGAATATATGGAAGGTTTAATTATGATATTCTAAAAAGAATGCACAGATCAATCAAAAACTGTTGCATTTATCAAAATCAAATATGGATTTTAGTTTTAGGGTTTAGTTTTTATGATTACCCCCAAAATATAATTTCGAGAAGACGAAAATGCGATATCTCTTGTCAAAGTCAAAAGTTGACCATCTTTGATTTTAAAGATGAATTTCTTAAAACCATTTGATATTTTTATACCAGTTGTGACAACGGACAAATGACTAACAATGACTTATGGGTGAATTATAAAAGGTTTATGAGCCCTAGACCTATTAGCCCACACACACGCACGCACATTTGGGCTTGCAATTTTATTTTTTCTTATTATCTTTTTATTTATCGACCGTGATAGTATAATATTCGTGTGCTCTTAGAATGTTTTTTGATTTTTTTTAAAGGCAGCAATATTATTAAACAAGGAAAGAATTACAACTAGGAGACTTAGGATCAGGTGAGACCAAACTTTTTTCGTGAGACCGCGTGAGACCAATACCTAATGTATGAAACTTCACAAAAAAACATCATGAAGGTAAATAAAACTCGAATACGCAGACCTAAAAATCATTTTCCATGCAAAAAAATATCAAAAACAAGGTAAAAAACGAAACATTCACAGCTCAAATGCTGTGAAGGTTACAAATAAATAATGCGAACCTTCACAGGGAAAACTGCTGTGAAGGTTTCGTTTTTTACCCTTTTTTGAAAAAAAAAATTCGATAGTGTTTTTTAGTATGTTTTTATGATGAATGTTCAATTTTTTTACCTTCACAAATGTTTTGATGTGAAGTTTCATGTAAAACATATTGGTTTCACCGGTCTCACGGAAACAACTTAGTCTCACCACCACCAGCAAAACAAAACACTCAACATAAACAAAAACAAAAACAAGCACAACAGTTTGTGAGAAGCAAACCACTACCGCAAAGTGAAAGCCGATAACGAACTGTCGAAATAAAAACACAATCACCGCGAACTAGACTCTAGGGACACAATAAATATAGGAAAAATATGAAAAGTATGATATGATTACGTTTTTGCCAACAACGAATTAAGATGGTTTTCATAGTGGTTTTCATTGTTCGATACCATTTCATACCGCGATTATCATTATATGTTTATACCCCCAATAGTTGCATACCACTTAACCACAATCATCAATGTCCGATCATCTCTTATTATTTTAATTGTTTAGTGTTATAAGGAAATTGATTAGCTCTACATCCACCACTTTCATGGAAGATCCTTACAAGCCCATTTTGACCATATATGTTTTTCAAGTATATACAGATTTTTAACAATTTGCAGTACTTGAACATTTTTCATATTGGAAAATATATTCTCGTTGATGGTTTAAGTGATTCGTGCTTACATTAATTTCTTTTGTGATATAGATAACAACCATCAAGAAGTATGCAGCACCTGACAACCAAGGAAAGAAAAAAAACTAAACAATGTTTAGTTACGTTTCTTTTGGAGAATGGATAATATTACCAGACATATGTAAAAGATGTTTATCCTGGATAAGTATATGAAGGTCTTTTTTACTCATGTTTATCTTTAACTTGATGTGTGTAATGGTATTTGTATCCAGTTAATTACTAATAAATATGGTACTAGAAATAATACTATCTTCGTGTCGTTTGATATATAATATAACAATATTAAGTTTACAACTAAACAATGAATAATGTCATGTTATTCATTTAAACTGGTAAATGCAATGATGCTTTGTATAGATTTAATATTAAAAATATCATCTACAACTCTTTATCTAGTGAAATAAACCAAAATAGAGCACAATAAAGCACAAAAACCGTATTTTCATATCCAGTGAAATAAACCAATTATTCTCTCGTCCTATTATTTATCTTTTTACTCAAGATTAAAAGAAAATTTTGAGAGATTAACCGTATACCTCAGTGATGCCTCTACGCTTACGTTCTTATCAATTTACTATTCCCACATATTGTTTATGTTTAGTTATTATTGCAAATTGATATGTAATTATACTATTATGTACATATTTTACTACTTCAAACAAAAAACAAATAAACATACTTGACATTAATGGTTAGTGGCAAGAGATAAAATTACACATATTTAGTTAGAAAGAAATAAGATAGCAAAATATCAAAAATTCATAAATAAAAGACAACTACTAACAAACCTTAAATCAGTCAACAGTGTTGTGGCAGATTGGTTATCGCTCGGGGGGTTCATAGCGCCCTAACCCAGTTCGAGCCTTTCCGTGTGCATGTATGGGGACATTTAAATAGGACCATTTTTAGCCCCCAAATTGTCGGAGATTAGTCGGGTTTTGGCCCGAACACCCTTCGAAAAAAAAAGCCTTAAATCAAAATAACAAATCTAAGAACTCTAAATCGAATAACAACTAAAAATAGAAAATTAGTAATTAATAAATAACAAATAACTATAATTACAAATCATAACACAACAAATCCGAAAGTAAATTTGGAAAATTGAATATAGTGATAACAAAATAATTAGCAATTGTTGGGGCCTATTATTAATTTAGGTTATATTTTATTTTTCATAACCTACAATTCATAACTAATGGACAATTGTTGAAAGGTTTGTTGGGGGCTCTACCCCCTACGGCCCTACCCATATCGTGTGTGCATCTGTCGATACGGAACACTACCAATGAGCATGTAAATTTATAGGATTACACATAAAAAATTACATTTCCTTTCATTTGAAAGAAATCCATAAAAGTCACATTTGACAATCAAATAATTATTCTTCAAGAATATTTATAAAATATATGATAAAATTTTATCATGATAATTATATGATACTATATAAAAACATGTATAATTATTAATGTTTTGAATGATTATGTATGTATTTATAGATAAACATTGAATCTTATTTGAATCATCGACCATTGTTTCAGTCCATATAAATAGGATGAAATTCCAAACAAATGGTAAATGATTCAATTCTCTAGATTAAACTGTTAGTTTAAATATGCAAATAAAATAATAGAATTATGGTTCTTTTAAGCTCTCGGTAGAAGATCTATATGTTTTCTCAAGTGGATTAACTATAGAGGAAACCCCGTTCGGCTTCTAAGGGCTATGTTAGATTCCTCGCAAGATATAAAAGGTACGACCCTACACATCCCCTATGGTGTGTTATTATTTTAACTAAATACACCATCAAATTTGATTGAGTTTTGATCCAAAAAGTTTATGAAAATTAGTAGTCTAAATTTTTATATGTTGCATTTTACAGTTAAAGACATTTTAAAATCCAACAACATGTTACTTCGTTCTCTAACAAATTTTAAATCTCTCTAAACTAAAATCAAAATATGTAAGACATTGAATAAAATTATTAAAATTTGAATAACCACTGTTTTGGTAAAAAGTTACACAATTAATTATCGTAAGACAATGTGAGGCAAATCCGTCGAGAGAAAGAAATCTTGTTCAATAAAACGTGCGATAAAAATAAATAAGAGACAATACAATTGATGACGCAGGAAAAACCTCGAGGTCGAGGAAAAAACCTGCGGCCGACTAAAAGGGTATAGTCGACTTTGCACTAAGTATCACCAAGTAGGGGTGATGTCCTTGAGAATTACAATGATGATCGTACGATTACAATGAGACAAAGTATGGGATCGAATGTAAAATACAGTAAATCTTAAGAGAACTATAGAGAATATCAATTGATTCGTATTGCTTTCAGAATGATCAGATGTCCCCAGAATGAATGTCTTGGTCTTCTTTTATAGTTGCTGAAAACGTAACTGATATCCATAATTATGCTCTTAAATGCAACGGCTATAACGGTAGCTAAAATCTCGCGTGTAACGGTCGAAGCTTTATGAAGAGCGTATCTTGATCTTTAACGGTCATTTGATCTTCGACGCCTGTTGTTTATCTGTTACAAATGATCATACTTAAGATATATTTAACCGTTAGTATTATATCGTGCGATATCGTGCGTTCTTAGGTTTCTCTTATGATATTCTGTATAAAGATCGTTCGATAGTTAATTGCTAACGTTCGAAGTTACTCGTATCTTATCTCAGGACCTTATCTTAATACAGGATTATCATCTTGAAAGATATCTTATGATTTTAAGTCGATCGTCGTGCATCGTGCGATCGTAAATTTTCACCCAAACAGTTTGCCCCCGAGATTTAGAAAAATTTGTTCTGAATATTTCTGAATCTCTTATCTGCAAAAGCTAATTTGTTAGTTCAAACAAGAAATTGTTAGTAAATTAACTTCGTTTAAATCAAATCGAATATGAAACGATTTAAATGACGTCGTCTTAATGACGTGTTTATGACAACTGTCGTTGCAACGGTTGGATCTGGACGCGTGTCGATATACGACTGGACCTGCATTGCTTGGAGAGGAATTTAGTTGCCATATAAGATTAATTTACGAGATTAACACGAATCCTTTCCAATTTCAATTTCGTAGTTATCTTTCTTCAAGATTATCTCTCTATTTTCGGTAAAGATTTTTAGACGACAATCTTTATAAGGTACCTTCTTCTTTCAATCTTTTCATGCGTTTAAAGATTAAGGCTGACAAAGATCCCAAAAATTTCGATTTACTTCGTTTCGTTCGTCTTAGAAGTAGTTTAGATCGTCTAGGATTTTCTGAATCAATGGAGGTCAAAAGTAGTATTAAGGAGTCTTTGGATGTTCTAGCCTTTAGGAAGCTTTCTGGGTTACCTGATAGTGTCGTCTTAGAGGTTGCGGGTGAGATTAGGCCTGCAGATGCTCCGGCAGGTTTCTTTGCCGTTTTTGAATACCCATTTAAGATAGGTTTTAAGTGGCCATACAGTCCTCTGTCACGGGCTTTCATGAGTCGTTTCAATATCTCTCCTGGCCAGCTGATGCCCCAATTCTGGAGGGTTATTAACGTTATCGAACGTGTGACGAAAGATTGGGGTCGTCCTGCGTTCTCTGTCGACGATCTTCTCACGTCGTATACCGTAAAACCGACGGATTATGATCGATATGGGTTATTTCCAAAGGGTAGAGGGAACGCCATGTTAGTACATGGTACTCAGGTGCATGATCGAGGGTGGAAATCCCGATACGTGTTCGTAAGATCATCTTCAGTTCCGGGTGAAGGTGGATGGGTTGCGCCGGAGTGGAATTCTTTAGGTATAGGTGTTTCTCTTAACAATACTTTTCTTGTAGTTTTTCGATTTGTTTATCTAACGTTTGAGTTTTTTCTTTTTGTAGAGATTGATTTTTCATTCGAGGCTACTGAGGAGTCGAAGGCCGCAGTCGAACGATTCTTATCGTACAACATTAGTGAGCGCTTTTATTCTACCCAGAAGGCTAAAGAGATTGTGATAGAGAGTGAAGAAGAAGCCACTCAGACAGACCCTGAAGTTCAAGTGATTTCAGAGGAAGAGATGGAAGGTAAATCGTACGTTCGACATGTATCGTACGATAATATTTGTTACATGTTTCTTATATTTGTTCTATTTTTGTAAGATCATCAAAGAAACCATCGAGGCGGGCGGAACAGTTGGAGGCTGCCAGGAGGGCGGCTTTGAAGAAGAAAGAGATGGCTGGAGGTGAGCCTCCAGCGAAACGTACGAGATCTTCGTCTGAGGTCCCTAATCCATCGCATGAAGCCAAACAAAAGGCGGATGATGTGATCAACGCTTCTCCGATCAGATCTGCTCCTCCTGAGGATCAATCGAATGGAGCCAAGGCGACAAAAACTTCTGCAAAGGCGTCGAAGAAGACGTCTTTCGACGTTGGTTCATCCTCGATGAACATAACCCTGCCTAAGGGTTTTCTGGAAGGGGATGTCGTGAAGAAGGAGGATATCTTCCCAGCTATCGAACAGTTTCTCCTTCCTTCGCAAAAGGAACAGTTTTCCAAGCCGAGGTTTGAGGAGATCGATGCTGCAGCCATCGGCCTTTCATTTTTGGTGAGTATCTCCTTATCGTACGATTATAATGCTTCGATATCGTACGATTAATTTATGTTGCTTGCTTTTTCAGGGCTTTCAAGCGAGCCTTGGTCTTCATTCTCGAATGGAGACCATCAAGAATGACATGCGCTCCAAGATGGCTAGCGAAAGAGCGGCTGTGAAGGATGCACATATGGCGAAGGAGAAGGTCGTCAAGCTTACTTCCGATTTGGAGGCTAAGCAAGTCAAGATTGATGATATGGAGGCTAAGCTTGAAGAGGTCGAGCACATGAGGGACGAGCAACGAGCTCGTATGAGGGTTGTGCTCGATCGTACGTCCGGACTGGAGGAAGAGCTGAAGGTTGTTCGACTGGAGAAGGCAGCGCGGGAGGAGGCCTTATCGTCTGAGATCCAGGATCTGAAGGACGAGGCGGCGCTGATAAGGGTTGTGGCTCGTGCGGCTCTTATGCGTCGTGTGATAGCTGGAACCCTCACCGTCGGGATCGCCAAGGAAGAGGTGGAGGCGTTCCGCGAGCTTATGGGTTCTGAAGACCTCCTTGATGCTAATGATCTCAAGGATTTGGATGAAGAGGTTGGAGAGAAGCCTGTTGAGGTTGCTGCAGTAGGGGAGGAGACTCAAGATGAAATGGTCTCTGGATCCACTCCAGCGATCTTAACTACTGAAGAAATCCCTTCCCAGATCGTTGGATCTGCAGTAGGTGTAAGTAGGGAGGCATCGGGCGGTGACGCAGGGATCGTAGGATCAGACTCTCCCCCTAGTAGTTAATTTCATTTGTAATCGTACGATATTTTATTTAAGTACTCTTTATTTGTTCAAGTACTGCTTATTTTGAAATGAATGGATTTTAGTTTTATCGTACTTGTTGAATTGTGTTTTAGAACTTTTTTGTTCTTTTAGAAACGTTTCTTTTCTTTGCATCGTGCGACTGACGTTTTGTCTTGCGCGCGTGCGTATAATTTTCAAATCATTGATCGTGCGTTATGAGCTTTGATTACTCGTGCGATAACTTGTTATATTCGTGCGATGCTTGCGATATTCGTGCGATGCTTGCGATATTCGTGCGATACCTGCGATAAGAGAAGAATGGCTAAGGGGTGGCCGTTGGTTTGACCAACGGCGCTCTGACGCCCAAGTCAATAATCGTTTGTAATAAAGATAATAAGTAATGAAATAAGGGTTTAGAAATAGTACATTTTTAGATGTATTGCATTCCAGCTTCGTGGGATTTCTTTACCTTCGAGGGTTGTAAGTTTGTACGCTCCATTCCCAATAATCTTAGAGATTATATAAGGCCCTTCCCACTTGATGGAAAGTTTTCCAGCGTTTAATTCCTGGGTGTTTTGGAACACATGTCGTAGGACGTAGTCTCCTACTTGAAAGATTTTGGCTTTTACCTTTTTATTGAAGTATCGTTCGACCATAGCCTTTTGCGATGCCATTCTTTGGAATGCTTTATCTCTGAGTTCCTCCAAGGCATCTAGATCATAGTATAGGTCTATGGTGTTTTGTTCTATCGTACGATGCCTTGCAATTGGTAGTCGAGACTCGATCGGTAACACTGCTTCGCATCCATAAACAAGAGAGAAAGGAGTTTGTCCTGTCGAGGTCCTTGGAGTCGTACGATTTGCCCATAGGACCGAAGGTAATTCTTCGACCCATTTCCCTTTTGCTTCCTTTAGCCTCTTGCGAATCGAATTGATTATGATCTTATTACTTGATTCGGCGAGACCATTGGATTGAGGATATCTTGGAGTCGAAGTAATTAACCTGATCCCACGTTCATCGCAGAACTTACGAGTTTTTTCACTTATAAATTGCGAGCCATTATCGCACATAATTTCCGATGGTACTCCAAACCTGTATATAATGTTAGTTTGGATAAAAGAGATAACTTCTTTATCTCTTACCTGTGAGAAAGCAGCAGCTTCGATCCATTTTGAAAAATAATCAGTGAGAACAAGTAAGAAAACTTTTTGTCCAGGAGCAGGAGGTAACTTTCCTACGATGTCCATTCCCCATCGCATGAATGGCCATGGGATTAAGACAGAGTGTAGGGGTTCAGAAGGTAAGTGTGTCATACCTGAATGTCTCTGACAGGCGTCACATTTTTGTACGTACCTTATAGCATCTTCTCGAAGAGTAGGCCAATAGTAACCTTGTCGAGAGATTCTATTCGCAAGACTTCGTCCTCCAGAATGATTTCCACACTCTCCATCGTGCATCTCTTGTAAAATCTGATTCATATGCTCCTGACTTGTTATGCATCGTAGGATCAATCCAGATGTGGATTTACGATATAATCTTCCTTCGAAGATTGTATACCGCGAGGCTTTCGATCTGGTCTTTCTAGCTTCGATCTTGTCGTCAGGAAGTCTATCGTACTTTAGATAATTCCAAATATCGAGTGACCAGTTGTAGACTTCTTCGACCATTTGTACCTTTTCTTTTGCTTCGATGGAAGACGTCGTAAGATGAATTATTGGAATGCTCTCTAAAGTTGGTTCATTGAATGCGGATCCCAGATTAGCCAAAGCATCGGCTTGTGCGTTCAGATCTCTTGGGATCTGTTCTATCGAAAACTTTTCGAATCGTGCGATGCTTTCTTTAGCGATCTCGAGATACACCATCATTTTCGAGTCTTTTGCTTGAAAATTGCCATTAATTTGATTCACCACCAGTAGTGAATCACTTCGTACATGCAGACATCGTGCCCCCGAGTTGTAGGCTATATCCAATCCAGCGATCAAGGCTTCGTATTCTGCTTCATTGTTGGTAGTCTTGAATTCGCATCGTATTGAGTACATCATATTCCCCCCGTGTGATGATTTCAGGACAATTCCTAATCCTGATCCCCTTATGTTGGAAGATCCATCGACGTGTAAGGTCCAAAGCTGATTGTCTTGAATCATCACATTGTTGATTTCATCGTGCGATGGTTGCTCTACTCCTGGACTGAACTCTGCCACAAAATCTGCTAACGCTTGAGACTTTATTGCCGTCCTAGGTTTGTACGTGAGATCAAATCCGCTTAGGTAGATACTCCATTTGGCTAATCGACCTGTAAGTTCAGGTTTACGAAGTACGGTCTTGAGAGGATAATTAGTTACGACAATTATATGATGTGACTCAAAATAATGCCGTAACTTTTTAGCTGCTGTTACGAGACCTAGGAGCAATTTTTTCATTGATGTATATCTGGTCTCGGCATTGAGAAAGGATTTACTTATATAGTAAATCGGGTGTTGCTGCTGATCATCTTCTCGCACGAGAACTGCACTTACCGCATTATTGCTAACGACTAAGTATAATTGTAAGCTTTCGCCTTCAATTGGTTTTGTTAACAGCGGAGGAGAGGCCATGTATTGTTTTAGATCTTGCAATGCCTTCTCATGCGCTTCCGTCCAGTTGAAACCTTGATTTTTACGTAGTACATTGTAGAATAGGTGGCATTTGTCAGATGATCGTGAGATGAATCTGTTTAATGCCGCCACTCGTCCAGTAAGCTTTTGCACTTCTTTCACGTTCCTCGGAGATTGTATCTCTATGATAGCTTTGATTTGTTCTGGACTCGCCTCTATCCCACGTTGAGTGACCATATATCCAAGGAATTTCCCAGCACGTACCCCGAAAGAACACTTCGTAGGATTGAGTTTCATTTTGTATTGTCGTAGGATATCGAACGCTTGTTTCAGATGATCTATGTGATCATGTGATCGTTCGGATTTTACCATCATATCATCGATGTAGACTTCCATCGTTCGACCAAGATGTTCTTTGAACATCATGTTTACGAGCCTCTGGTATGTTGATCCAGCATTCTTGAGACCAAAAGGCATCACTTTGTAGCAGTATATTCCTTTGTCCGTCATGAAGGCTGTCTTCTCTTGATCGTCCGTGTGCATCAGGATTTGGTTGTATCCAGAATAAGCATCCATGAACGTGAGTAATTCATGACCTGCTGTTGCATCGACCATCGCATCGATGTGAGGTAGTGGAAACGGGTCTTTTGGACATGCCTTGTTTAGATCTGTAAAGTCAATACAGACTCGCCACTTTCCATTCTTCTTTTGTACGACCACCACGTTTGCTAACCAATCTGGATACTTTACTTCCCTGATCTTCCTTGTTTTTAGCAAGTTATCAACCTCGTCGTTAATAACTTTGTTGCGTTCTGGTGCAAACTTGCGTCTTTTTTGTTTCACAGGTTTAAAAGTTGGATCTACGTTTAGCTTGTGAGATATGTGTTTAGGTGAAATTTTATCATCGAACGATCGAATGATTGGAATCGTAAGATATCTTCCAGGATGATATTCCTGTATTAAGATAAGGTCCTGGAATAAAGATATAACTACCATCAAACAAAGACAAGTGATCATCGAAGATAAAAAGAAGTAGATCGTGCGATATCATCATATGATCGTACGATTGAACTAACGATATACATGTTCAAGTTTGCTCTTATTGCAGGAAAGCTCATCCAAGATAACCTCGAAGCATAGTCATCGCCTATCAAGCCTGATATGACCGTTTGAACAAGATACGCTCTTCACTAAAGAACCTGAACGTTACGATCGTGAAACCAGCGCCGGTTATAGCCGTTGCATTTATGGCTCAATAATGAATGAACGGTTACAAGCTCAACAGCTATAAAAGAGACTCAAGATTATACACTCAAAACAACGGATTCTGAGAGAGAAATAGCAATACCAATATTATCCTCTGTATTTACGTTTGATAGCATTCATTTCCTTATTGTAATCGTACAATACAACTGTAACATCGAGGATATCACCCCTTATTGGTGATCAATAGTGCAACGTCGACTATCCTATTTAGTCGGTCGCAGGTTTTTTCCTCGATTCTGAGGTTTTTCCTGCGTCATCAATCTTTTTGTCCATTTACTTTCATTTATCGCACGTTTTATCGAACAAGGGTTCTTTCTTTTGACGATTTTGCCTCACGACATCTTACGATAATAACTTAAGTAAATTTTTACACAAACAGTTTGGCGCCCACCGTGGGGCCCGTTTTGAGAAAATCTTGTTCGATAAGGCGTCAGCTTACTAACCTATTTCTTCGAGCTTCTTTGTGAACCAAGTGCAGGAAAATGTCGAGCGGTTCTCAACCAACCTTGCAACAACAATTGGCAGCAGCACAAGAACAAATCCAATGGTTGAATAATCAGAATTTACAAATGAATGGCGAACTGTCTAGATTGAGAGCATCGAATCCACAAACTTCTAACATTCCAGTTTCCATTCATCAACCGAGGCCGTTCTTCCCTCAAAATCAACCCTATGTTCCCCAACAACCATTTGTCCAGCCACAAATATCACAACCTTTTATCCCACCGCAAGTGTCACAAGTTAGCTTACCACCGCCACCTCCAGTCAACAACCCGCGTCCTATCTTCCCTCCATTACCATCAGGTCCTTACCCAGGAACAACCACGTTCACTTACAACCAACCTCAAGCAGGGCCTCGTCCTTTTGTACCTATTCCAGAACCTATATCGCACGTTCCCACCGCAGCTACCCCCATAACTCATATTCCAAACTTATCGAACGTTTCAGGAACCTCCAGTAATCCACCTCTCACTGACATCGTGGATGTTCGACTGAAAATGCTAGAAGAACAAAACAAAGCAATGCTCGCATTGTTAACCAAACTTCCTGGAGCTGCCGTACCCATCGAAGTTGAACCTAAAACCGGATTCCAAGCCTCGCCCTATATCGATGAGATTGCTCTCGTTGATATACCCAAAAAATATAATATCCCAGCATTTACACCAAAATACTCTGGAATCTCTGATCCTGTGGAACACATCGCACAATACAAGCAACTAGTATGGACAGTTCCTATTCCGACCCAGTTTCAAGAAATTTGTATGTGCAAAGGCTTTGGATCAACACTTACCGGAGCTGCGTTGCAATGGTTAATCAATTTGAAACCCAAGAGAATCGCATCGTGGTCTGAATTAGTAAACCAGTTTACTCGGCAGTTTGCAAGCAGTCGCAAGATGGAGAAACAAACAAGCGATCTCTACTATGTTGTGCAAAAAACAGGTGAAACCATTCGTGAATATTTTAACAGGTTCAATGCAGAAATGATCGAAGTTAAGAACTGCGATGTGCGGACGGCGATCGAAGCATACAAACGTGGGTTAGATACATCCTCGGAGTTATACACAGATCTAACGAAGTATCCACCAGAAAACTTCGATGATGTACGAGCTCGTACGTTGGCCCACATGAGGATCGAAGATGACGCAATCTTCCGGCGTAAACACTCGAACGATAAGAAGAATCTTGGAGCACAGAAACATGATTTTAAACCTAAACGAGTAAACAAGATTGATAATTCCCGACGCGATAAACGTTCGAACCAAGGTACAGGTAAAGTAAGATATCCAGATTTGTCAACTTACCATTTTGCAGGTACAACGAAAGACTTGGTGGATTCTCTACGGAACTTGGAAGTTAACGTACGATGGCCCAAAAAACCAGAGAATCCTAGCAAGGACAAAGACCAAACAAAATGGTGCGACTTCCACAACGACCACGGACACAATACAGATGATTGTATTAGCTTGAAGAAGGAGATCGCGTACCTCAAATCGAACGGACATCTTAAAAATCTTCTCGACGATAGCTCGAAAAGACCAACATCACCCGTTCCAACGAAGGTGGTAAATTGTATTACAGGAGGATCAGACGTGTGCGGTCTTACCTATTCCGCAGCAAAAAGGCACGCACGTGAAGGGCCCGAAGGACATCCAATCCCAAGTGAATCCAGATCTACAGATGATAAAGAACTCGATGCAACGAAGATATCGTTCGATATCGAAGATATGTTAGACGCTCATCAAAAACACCACGATGCTTTGGTCATTCAATTAACCATTGGTAATTGTTTAACCAAAAGGGTGTTGATCGATGGAGGCAGCTCAGCAAACGTGATATTCGCAGAAACACTCAAGATCATGGGTATCGACCGATCCAGCATTGTACGACGAACAACAACATTAATCGGATTCAACGGAGATGCAACCAGTACGCTTGGAGAGATCATATTACCAGTCTTCGCTAAAGGCATAAACAAACAAACCAAGTTCAACGTCATCGATTGCCCTTCCGCTTACAACGCTATACTCGGAAGACCTTGGATCCACGATATGAAGGCCGTACCATCAACGTACCACCAGAAGATCAAATTTCCATCTCCATGGGGCGTACAAGAGATCATAAGTGAAAAGAAAATTGCAAGGGAGTGCTACAAGATTACGATGAAGGCCAAACCACACGATATCTAGCAATTACAGAGCCAGGATGGAGTACGATCGTACGATGATCTTTAGTTGGAAGAAGTCGTGCTAGATCCCAAACATCCTGATCGTAAGGTCTTCATAGGTGCAACTCTAACCCCCGATATAAAAAAATAGTAATTTCTTTTTTGCAGGAACATTCGGACTGTTTTGCGTGGTCACACGAGGATATGGTGGGGATAGATCCTAACATCATATCGCACAAGTTGAACGTGGATCCTACGTTTAAACCCGTTAAGCAAAAAAGACGCAAGTTTGCACCAGAACGCAACAAGGTAATCAACGATGAGGTGGACAATCTACTCAAAACTGGGAAGATTCGAGAAGTAAAGTATCCAGATTGGCTCGCTAACGTGGTGGTAGTACAAAAGAAGAATGGAAAGTGGCGTGTGTGCATCGACTTCACAGACTTAAACAAAGCTTGCCCGAAGGATCCATTTCCTTTGCCACACATCGATGCGATGGTCGATGCAACAGCGGGACACGAGTTACTGACATTCATGGACGCTTATTCAGGATACAACCAGATTCTAATGCACAAGGACGATCAAGAGAAGACCGCGTTTATGACTGATAAAGGCATTTACTGCTATAAAGTAATGCCATTTGGTCTTAAAAACGCTGGATCAACTTATCAGAGATTAGTAAACAAGATGTTCAAAGAACACCTTGGACGTACGATGGAAGTGTACATCGATGATATGCTTGTAAAGTCAGAACGATCGCACGATCATATTCAACATCTGAAGCAATCGTTCGATATACTACGAGAGTACAAGATGAAGCTCAATCCGACCAAATGCTCCTTCGGAGTACGTGCAGGCAAGTTCCTTGGATATATGGTTACACGACAAGGAATTGAAGCAAGCCCGGAACAAATCAAGGCAATCCTCGATATACAATCACCAAGAAATGTAAAAGAAGTACAAAAGCTTACCGGACGAGTAGCAGCCTTAAACAGATTCATCTCAAGATCATCCGATAAATGTCACTTGTTCTACAACGTGCTTCGAAAGAACAAAGGCTTCGATTGGACAGAGGCACACGAGGAAGCACTACAAAGCTTAAAGAAGTACATGTCCAATCCTCCACTGTTGACGAAACCAATCGAAGGAGAGAGCTTGCAATTATACCTCGCTGTGAGCAACAACGCTGTTAGTGCAGTGCTCGTACGAGAAGGTGACCAACAACAGCAACCTATCTATTATATAAGTAAGTCTTTCCTCGATGCCGAAACAAGGTACACGTCTATGGAAAAACTCTTACTTGGCCTCGTGACTGCAGCTAAAAAGTTAAGACATTATTTCGAATCGCATCATATAATCGTTGTTACTAACTATCCTCTTAAGATCGTACTTCGTAAGCCTGAACTTACAGGACGATTAGCAAAGTGGAGTATTTATCTTAGCAGCTTCGATCTAACGTATCAACCAAGAACAGCGATAAAATCTCAAGCGTTAGCAGATTTCGTAGCTGAATTCAGTCCTGGGATCGAAGAGCCATCGTACGATGAAATCAGTAATGTGATGATTCACGACAACGAACCATGGACCATGCACGTTGACGGAGCTTCTAACGCACGAGGATCAGGATTGGGAGTTGTCCTGAAATCATCACATGGGGGCAGTATGGTGTATTCGATACGATGCGAGTTCAAAACCACCAACAACGAAGCAGAGTATGAAGCCTTGATCGCTGGATTGGATATGGCATATAACTTAGGAGCACGATGGCTACACGTACGAAGTGATTCGCTACTAGTTGTGAACCAAATCAATGGCGAATTCCAGGCAAAAGATTCAAAGATGATATCGTACCTCAAGATCGCAAAAGATAAGATCGCACGATTCGATAAGTTCTCGATAGAACAAATCCCAAGAGATCTGAACATGCAAGCCGATGCCTTGGCTAACCTGGGGTCCGCATTCAACGAACCAACTCTAGAAAGTGTTCCGATAATACATCTTATGTCACCAACAATCGAAGACGATCAAATGATCGAAGAAAACCACGATTGGTCGCTTGATATATGGAACTACCTCAAGAATGACCAACTCCCTGAAGACAAGTTAGAAGCCCGGAAAGTTAGACTTAAAAGCTCTCGATACACGATCTTCGATGATCAGCTGTATCGAAGATCCACAACGGGTCTAATCTTACGATGCGTGGTAAATAAGCAACAAATCGGTCAAATCCTTCAAGAGATGCACGATGGAGAATGTGGAAACCATTCTGGGGGCAGAAGCCTTGCTAACAGAATCTCGAGACAAGGGTACTATTGGCCTACTCTTCGAGAGGACTCGATAAGGTATGTTCAAAGGTGCGATGCTTGTCAAAGACACTCAGGTACGTCACATCTACCTTCTGAACCCCTACACTCTGTCTTAATCCCATGGCCATTCATGCGATGGGGGATGGACATCGTAGGAAAATTACCACCTGCTCCGGGTCAAAAAGTGTTTTTACTTGTTCTTACCGATTATTTCTCTAAATGGATCGAAGCCGCAGCTTTCTCACAGGTTAGAGATAAAGAGGTTATCTCCTTTATCCAAACTAACATTATTTACAGGTTTGGAGTGCCATCAGAAATAACGTGCGATAATGGGTCCCAATTTATAAGTGAGAGAACTCGAAAATTCTGCGATGAACGTGGGATAAAGCTCATCACATCGACCCCAAGATATCCACAATCCAACGGCTTGGCTGAATCTAGCAATAAGACCATTATTAATTCCATTCGAAAGAGGTTGAAAGCTGCAAAGGGTCGATGGGTCGAAGAGTTACCATCTGTTTTGTGGGCAAATCGCACGACACCTAGAACCTCAACTGGACAAACTCCCTTTTCCCTAGTATACGGATGTGAAGCAGTCCTTCCGATCGAATCACAAGTACCTGTTGCTCGACATCGTACGATTGAACAAAACTCGATAGACTTGTGTTACGATATAGATGCTTTGGAAGAACTAAGAGAGAAAGCCTTTCAAAAAATGGCATCGCAGAAAGCCATGGTCGAACGTTACTTCAATAAAAAGGTGAAGATCAAGGTATTTCAAGTTGGAGATCATGTCCTGCGACGTGTCTTTCCAAATACACAAGAATCGAACGCTGGAAAGGTGCTTATAAGATTTCAACCATCGAAGGTAATGAAATCCCACGTAGTTGGAATGCAACTCATCTAAAGAGGTATTACTTCTAAAACCCTTTTTTATTTCTTAACTATTATTCCATCGAACGATTACTGACTTAGGCATCGGAGCGTCGTTGGTCAATCCAACGGCCACCCCTTAGCCAATTTTATTCGCAGGTAACGCACGATTATCGCAAGACATCGCACGATTATCGCAAGACATCGCACGACTATTGCAGACATCGCACGATCTATGGCAAGTAACGCCCGATAAAAGATAATGCTTAAAACGCATGAAATTTAAAAGATGCATCAAACTTAACATATTCGCAAGGACGCAAGTCAAAACGCTGAACGCACGATTAAACAGAAACGTTTCTATAAAAATTTAAATGCCTTAGACGCACGACAAAAATCGCAAGTAAAAAACGCACGATCATTAAAGCCTTAAGCATACAACGAAAACGCACGATTATCTATTTGCTAAAAGTACTCAAGACAAAAATAAAGTACTAAGTCAACATCGTACGATTGCAAAAGTAGATAATTTCATTAAAAAAGTACTTAAAGTACTACGATTACATCGAATGATAATCTAAACTTCAGGGGTGGCCTCTACGCCAACACCCTCTCCTACACTAGCTTCTACGATAAGAGGAGGAACGTCTTCAGCAGCCTTGTCTACGATGCCGGATCCAGAGGCATCTTCATTTTTATCCTCCTCCTCGATCATCGCGACTTCAGCCTCCTTGCTCTTTTCAACACCCTCCTCTTCTTCATCAGCATCCTTGGCATCATCAGCATCCAGGAGCTCATCCGATCCCATCAACTCGCGATAGGCCTCCAACTCCCCTTTGAGTGACTCGATGGTTTGCGTGCCACCAACAAGTTGGCGTATGACGGCTGCACGGGCCACCATCCTTGTTAAAGCCATCTCATCCTTGAGATCCTGGATCTCAGAGGAGGATGCCTTCTCGCGATCAGCATATTCCCCTCGTAGAGCTTCGAGCTCTTCCTCCAGCTTCATCGCACGATTGTTGGAGGCAACTAACCTTGCACGTTGCTCAGATTGCAAGTGCTCAGCATCCTCCAACCTGGCCTCCAGATCATCCAACTTGACTTGTTTAGCATCGAACTCAGCTTCCATCTTTGCCATCTTCTCCTTTGCCTTCTTAGCCTCGTTCACCACAGCCCTTTCGCTAGACATCTTCATCTTCATGTCCCTCTGAACGGTCTCCAATCTTTGGTGAAGACCGAGACACGCTTGGAAAGCCTACATAGACATAAGACGATTAGAACATACGATTACAAAAACGCAAGATAAAACATCGTAAGATAAAAGAAAGCTTACCATGAAAGAATATCCAACTGCACCAGCATCGAGCTCGCCGATCCGACGTGCATCCATATGAGCCTTCTGTGAAGGAAGTAGGTACTGTTCGATGGCAGGGAAAAGGTCATCTTGGTTGATGACATCACCATCAAGGAAGTTCGAGGGCAAGGATATGTGGATCGACGTCTCACCCTCCTTCCCCTTCGAAGACTTGGCTGGAATTCTCTTCTCCTTTGGCATCGAAGGAGACATCGTAGGAGGAGGAGCGCTGTGAATTGGGGTCGCATCAACTACATCGTCCGCCTGTCGTGCGGCATCCTTCGATGAGATCGAAGCACCCGAAGAAGACCTCGTCTTCTTAAGTTGTGGCTCCATACCACTAACTCCCTTCTTCTTCTCCAAAGCCCTCTTGGCCGCCACCATGTTGGCCATCTTCTTCGAAGGCTTCTTTTGACCTGAAATAAGCAAGAAACGCACGTTAATATCGCACGATAAACTTAAGAAAACGTAAGATAAAAAAGATGATAAAACTCATCGTACGATTTACCTTCCATCTCTTCTTCTTCTTTTTCTACTTCTTCTTCGCTTAACACCTGAACTTCAAGTTCTTCGTCGCTGTCCTCTCTTGGACCTTTCCCCTTTGATTTTCCGTACGATCTTTCTTGAACGCCGTATTCCAAGAAACGATTGACAGCTGTTTAGGTGAAATTTTATCATCGAACGTTCGAACGATTAGAATCGTAAGATATCTTCCAGGATGATATTCCTGTATTAAGATAAGGTCCTGGAATAAAGGTATAACTACCATCAAGCAAAGACAAGTGATCATCGAAGATAAAAAGAAGTAGATCGTGCGATATCATCATATGATCGTACGATTAAACTAACGATATACATGTTCAAGTTTGCTCTTATTGCAGGAAAGCTTATCCAAGATAACCACGAAGCACAGCCATCGTCCAACAAGCTTAAATCCGACCGTTGGAACAAGATACGCTCTTCACTAAAGAACCTGAACGTTACGATCGTGAAACCAGCGTCAGTTATAGCCGTTGCATTTATGGCTCAATAATGAACGAATGGTTACAAGTTTAACAGCTATAAAAGAGATTCAAGATTATACACGAAGGACGACTGATTCGAAAAGAGAACTAGCAATACCAATATTATTCTCTCTATTTACATTCTATAGCATTCATTTCCTTATTGTAATCGTACGATATAACTGTAACATCGAGGATATCACCCCTTATTGGTGATCAATAGTGCAACGTCGACTACCCTATTTAGTCGGCCGCAGGTTTTTTCCTCGATTCTGAGGTTTTTCCTGCGTCATCAATCTTTTTGTCCATTTTCTTTCATTTATCGCACGTTTTATCGAACAAGAGTTCTTTCTTTTGACGATTTTGCCTCACGACATCTTACGATAATAACTTAAGTAAATTTTTACACAAACAACAGCCTCAGTAGATTCCTCGAAAGTAAACTCGATCTCTGCAAAAGGAACACACGATAAGAAATTATACGATAAGATCGAACAAAGCAAAATACATAAAACATCCTATACCTAGTGGGTTCCATTCTGGAGCCACCCATCCACCTTCCTCCAAAACCGACGAGGATCGCACGAACGCGTATCGAGCCTTCCACCCTCGATCAAACGCTTGGGTACCATGTACTAACATGGCATCACCCCTACCCTTGGGATAAATCCCATACCTATCATAATCAGAAACCTTCACGGTGTACGCCGTGAGAAGATCATCAACGGTGAAAGGGGCTCTACCCCAGTTTTCAGTCACTTGCTCGATAACGCTCACGACCCTCCAGAATTGGGGCATGAGCTGGCCAGGAGAGAGACTAAATCGTGTCATGAACGCACAAGATAGAGGACTGTAGGGCCAGGTGAACCCAATCTTAAAGGGGTATTCGAACAAGGCAAAGAAGCCTGCCGGAGCATCGGCGGGTCTAACTTCACCAGGTGATCTAATTACGGTATCCTTAGGCATCCTAGCAAGTTTCCTAAGATGGATTAGGTCGACTTCTCCCTGGATTGTACTCTTAACCTCCATGATTTCTCTAAAATTTAGACGATCTAAACTTCTATACAACCTATCGAAACGCAACAAATCGAAGTTCCTAGGATTCTTCTCAGCCCTAACTTTCAAACGCATGAACTGAATTGAAACAAGGAAGAGAAAGATACCTTATAGGCGAATTGGGACTAAATCTTCTTAAAGATTATAAGGATTCGGTTGGAATTTGAATTCGAATTGGTAAAGATTTTGTGATAATTATGGCCGAAAATCAATCTTTTATACAAATTAAACTCTTCCCCAAGCAATTGAGGTCGAATCGAGCATCGACACCTGTCCCATATAACCGTTGTATTGACAGCTAGCAGATAACCAAGTTATGACGCCGTTAACATATGAAACCGTTCATATTCGACAAGTTAATCACGATAAAATTGATATACTAACGATTTGATTTTACAGATGTAAGATTCAGAAAATCTATAACATATTTTCTAAATCTTGGGGGCAAACTGTTTAGGTGAAATTTTATCATCGAACGATCGAATGATTGGAATCGTAAGATATCTTCCAGGATGATATTCCTGTATTAAGATAAGGTCCTGGAATAAAGATATAACTACCATCAAACAAAGACAAGTGATCATCGAAGATAAAAAGAAGTAGATCGTGCGATATCATCATATGATCGTACGATTGAACTAACGATATACATGTTCAAGTTTGCTCTTATTGCAGGAAAGCTCATCCAAGATAACCTCGAAGCATAGTCATCGCCTATCAAGCCTGATATGACCGTTTGAACAAGATACGCTCTTCACTAAAGAACCTGAACGTTACGATCGTGAAACCAGCGCCGGTTATAGCCGTTGCATTTATGGCTCAATAATGAACGAACGGTTACAAGCTCAACAGCTATAAAAGAGACTCAAGATTATACACTCAAAACAACGGATTCTGAGAGAGAAATAGCAATACCAATATTATCCTCTGTATTTACGTTTGATAGCATTCATTTCCTTATTGTAATCGTACGATACAACTGTAACATCGAGGATATCACCCCTTATTGGTGATCAATAGTGCAACGTCGACTATCCTATTTAGTCGGCCGCAGGTTTTTTCCTCGATTCTGAGGTTTTTTCCTGCGTCATCAATCTTTTTGTCCATTTACTTTCATTTATCGCACGTTTTATCGAACAAGGGTTCTTTCTTTTGACGATTTTGCCTCACGACATCTTACGATAATAACTTAAGTAAATTTTTACACAAACAATATGATGTCAGGATCAATCCCCACCATGTCTTCGTGCGACCATGCGAAGCAATCTGAGTGTTCCTGCAAAAAAGATATTATTTCGCTTTTTATATTAGGGGTTAGTGTTGCTCCCACGAAGACTTTTCGATCAGGATGTTTTGGATCTAGCACGACTTCTTCAAGTTGAAGGTCATCGTACGATCGTACTCCATCCTGGCTCTGTAATTGCTAGATATCCTGGGGTTTAGTCTTCATCGTGATTTTGTAGCATTCACGAGCGATCTTCTTTTCACTGATGATTTCTTGTACGCCCCAAGGAGATGGAAATTTAATCTTTTGATGATAGGTTGATGGTACGGCCTTCATATCATGGATCCAGGGTCTTCCGAGTATCGCATTGTATGCTGACGGACAATCTATGACATTGAATTTAGTTTGCTTGTTGATTCCTTTAGCGAAGACTGGCAGCACTATTTCTCCAAGGGTATTTGTCGCATCTCCATTGAAGCCCACTAATGTTGTAGTTCGTCGTACGATATTGGATCTGTCGATGCCCATGATCTTGAGAGTATCTGAGAATATAACGTTGGTCGAGCTACCTCCATCAACCAATACTCTCTTGGTCAAACAGTTTCCAATGGTTAACTGTATGACTAGAGCATCATGGTGTTTTTGGTTAACGCCCGAGAGATCGTCTTGATCGAACGTCAACTTTGCTGCATCGAGTTCTCTTTCAGCTGCAGTCTTGGATTCTTCAGGGATAGGGAATCCTTCGGGTCCTTCTCGTGCGTGTCGTTTTGCTGCGGAATACGTCAAGCCACATACTTCTGATCCACCAGTGATGCAATTGACCACTTTGGTATGGATCGGAGATGCTGGTCTTTTTGCTTCATCGCTAATAATACCTTTCAGGTGCCCATTCGTTTTGAGGTAAGCAATCTCCTTTTTGAGGTTGATGCATTCGTCCGTCGTGTGTCCATGATCACCATGGAATTCGCACCATTTAGTTTGATCCTTGTCTTTGCTGGGATTCTCAGGCTTCTTGGGCCATCGTACGTTTGCATCGATCTTCCGTAGTGAATCCACCAATTCTTTGGATGTACCTGCAAAATTGTAAGTAGATAAATCGGGATATCTAATTCTTCCTGTACCTTTGCTCGAGCGAGTTTTGGACTCCTGTCGAGAGTTTCCAATTTTATTCACTCTCTTAGGTTTAAAATCGTGCTTCTGTGCACTTAGATTTTTCTTTTCGTTCGAATGCTTCCGTCTGAAGATGGCGTCGTCTTCGATTCTCATGTGGGCTAACGTTCGAGCTCGTACGTCGTCAAAGTTCTCTGGTGGATACTTCGTGAGATCCGTATATAATTCCGAAGAATTATCGAGCCCACGTTTGTATGCTTCAATTGCGGTTTTTATGTCACAATTCTTGACTTCGATCATTTATGCATTAAACCTGTTAAAATAATCACGTATCGTTTCTCCAGTCTTTTGTACGACGTAGTACAGGTCACTTGTTTGCTTCTCCATCTTGCGACTACTTGCGAACTGCCGAGTGAATTGGTTTACCAATTCAGCGAACGATTCGATACTTTTGGGATTTAAGGTGATAAGCCATTGTAACGCGGCCCCTATTAGAGTAGATCCAAAGCTTTTACACATGCATGCCTCCTGATATTGAGATGGGATCGATGCAGTCCACATAAGCTGCTTGTACTGTGCGACATGCTCCACTGGATCTGTTATCCCCGAATATTTGGTCGTAAAAGTAGGGATGTTGTATTTCTTCGGTATATCCATGAGAGCAATCTCATCAACATAAGGTGAAGCTTGGAATCCTGTTTTAGGTTCGACTTCAACAGGTACGGCTGCACCAGGAAGTTTTGCGAGCAATGCGAGCATTGCTTTGTTTTGTTCTTCTAGCATTTTTAATCGTACGTCCATAAGGTTATCGACAGGAGTTATTCCAGCAGCTCCTGGATTGTTGGGTTGAATTGGAATGTGGGTTATAGTAGTAGCTGCTATCGGTATGTATGGTATTGGTTCTGGGATAGTATAGAAAGGTCGAGGAACACCTTGGGGTTGAGCGTAGGTAAATGCAGGAGGTGGTCCTGATGGAAGAGGAGGAAAAATAGGTTGAGAGTTGTTATTTTGAGGTGGACGTACGTTGTTTTGATATGTTTGAGGCATTAATGGTATTTGAGAGGCTTGAGGCATTGGAGGTGCTTGTGGTGCTCTGAACTGATTCTGTTGAAAGAGAGGTGGTCTTGGGAGAGGTAATGATATCGCAGGATTAGTTTGAGTAGTTTAGGGGTTCAGAGCTCGTAGTCGTGCGATTTCCCCATTAGCTTCCATGTTTTGATTAGCCAACTGCTGAATTTGTTGTTGAGCAGCTGCTAATTGTTGTTGTAGAGTTGGCTGAAAGTTGTTTTCCATAGTCCTGCAATGTATCCTCAAAAGAACTCGAAGAAATTGATTAGTAAACAGACGCTTTATCAAACGAGATTTTCTCAGAACGGGGCCCCACGGTGGGCGCCAAATTGTTTTGGTAAAAAGTTACACAATTAATTATCGTAAGACAATGTGAGGCAAATCCGTCGAGAAAAAGAAATCTTGTTCAATAAAACGTGCGATAAAAATAAATAAGAGACAATACAATTGATGACACAGGAAAAACCTCGAGGTCGAGGAAAAAACCTGCGGCCGACTAAAAGGGTATAGTCGACTTTGCACTAAGTATCACCAAGTAGGGGTGATGTCCTTGAGAATTACAATGATGATCGTACGATTACAATAAGACAAAGTATGGGACTGAATGTAAAATACAGTAAATCTTAAGAGAACTATAGAGAATATCAATTGATTCGTATTGCTTTCAGAATGATCAGATGTCCCCAGAATGAATGTCTTGGTCTTCTTTTATAGTTGCTGAAAACGTAACTGATATCCATAATTATGCTCTTAAATGCAACGGCTATAACGGTAGCTAAAATCTCACGTGTAACGGTCGAAGCTTTATGAAGAGCGTATCTTGATCTTTAACGGTCATTTGATCTTCGACGCCTGTTGTTTATCTGTTACAAATGATCATACTTAAGATATATTTAACCGTTAGTATTATATCGTGCGATATCGTGCGTTCTTAGGTTTCTCGTATGATATTCTGTATAAAGATCGTTCGATAGTTAATTGCTAACGTTCGAAGGTACTCGTATCTTATCTCAGGACCTTATCTTAATACAGGATTATCATCTTGAAAGATATCTTATGATTTTAAGTCGATCGTCGTGCATCGTGCGATCGTAAATTTTCACCCAAACAACCACCTATTCATCCATATGTATAAATTATAATAAATGAACATCACATATACAATTACCGTAAAAGATTTTCAAATTGTCATGTGATTTAGAGGTGTTTGGAAATGTAATAAACTCGTCAAGGTGCATTTTTATTGCTTTAGCCTAACATGGCTAAGGAGGTGAACCTTATTACACAATAAATGATGGATCCAAGGTTCGACTCCAGGCACCAGTTCACCACCCACATGTTCATGGGACACATCGTTTGCCTCTCCATTATGATAGTAGAACCAATATACTTGAGGAGTTCCAAAAGGCAACACCATACTCTTTGCAAAAGCTCGTTAAGGGGCTGTTACCAAATGTCTAGTTTGTGCCACTTACCTTACCAAAGGAACATTGCAAAGATCGAGAGTTTTATCCGATAAAATGAATAATGAGGAAAGAGAATCTTATACGCTAAAGGCCTGTTTTTTTAAATAACTCTTAAAACCATTTAAGTCTAAAAATTAAGAGGTTTGCAAACTTACATACAGTTTGTTTTATTTTTAAAGAAAAGATCTGCAAACCTCTTACCATCATTTGAAATTTTATGAGGTGCACACCATCTGCCTCTTGTTTTTTTATATGTAAAATCAGACTTTCGACTTCAGACCTCTTAAAAAACAAACGACACCTAAGTGAAGATTACTGAGTCATTTACTAAACGCTTACTGGGTAGGTGCTTATCAATGTCATTTATCTTATTAATCGAGGATGATGAGGACCAAAAAGTTTACCGGCTAAAAGACAAGGTTACATACCAAGACTCTTACGTGACAAGTGTGGAAAACAACTGTTTCCTAGTAAGCACTTATCCGTGGTGAATTACTTGCCAGGAAGCACATACTCGATAAGAATTATGGTAAACAATCTCTAAAAATCTTACTTAGTAAATGTTACCAGACAACAAATTTTTCATTAACCATAAGACTTATCACTAATCACTGAGGAATTATCTCACGACTCCACACTTAGCCGCCAATAATTTTCAGGGATTAGTCTAGACAAAATGCTTAGTATAATATACCCTTTCATTTTTTATTTTTATTTTAATAATTATCCATTTTAATTATTGGGAATACTAGCAAGGTAAATGAAATTAACTTTTATTATGATGAAGCTATCAATTCAAAATTTGGAAATCACACATTCAATCCCCTTTTGCAAATCTCTCAACAAAACAAAAATGAAATAAAAACCCTAAACCCTAAATTTTGCAAACCCTAATCCCAAATCCAATTTGGGGGAAAAACTGTTTATTGGCTATGGTGTTAAACGGCAAAAACCTAGATGCCAAAAAAGCAATGACTCACGACGGTGTACGCCTGTCACAATTACCAACAAATGGGCGAGCCGGTCACCGACGGCGATGATCACCACCACAACCGTCAGATTGTCCTCGCCGGCGCCGGCGACGTTGTAGAAGAACCTATTTCTCGTTCTATTTCCAGTTCATCTTCAATCACTCCAACCTCCGACGGTGTTCGTTTCGATACGGTATAATAATATCTCTTTCAGAAACTTTTTACGTACTTCGAAATGACCTAATTGGCAAGTGAACTATTTTGTTCTTCTATGGAATTACGTTTATTGATAATAGGCAGTTCGATTAGGTTTGATTGAGGGATGCTTGAAAAATAGGTCAATCTGGTTTTGATTGATTTGGTTATTTTTCTATGTTGTAGGTCGCAAAAACACATGGATACTTATGTAACATATATAGGAACTATACAATGGAAAGATAATGAAATGAAATTTGGGGCAGGGGGAGGGGGGGATGAGTCTAAATGTTTAATGTCTCATTTATTTCCGGTGATCTGAGGAGCACCATATTGTGAAGTTTTTTTTTGACATTTTGTAGCTTGTTGTCAGTTTGTCTAGGTGTGTGTGTGTGTGTGGCTATATAGCAAAGAGAAACTGTTAAGAAATGAAATACATGGTAAATGATGTGTTTCTGGAACGATGCGTTTTCACATGATGAGTTTTTTGTATGTCTTCTTCTCGGGTTATGTATGTTGGGCGATGGATTTGCATCATATATGTTTGCCAATCTGAATGAGCAAGTTATTATAGGACTCAAATGATGCTGATTTATCTTATGTCTCCTATATTAAAACGTTGTTCTTGTGCTCTTTATATTGTAATTTGGGAAGCAAAACCTTCTTCCCTTAGTTGTTTGTTGGTTTTTGGGTGCACGATTAGCAATCCCAGTTAAAAAAACATATATGTTCAAGCCCCCAAGAAGATACCATGTATACTTTTTGTCTTTCCTTGAACTTGTATTATCTCGACCAGGACCCCCATGGTGGTGCCAATATTTAATGGACTTCTTCATTTTAAATTAAGATATGTAATAGATTTATTGCCTTTTGGTTTCCTGTTACTTTCACAGGCTCATAAATGATAAAACTACACAATTGTTTTATGAGGCTTCTATGCCTTTTTTCAAATCTTGTAAGCAGGATACAAGTAAGATTTTTGTTAAATTGTTACCATATGGTGTTGTGCTAGCACAAACATTTGGATAAACAAGGGGGTTATTACTTGAAACTTGACTATAGCATCAAAGAAAGCTGAAATGTATTTAGTTTATTTACCATCCGGTTTATCTGTAGCAAGACTCTACTCTTTATGCCTTGCAACATTTGGAGCAATGAAAGATTTATAAATTTTTTTGCGTATTATGAGGGTTTTCATTTTTCCAAAAGGTATTTTGTAAACGTCAGACTTCTTCAACAACAATATTTAGTGAATGGTTTTATTTTATTATATTTATTTTAATATCCTTGCATAGAAAATGGAAAATACTATGGCGTCTGCATATGCTAATGCCAATGGTTTGTTGCAGGTGTCTCCAACAAATATGGAAGGCACCCCAAAGTTTACTCTGCCTAAAGGCTGGTCTGTGCAGAAGGTACGACGTAAGGGTGGATTCAGTTATGACAAGGTAATTTCTAATTGCTTCAGATTTATTAAATTAAATATAGTAGCACAGATAATAAATTTCACAGATTTATTTTGCTGAATCAACGGTTTACATTCTAGACACACCTCCATCCTTTTTTACACCTGAACTACTTGTGCTTGGAATGGAATATGTCTTGATCAATGGCTCATCATGCTATCTCCAAGATTCAGGTGGTGTTTGTTTATCTCTTAACAGTTCTGTTAAGATTTAAGAGGCAACCTCTGAATCGTTAAGAGGTGAATCCTGTTTGGCAAAAAAACGGACTGCCTCTTAATGGTTCCAAAACCCTCTGAATGATTTTGCATCTTGGATGTCTCTTAACCATCAGAGTCCTGATTTCATACTCAACAATTACCAAATCACCATTTCATTTTGCACCATATCATAAGAGCCTCTTAATCATTCTGGCCACTTAATCATCCAGCACCGAACCATTCAGCAACTGGCCAACTGCCAAACATCCCGTCAAATTCAAGAAAAAAAGTCGAACTGGTATCACAAATAGAAGAAGGTTACCAACTTGTAAACGTTTGTCCCCAATAACCAAGTAATACCACCTTCCAAGATTTCCACAAGTTATGATCAAAATATTAATAATGAACAAAGCTGAAGAAATAGCGTCTTCAGTTAACCTTTACCAGAAAGCAACATGGATCTTCTTGTAACATTAAACAGGAAGTAGTCTTATAGAGTGAGATTCTTGGAGGTGAAGAAGAAGTCATTTTTGGGTAAATTTATCCTTTGGATCAACAATTGCACAAGCCGACTCATGATTAAGTGTGATACTCAACAAAATGAGCAATCTACCATTGTGCCTACTTTATAGCACCAGCTGATCATGAGTAGCGTGTAGCTTGGTGTGTCAATGGTTGGATCTTGATCCAAATCTTATCAAATTTGGTTAATTTACTTGGACCATTAAATCAGTAGAAGGGGTTTACTGATCCATTAAACGATCTAATAAATTGGCCCATTTAGACAGATGGTACTGGATTGATTTACAATTCATCTTGTCGATCTCATTTGAATATTAAAAATAAAAGCTAAAAGAAAAAGAGTTAACAACAGTCACCCAATCGTTGATCCATGCTTCTAGACTTCTTCGACTTGTTCAAACTTCAAACTTTGGTTATAGATAATGATTGACTACAATGAGATAGCTATGCACCTTTGTTTGCTTCGTTCTTCTTCTTCTTCTTCTTTTTTCTTTTTAGTTTGAGCTGTCTCTTTTGATATGCTAGAAAACAGTGTTGCTTTGGTTTTTGTAAGTTGTAACCATGAACCTTCTTATCACGAATGTTTCCTGGCAATGATGGTTGTCTCAAGTTGAACTATGAAAGCCTTAAAAGTTTGTATATATAAAGAACTTGTATTGTACACTTGCATTGGTACTTGTTTTACAAATATACAAGTGTTCTATATTTTAGTTTGTGTTGTAAAAATATGTTATACGTTGAAGTTTGAATATTATGTTTTAGCAATATGTGTTGTACAAGTATGGACATATTTTGTTTTTGTATTGTGCAAGTCCATGTTTTAGAACTTGTATTATATAATATTGTGAAAACTTAGAATGGGTCGGTGTGGATCACGATTTATCTACTTAGTTAGATCATGGGTGAAATCATGATCCATATAGTTGGATCATGGGTCACATGACTAGATTATTTATTAGTTTTCCCAATCATAATCTATTCTAAATTCTAATTCTCCATTGCATTATCTATAGGCAAAAATAAACAATACTTATTTGGTACAGAGATGTGAGTTCTACATGTTTTTGTCTGCAGGACTGTCATTTAATTTAATAGTGCCAACACAGAAAATTCTTCAAACCTTCTCTAAAGTAGACCAAATCACCAAACGGGTGATTGTTTACCTCCCAGATAGTGTCCAACTTCCTGTTTTCTTGTGGATGATTCGGCAACCCAAACTCGATCTTTTCCCTGCCCAATATTCAGAAACAAACTAACAATGAAATACCCGTTACACTCGTTAATGCTCATAGCTCTTTGGTGGTGAGATAATGATTGGCAAATTTGTCAATCAATGCCACTTTTTGGCTGCAAATGGGAGAGCAGTGGTAGATGTCTTACTCCCTACATCCCAAAATAAATGTCCATCATGAAAAGGGTTCATAGTTTTAGAAATGTGTAATTATCACACCTTTTAATCAACTAAATGACACATATACTCTTAATAATAGAGGGAGTAATGAATATATCTATTTTCACGATTAAGGGTAGAATTGGAAAGTAAATATCATTAAAAGTGGACACTTATTTTGGGACAAACTGACATAGAATTGTGGACATTTCTTTCGAGATGGAGGGAGTAGCAGATTTTGGAGGAAAAACTTTTCTTGTTCTGTCTATGAGTTGACCTATGGTGATCCATTATTACTAGCATAGCCCACAAATAAAATGTCCTTACTCCTTACATATTTGCATGGTTTGACGTTCGTACAAATGTTTCACCGAGAAGTCTCTCCGTAAGGATTAAGGTTTGGGTAAATGTGAATCTGAGGTATACATGTTGTAGATATACCAACTGCCATGTGACTTTTTGTTAAGTTTCAAAATTCCCTTCTCTTTCTTCTCTCTTCATGACCCTTTAAAAATAATAAAAGCTCGTTATGTATAATCTCAAATAATTTCAAGTTGCATTTACAGCGAGAACTAGATATTTATAATTGTATTCTGCAGTATTATCGTGATCCTGAAACTGGACGGCAGTTTCGATCTCTTAAAGAGGTTGAGAGATACATCACTGAGGGAGTTACACCTTCAAGATCAAGGGAAGGAGGCTAAACTCTCGTGATCATGAAAAGGTGAGGTCCAGAGCTAATCTGTTTGTATGCTGATGATGTCTGATTCAAACTAAAACACCATAGATTCTCAAGCTTGTCATCAAGAGTTCAATTAATTTTTCATATTTCATTTTGCAGAATTCAGACGATGAAGATACAATTGTGGCCCGTGGAAAGGTAAGCTTCAAGTTTGCAGTCATGCAATAAGTAATACCTAGTCTTAAGTGATATAACTTGTAAATGTTAATCTTTTCTTATTTTGTTCCAACAGTTACCAATGTTCCTATTCCTTAATTTTTCTTGTCAACAAGAGTTCCGATTATTTTCCATTATTTGCATTTTGCAGAATTCAGGGAGTCAAGATATGATTGTCGTTGGTGGAAAGGTACGGTGGTGTTTGTTTACCTCTTAACAGTTCCATTAAGAGGCAATCTCTGAATCGTTAAGAGGTGAATCCTGTTTGGCAAAAAATGGACTGCCTCTTAGTGGTTCCAAAACCCTCTGAATGATTTAGTATCCTGGATGTCTCTTAACCATTCAAAGTCCTGATTTAATGCTCAACAATCACCAAACCACCATATTTCATTTTGCACCATATCATAAGAGCCTCTTAATCATTCTGACCACTTAATCATCCAGCACCAAACCATTCAGCAGCTGCCAAAGAGCAGGCTTTAAACCTTCAGTCATGCAACAACTATTAGCTAGTTGTAAGTGATATAACTTGTGAAAATTGCATATCCTCGTTCTATTTTTAGTTTCCAGCCAACATTTAACATGTTTCTATTTCTTAATTTTTCTTGAACAAATTGTTTCCGATGACTGGAGACTAGGGGATTCGCTCTATCTCATGCATGAAGTACTCACATGACTTTTAGTTATTGTTTTTTCATTCTTTCTTTTCAAAATACATTTACACCCTTTACAATCTTTTAGCCGACTATTAGCTAACTAGATATGTACCCGCCCGATGCGGGGCAAAACACGTTAAGTTATTGAGCATTTTAATAAAATTAATTGGTCAAACTTGTGTTTTTAATAACATTAATTAGTCTAATATTTTTAATATGCAATGCAAACATTTATTTAATTGGTCAAAATAAAATTAATTAGTTACAATTGAGTTTTTAAGAAAATTAATTAGTCAAAATTTGTTTTAGTGTAAAGTTTTAATTTAAGTGATTATCTTGATTATATTTTATACTTTTTATATTTAAAATACATTAGTGGGATTAACTTGAACAATTCAAATTTCAATGATTATCTTGATTATATTTTATATTTAAAATAAATTAGTGAGATTTATTAAAAAACGACACATGTTAAAGCAAATCAGCCTAAATGAACCGAAAGTGTAATCTGTGTCCAGATACACCTTTAGGCGGGAAAATACTGATTTCGACTCACCAGAGGACGACACGTGGCAACCCAGTTACTTATTTATCATATATATTGTAGTTTAATGAAGTCGAAATCCTACTAAAGACGCACTTGATCGACCGAAATACTAATAGATGCTTACGTCCATGCTAATGCCATTGCAGATGTTAGATTTGGAAGAGGAGGATGAAGATAACCAATACCAGCTGGTTAACGTGTCTCCCCCCGCAATCATTTCGCCTACATCCTCGTTTAAACTCCCTGATGGTTGGGTTGTGGAGGAGATACCTCGTAAAAATGGAGGCTATGTTGATAAGGTAAGATTATATGTCTGTACCTCATATGTTTTGTTTGTATCATGTTCTCTGGGTTAGTAAGCTATCTTTACTTTTGCCCTCTTATCATGCATTTTTTTCAGCAAAGTTGATTTTCTCAAATCAAATGCTTTACATTTTAAATGACAGCGAATAAATATATCTCCACCGTGGTGGTGGTAGCCTAATTGTTTGACCTACATTTAAAGTTACCTACCTATATAGTTGGTTCCTTTAGAGCAGCCACAATGTGCAGGTTTTTTACCAAGCTTTTGCATAGTTTTTTTCTTACGCGTTATCGTCAGCTCAACAACCTAGAAACCTCTACTTACCTCCTCTATGTGAAAAACCTCACGTAAGTTTTTTTTTAGTTTTTTCAGTCTTTAAGGGTCCCACCATTTTTAACTTTATCTAATTTATATTCTTATTTATAAAAGTAATTACGTTAAAATTATTACAAATACATATTGATTTGTATTGAGAAAATACTATTGCATTTAATTAAGTATTTATCATATATTTTTTAAAATATTTTAATAAATAAAACTGATTGATAAATAAAACTAATTATTAAATAAAGCTGATTAATATGAGGCTTCTATAAAATTGGACTATCTTCACCAAAATGTATCTAACTTTACCCTTATTCCTATTGTGTGTATCCAACTTCAAAATGTGCTATTGTATGTACTATACTTTCAAAAAGTGCTATTTCATGTACTATACTTTTAAAAAACATGTTATTGCATGTATTATTTCAACAGTAAATAAGTACAATATTACATACAATAGCCCGTTTTGAAAGTATAGTACATACAATAGCACATTTTAAAGTTGGATACATACAATAGGAATAAGGGTAAAGTTAGATACATTTTCGTGAACATAGTCCTATAAAATTTTATAAAGTAAAACTGATTAAATTCGAAAAACCTTTAAAAAAGCAGGTCGTCCAGTTACGATCTATGCGAAAAACCTCGAATTAGGTTTTTGCTTTTTGGAAAACCTCGCAGAAACCTCCCAAAAACGACATTGTTGATGCTCTTAGTAAGTGACCTGGTTAACTGTAGTGGCTATTGAGTGAAAGGATGGCACTTCCTAAGGTTTTAGATATGATCACGCTGCATTTATTAGTTATACACTTGGAGGCAAAAGGGAAAAAAAATACAAAAAAGCTTGATCTTTAGTATGAGTCGGTATGTTCCGGACTGTGGGTTTTTGTTGCCATTAACAGTTGTCTATATATGCCTAGATTCTTTTATTTTGTTTTCTGTTTTTTTTTCTCGTGTTATACTGCTTCACTACCGGAAGTTTCTACTGTTTATTTGAATGGTAGCTAATATGACATCGATGGATCATACAAAATCTGTAGAAGATACAATGAACTGAAGCTTTTGACTCTACCTAAGACTGTGTTTATTGAAACACTACTTGGAGTAGCATTTTGGGAGCTTTTTGTAGCTTTTTCCAGTTATACCCTTATTAATATTAATTATTAAGTTCAAAGATACCCTTTTTGGTCATTTTACGTACGCATAAGCTAGTTTTTGCCAAACATAATTTGTTCATAAGCTAGCTTATAAGCTATCAGCTAGTTTGCCAAACACAGCCTAAATGTCAATGAAAAGTAACGCAGAGTTAGAGGGGGGGGGGGGGGGGGGGGGGGGTTCACACTTTTGCACAATATATAGAGAAATTATAAAACAAGCATGACAACCATTTGTTGGGTTGGGAAGTCATCTCTAAATATAGAGTTCTTGGGGGAAGTGATTTTTAAGAGTAGGAGCGGTTTTGCACTTTTACTTGGGGAAACTGAGTTAGTTCACTTGTTGACCACTACCAAACATATAGGCAAGTGATCATGTAACTCCCTTTTTGTACTAAAGGAAAAGCTACTACGTTCCAGCATTTCTTGGCTTCTGAGATCCTCCTAGTTTGCATCTCTTATCCTTATTTAGGTTCCCAGAAGCATGGCCCAAAGGGAAAGTACTTATTAGGGATAGTGCTGACTGGGGTAAGAGATCTGACTCAGGTAAGTGTAGATACAATTTATTGTTTATCTGTTGTTTTGTATTAAGTGCTGACTGAGTAAAAAATGACGATTATACCCTTTTGGTTGGAATGATTGTTGAATGTAATTTATTTTTTTTACCAAATGTTCTGTATAATATATTTCCTATTAGTATTAATTTAAGAGGCATGGCTATGACGGATGATCTTGGTAAGTGAGGGTGGTGAATCTACCAGGTTGGCGCTTATTGGGTAAGAGACTTGTCAACAATATTTTGATGGCTGAGAATCTTACACTGTTAGCATTTGGGAAACGGCCCCTAAGTTTTGATCATCCATAGGAAGAGATCTCAACTCTTTAAAGATTTTCAAACCGTTGTGTTTTTTATGTTGGATGTAGAACTTTCTCATGGCATTAGCATGTGATACATACTGTTATATGCAAAAGCAAACTACTCATATCCATATAATATGATACTGGCTTCACATGTTTAATCCAATTAAACAAATCTTCTTTGTTTTAATTGTTTTCATGTTCTATTACCTTAACTTTACGTCTTTAGTTTCGGAGGGCGAAAATTTCTTTCCTTAACATATGTATATTGACTTAATTTTGATAAGATTCACCATCCAATTCAGAGAAGTTTTTACCACATTTTGTGCAGTATTACCATGAGCCTGGAACTGGACAAAGGTTCCGATCGATGGTGGCAGTTCAAAAACACCTGGAACAACTGGAAGAAAATTCACCGTTGTCGGTTGTGCTAGAAGAAATGCGAGAGAACATGTTACCCCTTTCCAAGGCTTTTAAATTAAGCAATCGTATAAAGGTTGAGCTTATGGATAAGCTTTTGTTTGACAAAAGTAGAGCATCTCCAAGAGATTCTTCGTAGTTTCTCCAAATCACAAAAGTTCAAATCAACAACAAAAAAATCACTTTGGACATAAATTATATTTTTTTAAATATTCATATCTCAATTTTTTTCCAAATAAACTATATATGAAAAGACAATGTATTCAAAATAAAAAATTTCAGCATTTATTTTTGGAGAGTTTTCCAAATTTGGAGATTTTTAGGGTGAGTTTAGTTGTAAAAAAATTTCTAAGAAAAATGAAAATTTAGAAAACGCTTTTGGTTCATTCAGTTTTCAAAAGTTTTCCAAGAAAATGAAAATTTTCTATTTTCCAACTTCTATGTAAAATAGAAAACTGATTTTAGTAGTTTTCCAAAATTTTCTGAACGCGTTAACTAATTTTCTTAAATGGAAAATGAAAACTTCATTTCAACCAAACCTGTTTTCTAAATTTTTAATAGAAAACTGAAAATGAAAACTCAACTCCATTTTCTAAAAATGTTTTCTAGGAAAATGGAAACAGTTTTCCGTAACCAAACGCACCCTTATCCTCTTTTTCCTACTTTTCCCAGTTTGGAGGATCCGATGAAACAAAAATAGGTTACAAACTTCAGCATCTCCATTTTGTCATTTTGGAGAATCTACCGGAGATGCTTTTACGTTTGCCATCTTCTTTATGCATGGGTTACGTACATCATTGCAAATTTGTCCGAAATCTTCTCTTCTTTTTTAACACTGCTTACGGATGCTATCTTGTCCTTTTTTAGGACCATGGTTCATACAGTTCATGGAAACAAAGCACATCTAGAAAAGAGAAGATCTCATCATTTGCCGATCCTCCAAGCAAAATCAATTGGGTTATTGCTGGTGCCGGAGGGGGTGCTGGTGGGGATGCATGGAATGCTTATGAGGACGATACACTGGTTCCGGATTCCATGAAGCAACAGTGGGGAAAGACATTTATGATGGCCATCAACAATAGCAAAACATAGTGCCTCCTGTTTCAAGGTATTTGAACCTGGTGGTGTTCTTCACAGTTCACACACACTGACGATTAAGCTCGAGCTCGACTTGTTTAGGTTCATAAAGCTCGGCTTATTTTGAGCCTTATGCATCAAGCTCGAGCTTGGCTTGTCAAGGATTTAGCAAGCTCGGGTTTGACTCGGTTGTCAGATGAACCCAGGGCTGTAAGCGAACATGAATGGAGGCTTGTTCATGTTCGTTCGTTTAAATTAACCGACGGACAGTAAATGAACAATATTTTTGTGTTCATGTTCGTTCATAAGAAAATGTGTTTGTTCATTAAGAGCTAAACGAACGAACATAAATGAACGTAAACCGAACGAATATAAATTAGCATAAACGAATGGATATAAATGAACATAAACGAACAGATATAGATGAACATAAACGAACGTTAGCAAACAGACATAAATGAAAGAACCAAAATGAACAAAAACAACTATCGTACACAATTATTTCGTTCATAAAAAATAACACAATAAAGGAAAAAGCTTAGGAGGTATAGAAAACGTGTTTTAAAAAGTAGTTTAGTTAATGATCATATTAGTGTCATATTATATAAATATATTTATATGTATAAACGAACATACACGAATGAATATTAACGAACATAAACGAACGGATTAACGAACATAAATGAACGAACGTTCACGAACGTAAATAAACGAACAAGACCATTATTCATGTTCGTTCATTTAACTAAATGGACGAAAAATGTGTTCGGGTTCGTTTATTTATTAAATAAACGAACATAAACTAACTTTCCGCCGAACGGTTCACTGAACGTTCGGTTCGTTTACAGCCCTAGATGAACCCAAACGAGCTTAAGCTCGGCTCACTCGTTTGCCTGTAAATCAATGCTTAATATGTGTTTCATTTTTTTGTTATTATTTAAGTATTTATTATTTAATATATAGTTATGTCATATATGAACCGAGGCTCGTAAACCTAATCAAGCTTAATCATAAAGGCTCGAGCTCAAGCTCGTTTATTAAACAAGCCTAAAATGAAGCTCTAGGTCTGCTCTCGTTCAACTCAAGCTTGAATCGAGCTTTTAACAAGTCGGTCCCAAGTATAGAAAACTATAGGGTTGTGAAAAGTGCCACTGTATTTTTTTTGTGGGTGCAACCATATGTTCCTTGAAACTACGATAATAACACAAGTTTCTCTTGTTAGAGTTGGTTTGCACGGTCTTTTCTCCCCTTTCAGACGTGGGTTTTGAATCTCATTTGTCATTTTTTTAGTTTTTAGCTTTTAGGTTTTTATTTTCAGGTTTATTATGTTTCTAAGAAAAAAAAATTGGGATAAAAGACTTGAACACAGGGTCATACATACAAAAAGCAAGAAACTGACCAACGGACCTATGATGATTAACTAAATTTATCATAGTTTCGTCTTTTATAATCAAATGGTGCCACTAGAAAAAATTTCTAGGTCCGCCTCTATTGTTACGGAGAAGTTGGATCTTTCTCCATGTTTATATTGTTGGAACTGCTTTCTGTCATCTTCTCTTTTATGGAGATAAATATTTGAATTTTTAGGATTTAGATGTTTGAAATGGAACTACTATATTAAAATATTGATTCTTTTTCATGCATTTCAGGTTTGGTTTTGAAGCTGGGTCACTCTATATAGTATGTAAGATCTTTGGATATGGATTCTCATCTAATGAGAGAGGTAAATCTACTAATTCAAATCTCAGGTACAGTTTAGGTAGTTATATTACTGTTGATTTAATTTGTCACATATTATAACTTAGTACTCATATAATGTGTGTGTGTGTGTGTGTGTGTGTGTTGTTGTTGTTTTTTCTTGCTTGGGGTCTGGTATGTGTTATAGATGCCTCTGTTGAGAGCTGAGTTGAATAGTTTCGTTAACGTTATGGTATTTGGTTTGTAATCATCATCTAAGATTATCGATGAAAACTCGTAAAACGACTATTTTGATTTTACATTTATTATGAGAGTTTCATAGTCTAATACTTTGTATAAGTTTTTTGGTTCTTTTTATGTTAACTCAAGGTTCTTCCTTGATCTTATAGATGTGAGAAGTACCATTTTTGGTGAGAAGTGATTTTAAAGTATTGATCACTTTTAATCAAATATCCTCCCATGAATTGTGGCTTAAAAGGGAATTGAACTGGTGAATGTTATTCGGTAGATCTCATCTTAATGCTCGTCCATTTCTCATCTAATGGTTGATAACCATTTCTTATGCTTCTCACCAAATGTGACACTTCTAATCGGAACCCAACCCCATAACTATGTATATATAAGGTTTCATAGGAGAATAAGCGTTGAGGTACGAATAGTTATAAATTGTTTGAAGAGATTTTGATCAAACGGCCAAAAAGATTTCAGCTATCTTCATTTACTTGTTTACAAAAGAAACGTGACCTTCGTTGACTTTTATCTTCAGCCACTCACTTTCACGAGCTTTTACATACCATCAATCACCTTCACATGCATTAATTTGTTAAAGTTTCAGGGATGATGATAGAAATAAATGAATGAACGTAGTTAAAAAGCTATTTGAGTGTAGATGAAGGTTTTTTAATCACTTTCTCTCTACAACTCTTATTCAACATCCCAAATCCCTCTCTCTACACACGTGCATATATGTGTATGTGTGTGCATGCGCGCGTGGCACGTGCACGCATGCTTGTGATTATGCGATACCAGGTGTTTTTTGGGACCGTGAGACTATTTTTACATTTCAAACATTACAACAAAAACACCAGGGAAGTGTTTCGTGAGACCCATGAGACTAAATTTTACTTTAAACTTTACAGCAAAACACTGTTAAGGTAACATTCACATTTTTTGCTGTGAAGGTTCGGAATTTTTTTCTCACAATGTTTAGCCGTGAAGTTAAAGTGTAAAAATATGGTCCTACGGTCTTACGAAAACGTATTGGTCTCATGTAAACTATATATAGGGGTACTTTCATGCGGGATCGTTAAATTTTAAATAAAACAAGAATAAAACGTTGATATACAAAATCATACACGATTCATACCCCTTTGCCTTGCGACTTAAGTCGTCTGTGTCCAAATTTTTGTAGTTGACGTGTGATTTTATACATTGACCAACTTTTTCTTGTTGTCTTAAATAGTTAGTTCTCTCTCTATATATATACATGTTAAATTAGTTAGTTCTCTTATATATATATATATATATATATATATATATAGAGAGAGAGAGAGAGAGAGAGAGAGGCTATATATAAGTTTGAATTTAAAAAATGAAATTTGAGTTCGCAGTCGAGCTTTCGTCCTATTATATATATAAGTTTGGATTTAAAAATCATCTTTCATTGTGAACGTGAGGACAGGCTGGACAGCCGAGAGCGCGCCACGTGACATATTTTGTCTGGATAATCATGTATTATTAGAACTGAATAATACAACAAATCATGTGTAAAATCACATCGATTTTTTATTCTTCACAATGTTTTGCTGTTTTATGATGTTTCAAATGTATAAACGTGATCATTGTCTGTTTTTTAAAAGCTACTTCTTAAAACCTCTTAAGTCTGAAAATTAGAAGGTTTGTTGCCTTAAGACCGTTTATTTTATTTCTAAGAAAAAACCTAAAAACTTTCTACTGTCCTCTAAATTTTTAAGAGGTGCACCGTTCACCTCTTATTTTTTAGACGTGAATTTAGACTTCAGTCTTCAGACAAAACAAATGGCACATAAGCCTGACCGTATAAGAGCATCTACAATGGAGGTTCCTCTTGAGGTTTTTCATGGGGTTTTTACAAGAATCTCCACTGTGTGACAGAGATTCTTGCCCAGTCACAGGTTCTTGTTGGAACCCGGGTGCTTGAACAAGAACCCAGGTTCTTATAATAGTTTCCTTTTCTATTATATAATAGTTTTTAACACCCGTAAATTTTGATAGATTAACCCCGAAGTAATCCCACTATTTTTTATAAGGAAGATTTATCTAAAGGGCTAGTTTTAACTTATAGTTGGATTCCTTTTAGGCAAAGAAACTTCAAAAATGTGAAAAGTTAGATTTTGGCCTCAGTACGAGTTTCGCGATTGTGCCCGCTATTGTGCCATATGGCACAATAGCATGACACTACCACCGCGATTGTGCCATATGGCACAATAGCATGGCACTATCGCTCAAGTGGATTTGCCTTGGTGCACTTATGCGATTGTGACAGCGATTGTGACATTGTCACTATCGCCTGTCACTATAGCATACGGGGTGCAGGTCTTAAATTCCGATTTTCAGCCTTTTCTTCTCATTTTTCACCCAAAACTTCATCTCTCTTCTCCTCTCTTCTTTGGAGGCAATTTTAGAGCCATAAATGCTCTACTACCAAGTGATTTCAAGGTTAAATCATCACCAAGCTAGCAAGATTTAGTGGCTAGGTCTTCATCTCCTTTACTTCAAGCTTTCATCCACCATTGTTGAAGAGTCCCTCCATATCTAGGGTTTTGTTCAAGATCTTGAAAAGGGTAAGTCTTATCTATAGTTTTAAGTGTAGATCTAGTCTCATATGTTATAGATCTGGAACTAATCTAAGGTGTTAACTCCTTATCAGCTTAGGTGTTCACTCAAGCATTAAGCTAGGGTTTTGGATGAGATTTGGGGCTTTTGGCTTTACGAGCCTCAAGGTGAGTTGCTAAACCCGTTTTGTTAAAACTGAGAGCACATCATCTTGTTTGATTTACATATCTTGCTTGGTCATTGTGAATAAACATGATTTTGGATGAAATGCCTAAATTGTTAGGTTTAAGGATTGCCGTGAAAAGAATGAAAAATGATGCTTGTATGAATGGCTTGACTTGGGATTATTTTATACGTGGAGTAGATTGTCGTATGCTACTAATGCATGCGTTAAATCCATGTGATTATATGATGAATGTATTTATGAGAAATACGTGTTAATATGCATGCCACGGAATGATGCGAAGGAATTGAATCCCGAGCATGTTGGCTTATATGAAATGAAATATGATGAATGTATTTATGAGAAATACGTGTTATTATGTTGCCATGAAAAGTATGAATTAACTCCATGAAGTATATGATAAATGCATACTTGGAACATGAGTTATTACGAGTGCCACGGAATTATGTGAAGGGATTGAGTCCCGAGCATGTTGGCCTAATATGAAATGGATAAAGGGCTTGAGACCCTCGATCAATACCTATGAAAGGTTAAGATAATTGTATGAGTTTTTCTAGACAGTACGTATGTGTAATTAAGTATATTACGCGCCATGTTTCCACACCAAACAGTCTTGGGGTGTGTACCTATGTCGTCGGCATTCGGGTTGCTCCGAAGTGCGCGACCCGCAGATGGTGCCATGCTAAATTCGGCATCGAGGTGTTTGGAAGTAAAGAGTGATGGGGCTGGTGGCGGATATACGACTATATAAATAATAATGGACGAACCAACACAATATGTCAACACCAAACAGTCTTGGGGTTTGTACCTATGTCGCCGGCATCTCGGTGGCTCCGGGGTGTGCGGGCCTCGGATGATGTTGCCATGCTAAATTCGGGACATCGAGGTATTTGGAAGTAACGAGTGTAGGGATATTGGTTGGTGGAGGTGGGTCCCTCCCACTGTTTCCGAAGATAAAAGATAAAAGATAAACCGGTTTAACATGCTACATTTTGTTGTTTGTATACTCTTGTATATCTCACATGTCTTAACATGCTTTTATATGTGCGGTATTATGTTGATACAACTCACTAGGCTCCTTTGGCCTAACACTTGTGTGGTGTCGATGTGTCTCTCAGGTACTAGGGATGCGGTTCCTAAGTAGTCTCGGGGTTAGAGCGAGCATTGGGGGCCGTTGGAGAGACCGGTCCTTGAGACCGCGAGTTTGACCGTATAACGATAACCCTTTTGTAGTCTTCTTCCTAATAGGAACTAGACTAGTTGGTTATTGTAATTATTCATTCAATTACAAACGTTGTAATTATACATTACTTATACCCCCGTTTTTTGGAAGAGCTCGCGCTATGACGTACATTATATTACCATCTTTCTATTTATTGAAAGTTTTTGTTTACCCTAAATTTTGGGGTGTTACATAGTTTACATAAATAAAAATTCTATTATAAATAAGAAGAGGGAAGTGAGTTTTTACCTCCATTGTAGAGTTTTATGGAGGTTCTTGGTTTGTTCAGATGACAATGACGTGGTAAGAAAAAATATGATAATGAGATTTTTGAAAGTTCCACCACTGTGAATGCTCTAATACACCACCACCCTTGTGGATTAATTGTATGATAATTACCATATATAACTCAAAGAAATCCAATAATTGTTAAAAGACCATACAACCCATTTACATAAAAAAAAAAAACTAAAAATGATTCTATTATACAAAAAAGAAGAATAAATGATTCTTATTGATCAATAATAATATGCAAAATTCATAAAAATATGGAGTTTTTAAAACCTTCCTCATCTCTCTGCATATGTATAACATTTATAAACAACATGAGCACATGTTATGTTTGATATGTAATCCAAATATAACAATAAAGTTTTTATAATTTTGTTTTATATTATTTATAGTTTTCCTAAAATACATAGAATGTCACTTATGGGCACCGTCATCGGACATCAAATATATGACCATAAACACGTGGCTTGTTTTTTTCCATTGTTTTCAGAAACAAATCAATAATCATCATGCCACAATATAGATTTCACGAAAAATCATCATATCATAAATAAAAGAACAAATTAAGATTTTTTTCCCTTATAGTTTGTTGAAAATTATGATTTTCGTTTGTATAATTATTCTTATTATTTGTAATTCATTGTTATTTATCGTGTTTATAATTTATGATTTATTGTTGTTTTGATTCTTTTAGTTTAATTTTTATTACTTTGGTTCCTTAATATAGGAATTGGACTATGAATAAAAATGATAATTACAAACCATAAGAATGAAAAAGAAAAATTATAAATTATTAACGAAATTTGTATATAAACGATTGTGTAATAAGAAAAAGTTAAAATAAGAAGAGTAAGAAAATGATCTATATTTTTGGACCAATTTAGTTTACAAAGCAGAAAGTAAAAACAAGAACACTAGTTAAATTTTATGAACCAATACCCATAAGTAACCATATTCCCATAAATGCAATTCACTTTGTTTTTAGTTATATTCCAATAAAAAATTAATGAGTTTATGCTTTATAAGGGTAACAAACTATCCGTTTTGTACAAATGTTACCATGAAACTATTTTTCGTACTCAATTGATCATTGAACTCTATTTTTTTTGTACACATTATACCATTATGACCAGGAACAACCAGTTTTTTCTTACGTGACAATTAAATTTAATTAAATAATGTTTACGTGGATCTGACGTGGCAATGACTAGGATTCTCAATGGTATATTAAGTACAGAAAAAAAATACTTCAATGGTATATTAAATACAAAAAAATACTTCAATGATAATATGTGTACAAACCACCACCACCAAGACACCACCGCCGCCACCACCACCACCGGTCCACCGCCGCCACCACCACCAAGACACCATCGCCACCGCCGCCACCACCAAGACACCATCACCACCACCGCCACCGCCAAGACACCATCGCCGCCACCACCGCACCACTACCAAGGTCCACCGCCACCACCACCAAGACACCATCGCCACCACCATAACCATATGGTGCAGCTGTGGTGGTGGCGGCGCCGGTGGTGGTGGCTGTGGTGGCGATGGTGGTGGCTTTGGTGGTGGTGTCTTGGTGGTAGCGGTGGCGGTGGACCGATGGCGGCGGCGGCGGTGGTGGCGGTGGTGTCTTGGTGGTAGTTTGTACACATATTACCATTGAAGTATTTTTTTCTGTACTCAATATACCATTGAAGTATTTTTTCTGTACTTAATATACCATTGAAGTATTTTTTCTGTACTTAATATACCATTGAGAATCCTAGTCATTGCCACGTCAGATCCACGTAAGCATTATTTAATTAAATTTAATTGCCACGTAAGAAAAAACTGGTTGTTCCCGGTTATAATGGTATAATGTGTACAAAAAAATAAAGTTCAATGGTCAATTGAGTACAAAAAATAGTTTTATGGTAGCATTTGTACAAAACGGATAATTGGTTACCCTTACAAGTCATGAACCCTAAAATTAATATACCCCATTAACTTTTTTCTTTTAACCCATTAACTTCAATTACACAAGAATAAAATAACCCGTTGACCTGTATAGGACCAAGAAACAATAGTCTAGGTCCAAGAAACAATAGTCAACAAGTCAATCAATCATATTTCATGTGCACACCCCCACATATTTTCTTTTATGTTACTTTTATAATTAATTAATGTGTTATTGGAGAAAATTACGTATAAAACCAAGAGTTAAAGGTGGCATGCATTGTCGTATGAATTAGCAAAAGAAAACCTTAAAAATCGCTCAAATGAATGGAATCATGCTAAAAAATATAGAACAATATTAACGAATTTTAGGTTTGGAAAAGCTACTATCGTAAGAAAAACTAATTTTATTTGAATCTCTCGATATATCTTATTAACGTGTGTCTCATTCTAATGTGCATCAAACTTTTGATAATCATTTATCACGTTTCTCATTTTAACCTCAACTTTTCACCCAAACTCAACTTAAACAATTAATCACTTTTAATCAAATTTAAGAGAACATGAGGGGCAATCTCAGGCTCAGCCACTCATCTCAGTTACGGTGGACGTGATCACGGATGATTGACGCGATTTATGGGAGGGTAGAGATTATTAAAGGGGGGGGACCGGTCAAAGCCACTTTTATTGACTTGATGAGTGATATATATATATATAGAGAGAGAGAGAGAGAGAGAGAGAAAAGTTCAAATGTGAACCATTTTTTGGTTGTAAACGTAAGTGTAAGTTTGTGGGGTTCCAACTCAAAACCAATTGGCAATGAGTGGAGTAGCCCAGGACCCTTATAAGCACATTACAAGTTCACTTTGTGTCCGATATGGGACATTGCTCAACACGCCCCCTCACGTGTGGCGTTCTTTTTCAGCCTAACACGTGGATACTTGGGGTTACGTGGAGTCCGTGCGGCTTTTTTTTGACCAACCACGGGTGAACCTTGCTCTGATACCATGTAAGTTTGTGGGGTTCCAACTCAAAACTAATTGGCTATGAGTGGAGTAGCCCAGGACCCTTATAAACACATTACAAGTTCACTTTGTGTCCGATGTGGGACATTGCTCAACACGCCCCCTCACGTGTGGCGTTCTTTCAGCCTAACACATGGATACTTTGGGTTACGTGGATTCCGTGCGGCTTTTTGACCAACCACGGGTGAACCTTGCTCTGATACCATGTAAGTTTGTGAGGTTCCAACTCAAAACCAATTGGCAATGAGTGGAGTAGCCCAGGACCCTTATAAGCACATTACAAGTTCACTTTGTGTCCGATGTGGGACATTGCTCAACAGTAAGGACAGCCCAAAACGCGCCAAGTGGCAATCTCAAATTTCCTCGACCAAGCCTTATGCATATTGCATAACACTATTATTCAGACTAAATAAAGCGTTATGCATATGCATAAGGCATGGTCGCACTCGGACCCGGGCGGGTCAGCCGCGGGTTAGCTTCATTCAAGGCTTATTCAATTTGCATAATAAGCGTTATGCAGTATGAATAACACTAATCCCGCGGGTTTATGCAGATTGAATAAGCCTCGATCCGCGGAAGTGAAATTGTCACGTGGCGCTCTCGGTTGTCCTCACGTTCACAACCAAAAAGTGGTTCACATTTGAACCCACCCCTATATATATATATAGGGGTGGGTTCAAATGTGAAATATATATATATATATATATAGGGAAGGGTTCAAACGAGAACCATATCTATTTGCGAGAACGCGAGAACCTTCGCCCATGTACAAAATCATGTATGATTAATGTACAAAATCATATATGATTTAAGTAGAAAATCATATATATAATTCACGTACAAAATCATATATGATTCATATATAAAATCACATGTACAAAAATCACATATATAATTCACATACAAAATCATATATGAGTCACATATAAAATCACATGTGTAAAATCATAGGTGATTTTGTACATGGTCTACTTCCCATTTTTTTTAGTGTTAATCATATATGATTATGTACATGAAAAAAGGTTCTCGCGTTCTCGCAAATAGTAAGGGTTCTCGTTTGAACCTCCACCTATATATATATATATATATATATATATATATATAGGGGTGGGTTCAAATGTGAACCACTTTTTGGTTGTGAACGTGAGGACAACCAAGAGAGTGACACGTGGCGGATGACTAGGCGCCACGTCAAGTCCTCACGTTGTCCTCACGCCATACTCAAAGCCGCTACGTGTCGCGCTCTCGGTTGTCCTCACGTTTACAACCAAAAAGTGATTCACATTTGAACTTTCCTTTATATAGCGGTAGGTTCAAATGTGAACTCAATTTTGGTTGTGAATGTGAGGACGAATCTTAACCACACATCTTCGGTTGCGGTGAACGCGATCACGGAGGATTGACGCGATTAATGACAGGGTGGAGCCCCTTTTATTGACCGAATGAATGACTGAAATTCGTTATCATGTTCACAACCAAAATTAAATTAAGTTCACGTTTAAACTTTCCTCATTCTAATATATAATAAATATATATGAATACGTTTTGTCTTGTAAGAAATAATTGTCCGAATAAAAAATAATAATTGTGAGGAAATCTTTACCGTGCCGTAAAAAGCACGTAAGGTCCACTCCATGGGGGTACTAGTGTCTTGTCTCTTACCCCTCGATAACCACTTCCTTCTTGTAATTGCCAACAACCCACTTCTTTCTAAATATGGCAACACAACTACTACTATCATTTTTCAATTCAATTTTCATTTATTTCATTCGTTCGTTTTTCATTATATTATAAATAACCACATCAGAAATATAATATGGTCTAATTTAATCACCTCCAATTTTTTCAAATTGAATAGTTAATGATATCACAAATCATGTTTAGCTCAATTGGTCTTTCTAAGGAGTAAGGATGGTTACGTTCTTTGGGAGCTGTGGATGGGATCACAATCTATCCGGGTTCGATCCCAAAAGAAGTCAATTTAAAGGCATAAAAAATACACGATTCTTGGGTTGGTCCAGTCTATGACTGGGCCACCCCCAAGCCCAGTTAAAGATTGTGATTGGACTCTAAGTCCTATGTATGTTAGACCGGGACAACGACGGATTAGTAGGATGCTCGTGGATGCCCGATACTTAGTTCGATGCCGCTATGTCTTTCAAAAAAATAAATAATCAATGATATTGCAATTCAACTTTGTCGGAATTTTTTCTTATGGTTTATGATATTTTTCAGATACATTCAAATGAAAAGCACGCTCACTACAGAAATACGTTGAGACAACAGCATGTGGCATTGCAAAAACGTATGCCTATGTATAAAAAGCAAGCCAAAATCGTACCTTGCAACACCTCAATAAAAAATAATATCTTACAGTGTTAACGTACAATTTCTTACCGTCTATGTATAAAAAATGTCTTAGATGTAGTTATTTATGTTAATAATTCTTTTATTTAAAATGAATCACCACATTATATCAACAACTCTGATGCGCAACAAAAAAAAAAGGGAAAAGGGAGTGTGTGGGTATTATGTACCTAAGCTTACATACAATACCCATCAAAACTACGTAGTTTTGATTAAAACCTATAAAAAAATAAAAAAATATATCAACACCCAAAATTGGTTCTTCCCAAGCGACAATAGTTCATCTCAATGGATTTCATCGAAGTGCTTTCTTCTTCATCCAAATCCATTTATTTTTCTCTATCTTTGTTTTAATTGGTACTGTTTTTGTATTCTTATATGATACCATTTCAATTGGAATGTTTATGTTTCAATCTGATATATAAGGCTATTAAAGGATTAAATATAGGAAAATGATAAACAGTAGGTGATTCAATCGAAGATGTTGAAATAGATGGGTGGATATTGCAGAAATTGAGAGGTTGGATATTGCAGAAATTGATTGTTGTTTGGTCAAATTGAGAGGCTGGATGTCGCTAAAATCGATTGCTGTTTGGTCGTTTAATCTTCGGTCGTATTTAATTAGAAGGCTGGATTCAGTTGTTGTTAGAATGTTGAAATCGAAGGGTGGATGATGATGGTGATTCAATGGAAGATGTTGAAATAGAATGATGTTTGATAGAATTGAGAAGCTGCGTCAAATTGAGGAATGGATTTTGATGAATCAATTTTGGAAGAAATCTGATTTGAGAGGACTCCCTTGGAAGAATCGATTTTTATTTTGGGTACTGAAGTATATTTTTTATAGGTTTTAATCAAAACTACGTAGTTTTGATAGGTATTGTATGTAAGCTTAGGTACATGATAGCCACACGCTCCCTTTCCCCAAAAAAAAATTCTTATGTTATGATATAGTTGAAATGTGCAAAAATTGGACATATTTGGTTAAATTTTTTTAACTTCGAGACCATCATTGAATAGTATAGATATTTTTGAAAATTTACAAGTCCTAGATAATATTTTTTATATATGGTTTCTTTAAATAGAAATAATTCAAAATATTTTCACTTCTACGCCTTTTTGTTGGCTATGATAGGTTTGATTTTTTTTTTAACGGCAAAGTCAAATTCATTAAAAACGAACTAGCAAGAAGCTAGCGCAAGAACACAGAGCTAAAAGCAAGAAGCAGGAGAATTACACCAGCCTATCCAATTATGTCTAAAATCGCGACACTTTGTCCTATTGTTGAACCAAAAGAAAGTGATCGCCTATAGTTGATTCGAAATGATCGACCCATAGTTCTGAAGGGGGATTCGTGAAGATTTTTCTGGTTTTTGAATTGCCAAATCAACCAGCTCAAGTCTACGGTCTGGGACTGTGGATCTAACAAGGCACCAGGCCTTGACGGGTTCACCCTCACTTTCTACAAATCTTTTTGGCTTACTAGTTACTATTAAAGATGACTTGTTCCGAGCCGTCGAATACTTTGAAGAGTCGATCAGGAACCTTTGATCGGGGATGTAACGCATCTTTTGTCGCTTTAATTAATTCCTAAGAAGCAAAGCCCCTTATCTCTTCATGAGTACCGACCCATCAGTCTTCTCAACTCTCTTTACAAGGTCGTTTCCAAGATCTTAGCCAACCGGCTAAAAGACTTTATATGATAAGTTTGATAAGTATAATGAAGTAAACATGACTTTTTAGGCTATGTTTGACAAACCACCTAGTAAATTAGCTAATAATTGATAAGTTTATAGTTAACTAATACATCAGTTGTTGTGGGGGATGTGGTGTAATATCTCATCTGTCCAGGGTTTGAATCTACGCGTACGCAACAATTGTGACCACTTACTTATCAAGAATTGATGTCTTACAGTCATAAATTGTCGGGATTAATCTATGCATACCATAGAATTCCGACCAAAAAATACAACATTATATATATATATAGAGAGAGAGAGAGAAAGAGGAAAGTTCAAATGTGAACCACATTTTGGTTGTGAACGTGAGGACAACCGAGAGTGCGACACGTGGCGGCTTTGAGTGTGGTCCCCCTCTTTAATTCAATGCCCTCCCATGAATCGCGCCTAGCCACCCGCCGTGGATCTGACGTGTCGCCTAGTCATCCGCCACATGTCGCGCTCTCGATTGTCCTCATGTTCACAACCAAAAAGTGGTTCACATTTGAACCCATCCCGATATATATATATATATATATAGAGAGAGAGAGAGAGAAGGAGAGGGGGAGAGAGAGAGAGAGAGAGAGAGAGAGAGAGAGAAGGAGAGGGGGAGAGGGGGAGAGGGGGAGAGAGAGAGAGAGAGAGAGAGAGAGAGAGAGAAGGAGAGGGGAGAGGGGGGGAGGGGGAGGAGAGGAGAGGAGAGGGAGAGGGAGAGGGAGAGAGGGAGAGGGAGAAGGGAGGGAGAGGGAGAGGGAGAGGGAGAGGGAGAGGGAGAGGGAGAGGAGAGAGAGAGAGGGAGAGAGAAGGAGAGAGAGAGAGAGAGAGAGAGAAGAGAGAGAAGAGAGAGATTGGTTCCATACAAAGTGCAAAATTTCTTTTCTCGATAACATAGTAATCCAAATTTCCATGGTTGTTCATTTTACTACTAGATATTGGTTTTTGTGAAATAATTTATTCTATGTTATTTTGAAGGGGATTTATACTTTTTGTAGGTATGTGAGTGAGAAATGAATGTGAGCAAAAAGGGGTTAATGTTGGTGTCGTGGTAATCCTTCTAAGTTAACAAAGATTGTATGAAGATGGAAAGTGTAGCTGAATATAATCACCATAGATTTTATACTTATAAATCTTATATGTGTTTATTGAATAAATTATAAAATTTACAGATTGTTGGGACAATAGAATAAAGATAAACCTATTCTAAACAATCTTAATTATTTCACACAACTTTCACTATTTCGTTAGTAAGAAGAGAATAGAGATAAAAAAAACTTAGATAAAAAAACTATATTCCACCGGCTATACATTAATGTTTGGTATTAGCTTAATGATATGTAAAGTGGCTTATTCAATAAGTTTTTAAGGGGAGTTTTATGCCAAAACCCAAATTATTTACAAATCTATCCTCTTAATTAAAAAACATGTGCCTCCGATCAATGAACAACCTTTTCAAATAAATTTATTTACAATCTAAACCACATGAAATGTGGTGGCGTACTGGCAAAAAACCCAGAGGGATGTGGTGGAATATTCCAGTTACCCGAGTTCGAGTGCGAGTGTTAGCATCTTGTTATTATACTTAGTATCAAACTGCTGTAACTTGATTTTCAAATTGCCAATGATGTAATTTAGAGGAAACCAAGATAAACTTTTACCAAAAAGATCTTCACAATCTATATAAATAAATTAATCCATATGAACAATTTTATTCATACAGAGCTTAACTAAAAGCTAATCAAAACAACCAATAAGAAAAATAGGGGCAAAGGTGCGTACAACTTTTAAAGGAGAAGTTGGTTGTGTTGGGGCAAAGGTGTTTGGCATCAACCCAACCTATTAAATAAAATGGGTTGAACCTGGATTGATCCATTTAAGTTAAACATTAATTTACGTAATTGAATGACAAATCAAAATAAATTGTTCAAAGTGTTTTTACACAAACCAAATACAAAAATACAATGCAACCAAATGCAAAATAACGTGTTCTAAGTTTTAATAAAACATAACCCAAATGTTCGAACTTCAAAGTTTTCTATGTAACTCGACTTTCACTTACACTTCAAAGTCGGAAAGAGGATGAATAGGTTAAGGTTATGGCAATACTCTTTTGTTAGTTTTATTATTATTTAATTTTTATATTTGATTTCTAATTATATAATATATTAAATGGGTAAACAACAGGTCAAAGTGGGTTGAAAACAAGTTATAAGTAGGTTGAAATTAAGTTGGATTCATGTTGTAAACAAGTTGGAAATTTCAATCCAACCCAACTCTTTAAATAAATACGTTAGGTGAATTAACCGATTTATTATAAATGGGTGAAAAATCTCAACCCAACCTATTACTATTGAGTTCGTTCGAGTTGGATTGATAGTTGGAACCTTGATAATGGTACTCATGGTTTAAAAACGTAATACTTATTATTTGACTAATAAAGAAACATAGCCTTCATGCTTTGACCCAAATACAAAAGGAAGGAAGGTTGAAAAGGTCATATGTATAAAGAGAGAGGTCTACACCCAGACTACCAGTCTATGTCACATGAACCCCTATTAGACTGGACCCCTGCTAAATTTTTTTTTTTCACTTTTAGTCCTTTGCCTATTGCAATACGACAAATTAATAAATGGATCCAATTCACACTATTGTTTCTTTTTTTTTTTTCACAACGTTCAACTCTAATTTTTTATTCTAACCAAGTTGTTTTATTAAAGCAAAAAATTAAACACGTTTCAATTTGGATAGTTTGTTTTAGATGCTATTCCCACTCGGTTAGTATCACGGATGGGTGTAGTGTAGAGAGAAAAAGGTTAAATGAAAAACATAATTTAAAAAAAAATGTGAGAATGAATCTCAACTACTCATCTGGTCAATAAAAACGGCTTTAATGGGCCCCCCTCTTTAATAATCTCTATCCTCCCATGAATCGCGTCAATCCTCTGTGATCACATGCACCATAACCGAAGATGTGTGGCTGAGATTCGTCCTCATGTTTTCTTAAATTGATATGTATCTCATATGAACCCACCTCCCAGTGTAGAATATAGTTTATGCTAAAGTTTTGTTTTTCTGTCGTAGTGTTAAAATTTATAAGTTTATGAAAAATGTCAGAATATATATTTTGAAATTACAATAATACGTTTTTTTATCGATAGAGTTGGTTTGTAAGGTTTTTTGAGTTCAAATGTCATGTTTTAGTTTTTAGTTTTTAATTTCAAATTTATTACATATTTGATTTGAAAGAAAAACAATAAACTAACTAATCGACCAACATGGCTTTATAATAAAATTTGTTTATTTTTGTTTCTTAGGCTATCAGTACCCAACCCTCTCAACCCAGTTGTTACATCAGTTTTCTTCAATCCTCCCATTAACCCTTTAGAACCCTCTCTAATTAGTACATGAACCCTCCAACCCTCTCATTTAATTAAACACACCACGCACAAACAACACAAGCCACTGTGAGCGGCATGGGCAAGCCGCCCTCCTTTGAACCCGCTGAAGCCTCCCAACCCACCGGCTTCAACCCCCCAGCCAACGGGTCACCACTATGCATGGCCCTATAGTTAAATTATGCCATTGTTTATAAAAGTTTCTGAATCATCCTTGGTTTATAGGTATATGTTACTATATTATATCAGCTATAAAGTATAAAGTTCTGTGTACTTCTAGTTTTGAAGTGGATTCATTAAAGCTTGTCACATGAGACAAACTTTTTGTTCTTAAATTCTTACAATTAATGCTGTTTATCGAACTATCTTTCCTGGAAGAGTTATTTAAAACAAAGTCATGTTAATAAATGTTGAATTTAAGTTTTCCTAACAAAATTAAATCAAGCTCATCAAAAAAGAAAACATCCTACTTTTAATATCTATTAATTTGTATGTTATTTACATCTATAAAGTCAAGTTTAAGGGAAAACTACAAATAACGTAAAAACCGAGGAACACCCTCAGTTTTTTAGGCCATCCGCTATGGGTGTTGGCAGGAACCCGGTATTCCCGGCAACACCGCCGGAGGGTATCTGGCACGGTAGCCGGTACGATACCCTAGTGCCGATTCTCATGACGGGTTCTATTTCCTCTCTCTCTCTCTCTCTCTCTCTCTCTCTCTCTCTCCTTTGTGTCTATCTCTCTCTTCCTTTTTATTTTTTTTTTATTTTTTTAATTAATTATTTAGATTGGTATGAATGTGGATGAATTGGTGTAGAGAATTGGTAAGGAATTCTTAAGCTGATGTGACCCTGAGATGGCAGCCGGTACCAATTGGTACCATTGGCACCATTGTGGATGGCCTTATAGTCTTTCAACTAGTTGGTATGCACTTGACCACTTGTGATGTATACTGTCTTTCATCTAATTCGTATGCACTTGTGATGTATACGGAGTAATTTTGTAATATGCACACGTGCATAAAAAATAAAAACCCAAAAAAAACCTTAAATTACCAGTATATACAAATGCATAGTTGCATACGGTCTAAATGAAAGAGTACGAAAGTGTTTCTTGATTTTTCATTTGTTAACTTTTTTTTCCGAACTTTTGTATTAAAAAAAAAGGATAAAAAGCCATACGCAAAATCCACACACGGGGGAAAAGTTTTATGAAATCCATGCTTCATAAAGTCTACTATCCAAAATTCCAAATAAGCTATAAACATCTAGAGATAAAAGCTAATAACATATATTTTAATCTCTAGTTTAAAACGATGATAATAAAAATAAAATCTCTAAAATAATTTTCTCAATTTACCGATTTCCAGTGTATGAATTAGATCGTTTTATAGCTGGAAATTCCTCTTTCTTTGTCTCTATTAAACTCCCACTGAAATATTCTTTATCCTCTGTCACCATCTGTTTCTTAACTCTCCTGTTCTTCCTCAAAACGACGGCGTCTTCCACCGTCTCCCCTCCATCATCACTTCCCTTCACTCCCACGCCACGTGGCAGCATCCTGGACTTGTAGTGCGAGATCAACGAAAACCCCGGGTTCTCCTTCCCTGGCCCACACGATATCGAGCCACACGAGATCAGCTGCATCAGCACCGATGATGCTTTCATTTTATTATTATTCCCAGCCGTTGGATTTAAGTTTTGGTTCTGATGATGATGATCTGTGGTTTCTGGCCGTAGGATTATTAGCTTCCCGTCGGCTTTCATCAGCGATTCTAGGGTTTCGGGGCTGGAATCGGACGGCGGTGGTGAGATCTCGGAGCTCTCGATCTCGTTAAACGCTTCTTCTTCTTCGATTTGTTCTTCTTCTTCTTTGATCGTTGATCTCCGGCGACGGCGGTGGTCGTCGGTCTGAGTGGAGGCGTCGGCGGCGGCGGCGAGTTTACCGGCGGAGGAGGAGCCGCCGCTTCCGGCGGTGTAGACTTTGTATTCGTGGAGGTCGATTGCGCTCCACGACTGGTTTCTTCTCCGCCGGACCGCCGGAAAGTCGTCGTCGCCGGATTTTTCGAATTCCGGCGAGAATGAAGATGTTTTCGGTAAGATCGATAGTTGTTGTGTTTCGGATTTGGAGTTGGATAAGGATATTCCGCCATTAACGACGAGCTCGGATCCTTTTAGAACGTACTCTTGGCCGTGCGCTGGATAGATGTAATCGTTTTCGGCCAAATCGTGCCATACGAATCCGTTCTTGTAACTCCTATTTATCATTTTAAATCGAATCGATTAGTACTTGTATTTATCATTTTAAATCGAATCGATTACTACTTTTTTAACTGTAATTACACAATTTTAGCTAAAAAATTGAAAATGAAGAACACTAACTAACTAACCGTTTGGAAGACCACGAGTATAATGCCGCCATTCCTTGTCCACGGAGAGAATTCAGGCGATCGATTACATCTACGAAAAATGTTTATGATTTATGAGATCGAAACAAAATTTCCAGAAAAAATTTCATCAAATTTGTAAGAATACAGCAGATCACACCTCAACTATTAACGAATTCAAAATTTTCAACATGATAACAAACAGAAACAGCTGTCCAATTTCTACACTAAAAAATGTAGAAAATTTGAGATCAAAACGACTTATTTTTCTCTAAATCAAACATTCATAGCAGATTTGAAGCAATTCTCACCAAATTAGGAGAAAAAAAAAAACATTTATCAGATCAAAACGACTTACTTTCCTCCAAATCAAACAGTCAATGTAGAAATTCATGGATTGATTAAATCAAATTTGTAAGAATATATCACTACTATATCATCGCATCAACTCCTCCTCCACATCATCAAAGTTAAAAAACTACTAACGAGTTCAAAAGTTACAACATGATATATGTAGACTGACCTCGGAGATAGAGGCCGTCGGAGGAAGCGGAGAGCGGAACCTCGAGGAAATGAGGATGCTCGAGGCTACCGTTCCTGGAGAGATAGTAAACCACGGGGACTCTCCGTGGTTTTTTAGTGGTGTTAGAAGGCGGTTCTGTCCACACTTTGGTGTGCTCAGGGCTACGTTCTGCAGTTCTCGGATCCTTCCATTTCTTCGACATGTGGTGTAGCTCCGTCGTCGTCGTCGTCGTCATCCTCCCGGACCTCGAAACCGACTCCATGGAAGAAGAAGAAGAAGTTGTTGTTCTAGTTGTTTATGGAAAAAGGAGTGAAGAAATTAAGAAAGAGAGGTGTGTGTGTTTATGATTATATGAAGTGTGTGTGTGTGTGTGTGAAAGGAGGGAATGATATGAAGTCTGTGATTAAAATTCAAAATTGGACGGACTCTATAGAGGCTGACCGCTGATACTAGCAAACAAAAAGAGGGCTTTAATTACAGAATCCAGAATGATCACGTTTTAGCTGTTTGTACGTTGTGTAATAAAAGTTGTACGGTCATTCTGATTTCGAATTTTCTGCTCTGTCAAAAAGGAAATTGAGGTATTTTGGGTGGCTCTAGTTTGGAAAATATTGTAAAAGAAAATAAAAGGGTGGTGTTGTTTACACGTTCTTTACCTTTGACTTACTTAAATAAAAGTATACTTTTTTATATTGTGTTTCATCTGTATTTTGTTTTGTTTCATCTGTATATTTACATAATTTTGCTAGGTTATGCTCTCCAAGTTTTTTTCACTGGTTTTACTATCTAAGTTTCTCATCCTGATGTGTCTCTACAAGCTCTTCAACCCGCTTTCCCTCCACCTGATTCTGGTCTGGTCTCCAACCTCATCAAATCAGTTGGCTCCACAATTTCCTCCACCCGATTTTGGTTCTCAACTGTAACACCCCAAAATTTGGAGTAAACAAAAACTTTCAATTAAGAAAGATGTTAGTACAAAATACGCCAAAGCGTGACCTCTTCCAAAAAACAGGGGTATAAATATTGTATAATTACAATGTTTGTAATTTAAATAAAGAATACGACAACCATCTAGTCTAAATCCTATCTAGGAAAAAGACTACAAAAAGGGTTGTCAAATCTGTCAACGCCTACGCGGTCTAAAGGACCGGTCTCTTCACACATTCCCCAAAGCTCACTCTCAACCCCGGCACCTACTTGGGAACAGCGTCCCTAGCACCTGAGAGACACATCGACATCAAGCAAGTGTTAGGCTAAAGGAGCCTAGTGAGTTGTATTAGCAACATCTCGTACATATAAAAGCATGTTAAACATGTGAACGAACATGAAATAAAGCATGCTTATACGGGTTATCTTTTATCTTCGGAAATAGTGGGAGCGACCCACTTCCACCAACCAATGCCCCTACACTCGTTAGTTCCAAACACCTCGATGCCTTATTCCATGGCACCATCAACCGAGGCCCGCACACCTCGGAGCAACCCGAGAGCCGGCGACATAGGTGCGTACCTATTTCAGTACCTCCCAAGACTGTTTGGTGCGGACACATTGCGTTGGATCGTCCATGTTATTTAATTACACACAACCTCGATGCCATATCTATCATGACACCATCAGAGGCATATACGTACTGTCTAGAAAGACTCATACAATCAACTTGACCTTTCATAGGTATAAATCGAGGGTCTCAAGCCCTTCATTCATTTCATATAAGCCAACATGCTCGGGAGTCAACTCCTTCACATCATTCCGTGGCATACATAATAACACATGTTTCTCATCAATACATTCACCATATAGTCAAACGGATTTAATTCATACATTAATAGCATACGATAATCTACTCAATGTATCCAATAATTCAAATCAAGTCATTCATACAAGAATCATCATTTATTCATTTCATGGCAAACCTTAAACCTAGAAATTTAGGCATTTCATCCAAAATCATATTTATCCACAATATCAAGCAAGATATGCAAAATCAAACAAGATGATGAGCTCTCAGTTTTAACAAAACGATTTTAGCAACTCACCTTAGGGTTTCTAACCAAAACCCCCAAATCTTCTGATTTAGGTCAAATACGTGAACAAACCTAGAATCAAGTAAATCGAACCTTAGGTTAGTTTCATAACTCCTATCACATAGATTAACCAACCTCAAATGGTTTAGATAAAGCTTACCTAGCCAAATCTTGAACAAACCCTAGATGAAGAACACTTTGCAACAATGGTGATTTGAGGTTGTGAGAGGTGGAGAAGATGAAGGTGGAGGAGATCTAGATACCAAATCTTGATACCTTGAAGCATCAATCCATCCTTGTTGTCTTGAAGAGTTCGAAAAATCGAGAAGATAGCAAAAAGAATCGAGAGAAACGGAGTTGAAATGAGAAAGTTATGTTCAAATGAAGAAAGAGGGCTATTTAACTCAGTATCAGGGCTGACACCCCTTAGCGATCGCTAAGAGGAATGCTTAGCGATCGCTAAGCATCAATTTCAGCAAACAGAACCATTTTCTTCATGGCCTTAGCGATCGCTAGAACAATTCCTTAGCGATCGCTAAGGTGCTGTGTTGGTGAAAACTTGTTTTGGCCATAACTTTTTCGTTATAACTCCGATTTCGATTCCGAAAGAACCGTTGGACTCGTAATTGAATTTCCTAACACACTAGACCACAAAATACTAGATTTGGTCTAAAATTCTAAATCTCAAAATTTTATCAAAGAGTTATTACTACAACCGAAAATTACGGGTGTTACAATCCTCCCCACCTAGATAAAATTTCGTCCCCGAAATTTATTACTCCCACGTGAATAATCGTGGGTATCTCCGTTTCATGTCTTCCTCGGCCTCCCATGTGACATTAGCACCACAGGATGTATGGAATACTTGGACTTGTGAGCATCGTCCAAAAGTAACTCTCGATTGCCACCAAGTTTCGGTACCCAGATTCGACCTTGAAACAATTTAAGCCCGCAGCTATCTTCGGTCAACAATTCCTTTTGTTTCACCATCACCTCATTTTTGAGGTGATCTTCTCGGAGAGCTTCCGTTTGACTCGCCTTGATCTTTTCCATCAAGCTCGACACCACGCTAATCCGGTTGAGGGTTACACCAACCCCACCACTATGGTTCTTGCGGCTCAAGGCATCGGCAACCACGTTCGCTTTACCGGGATGGTACAATAAATCACAATCGTAGTCTTTTAGTAGCTCGAGCCATCTTCTTTGTCGCATATTGAGCTCATTTTGATCGAAAATGTGTTGGAGACTCTATTGATCGGTGAATAGGGTGCACTTGGTCCCGTAAAGGTAGTGTCGCCACAATTTCAAAGCAAACACCACCGCCACCAACTCTAAATCGTGCACCGGATAATTCCTTTCGTGATCCTTCAATTGGCGAGAGGCGTAAGAAATTACCTTGCCTCTTTGCATAAGCACACAACCTAGTCCCATCTTCGACGTGTCGCTATAGACCACAAAGTCTTCCGTCCCATCCGGTAATGACAAAATCGGCGCTTGACATAACATCTTCTTGAGTGTTTGAAAAGCCTCTTCTTGCTTGTCGGTCCATAGAAACTTGGCGTTCTTCTTTGTTAACACCGTGAGCGACGAAGCAATCTTCGAGAAATCTTGAACAAACCTTCGGTAGTAACCCGCCAAGCCTAGAAAGCTTCTTATTTCCGACGGGTTCGTTGGCGACTTCCAACTCATCATGGCCTCGATCTTCGCAGGATCCACCTTGATTCCGTCTCGCGATACCACATGACCTAGAAACTGCACCTCGTGGAGCCAAAACTCGCACTTGGAAAACTTGGCGTACAACTTCTCGTCTCTAAGCACGTTCAACACCTCTCAGAAGTGTCGCTTATGTTCGGCCTCATCCTTGGAATAGACCAAGATATCGTCGATAAAAACTATTACCGACTTATCTAGAAACGGTCTACACACTCGGTTCATCAAGTCCATAAACACCGCCGGTGCGTTGGTTAAACCAAACGGCATCATAAGAAACTCGTAGTGCCCGTACCTCGTTCGGAAAGCGGTCTTAGGGACGCCATCCTCCTTCACCCTAACTTGGTGATACCCGGATCGGAGGTCGATCTTTGAGAAGCATCCGACACCTTGGAGTTGGTCAAAAAGGCCGTCGATCCGCGGTAAGGGGTATCTATTCTTTACCATCACTTTATTAAGTTCGCGGTAATCGATGCACATCCGCATCGAGCCATCTTTCTTCTCGAAGAAAAAAGGCTATTTAACTCGGTATCAGGGCTGACACCCCTTAGCGATCGCTAAGAGGAATGCTTAGCGATCGCTAAGCATCAATTTCAGCAAACAGAACCATTTTCTTCATGGCCTTAGCGATCGCTAGAACAATTCCTTAGCGATCGCTAAGGTGCTGTGTTGGTGAAAACTTGTTTTGGCCATAACTTTTTCGTTATAACTCCGATTTCGATTCCAAAAGAATCGTTGGATTCGGAATTGAATTTCCTAACACACTAGACCACAAAATACTAGATTTGGTCTAAAATTCTAAATCTCAAAATTTTATTAAAGAGTTATTACTACAACCGAAAATTACGGGTGTTACACCAACCTCATCAAACCAGTTTTCTTATACCTTTTGAGTCTGACCACTCCGATGGGGGTTCGCCTCCAAGTCGTGCGCGTCGACCTCCCAACCCTCGGCGTCCATCGGTAGATTTGCGTCGATCGGGCCGTTGTTGTCGACCGGTAACTGAATTTGTTATAGACATGGAGTATTACACAACCTTCATGGTACCGAGTTGGATGAGGTTTTGGCGAGAAAAGCAAGGATCCAAGAAAAGTATTAAGCTGTAGCTTTTATTTTTTTAGTTTTATGAATTTTATTTATTTATGTCATTTTTGTTTTTAATTAATTATGTAATGTTTATTTTTAATACTATGACTTTTATTTTTTGTTTTTTATTTGTATTAATTAATTAAATTAATTAAAAGGTGAGAGGACTGGAACGGTTGGGAGGGTAGGGTACTAATCAGAGAGAGTTTCAGAGGATTAATTGTAAAGTTGGAGAAAAGCTGATATGATAGTAGGGTTAAAAGGGTTGGAAGGATTGGCTACTAATAACCTTAGTATCTATCATAATCCTAACTTATTGTGACGAAAAATGTTGAAATCATGGAATTTGATAAATTTTGTAGATTTTTTCTTTTAAAAAAATGGACAAATAATTAATATTTGGTCAAATAAATTCTAACTATATCATATTTTTTTAAGAATCAGCAAACTAAACAACATTTAGAGTATCTCATCCTTTATGTTAAAATAAAAGAATTTAGAAAGCTTTTTGCTTTTATAATTATGCTAAATAGTATTTTAAAATAGAGAAAAAAAATATTGATAAGATGAAAAATTTTAAACTTAAAGAAGTTTCTAAAAATTTCATAAAAAAGATAAATAATATTTTAGTATATTTAGATTGATTAATAAGGTTTAAATTAAATATAGAAGTAAGAAATAATATTTTACTAGATACATTATATCTATATTAAATAATAATTATTATTAGAATTACTAAAATAAAGTAATTGTTGAAGTTTTAAATAATTTTTTAACGATTATGATCTTTATACTATATTATAAAAGATACAACTTAATTATTGAAATGTTCTTAGCCTAACTTTTTTTTTTGCTATAGCAAATTCTTCAAATACCAACTCTAAAATATAAATTATGCTCGACCGCTTTAATTTATTCAAATTTAGAATTTTTTTAAGAAATTCTGTTCATAAAAGAAATCTTAATGATCAAAATCTTGAAACCAAATATTTATAAAATATATAAATATTACTTTTTATAAAATTTATTATATTATTACATATTATAATTATTGTAAAAGAAATTCTCAATGATAAATAAAGTTTGTTTAAGGTGTTGGTTCTTTATTTCCTATTTTGGAGGATTTTTAACCCAAGAAACTAACTATTCATAAAATAAACGTTGCTTGGAATTATCAGTTAATTCTTTTTGTTAAATTTACATAACAAATAAATCTAAAAATTGTTCACAGAATCTTAAAGAACACAATGCAAAAAATCATGTGAAAAGCATGACAAATGAATATTGATCACTTTTAATCTCATACTTTCCACTAATTATGTTTTAGAAGATAATTGATTTGATGTATTTTTGTGAATCTTAACGCACTGCATATCATTTAAATGTATATACATTTCTTATCCAACATCTAATAATTACTTTTTTCGATTTTCATGTTAACCTTAACTTTTACTGATGCCCACCATAAAACACAATTACCTCTTCAAATGTTTATGCATTTTGGGTTACCCTTTTAACACTTGTTCTAAAATATCAAAAGTACTAATATCCGTTTATAAAAATAATTAAATAATTAATTTATATGTTATATATATAACAACTAAAAACATAATTTTATTAATATTTTATTTTTTTTATGGATTTTGTAAAATGACAAAGAAGGCGTCAACCCAATGTGATAAATGGAAAAGAGGTTGAAAATTCATGAAAAGGAAAGTTGCATGTGTTTGCCGTATAAAAACAAGTGTAGTGGTCAAACTGAGTTGACTTGTTCTTTGACATTTGGACGGTGACGATTGGGAATTCTAAATCTACGGTTAAGATTTCTCTTTATTTTTCTTTTCAAATATAATATGAATTCATTTAAAGATAGAAGTGAATTCATTTAAATGTGATGTGAAATATAATATAAAATGGTATTAATTTAATATTTTCAATTCCAAAAATATGATTTTATAGTCATCGAAAAGAATAGTATTTTGAGATACAAGAATCAATAATATTTTGTAGGTCCATGATTTAAAATAGGGTTAATTTCATGTATGCCCTTGTTAAAATTAAAAATATCATATTTACCCAAGCTAATCTATAAATATCATATATACCCTTATTAAGATGTTAAAATATGATATTTGCCCAAATACTAATATTTATTATTTTTATTTATTTTAATTTAAATTTAATAATAAAAATTTATTAAATGACTAAGATACCCTTCTATAATCCTATAATGAATAAAAGAAATAACATGATCCTTGTCTTCTTCTCCAACATCATCTACAAACTTATCCCACCTAACCTAAAAAAATGTTTTCAATCCTTATCTTTTTTTAGGTACTATCTACAACCTTTTATCTTCTTTCCTAGGAAGATCTGCAAAAAAAATGTCTCCTACATCAAAAAAGAAAAAAACCCCACCTTCAACCATGGTTGAAGATCTGCAAAAAAAACCCATCCCACCATCACCACACCACACCACCTCCCCACCACCACCAGCACAGTAGCTTTCGGTCCACCACATCACCACCCAACAACTCTCAAAGTAAAGCATGGATTTTCGATCCGATGAAGGTAAATCGTCACACCACCATAACGTACTCCCTCTCGATGATGTTCTTGATGACACGATACAAACACGGATCTGCTCTCCTCCCCCTCAAAGATGAAAAATGTGGATGCAAGGATTTAAGCCTCAGCTGAAGGGATTTTCAATCTTCCGATTTTTGTATGTTTCATGTTGATTTTTAAATTTAGGGCTTGTAGTTAGATTTAGATTTAGGTTTTGATGTAGAGCTTTTTTTTGTTGTATTTCAATTTAGATTTAGATTTTCTTTCTTGTCTTTAGATTTAGATACTGATCGTTCTCAATTGTGATTATGATTTTTGTTTGAATCTAAAATATTTTGGGTTAGGTTTAAATATTCTTGGTGTTGTACTGCTTTGCCTTATCAATTTATCAATTGGGTTAGGTTTGATATATTTAGGGATATTGAATTTAGGTTAGATTAGAAATGGGGGTATAATAGTCATTTAATTAGTAAATTTGATTTAAAATAATTAAAAATTCATAAAAAATGTTATTTGGGTAAATATGATATTTTGACATCTTAATAAGGGTATATATGATATTTATAGAATAGCTTGGGTAAATATGATATTTTCAATTTTAACAAGGGCATACATGAAATTATCCCTTTAAAATATGTCAAAAAATAACTATTTGGAAAGAATTAACTAAAAAACCACATCTGTTTAATCTTGGGGTGAGTATATTGGGCAGGTTAGATGGGTTTAGGTGGGAAAACTAACGGCTTGATCGGATTTCGGTGAGGAAGCTAAACCCCAAATTAGGGGTTTTGAATTCTAGATTACTTCGAACTGATCATGTTTTGGGTTGGAGACGATCAGGCTTCTGTGGATAACTATTTGCCAAAAAATATATAATATTAAATTGATACGGTGCTCAATTGATTGAGAGCGTTGATGAAATTGATAATAGGATTAGTATCTAGAAAATGGTACCACCGACTATGATTTTGGATTTTTGAAGGATAATTAGATAAATATATTTATTTATTTATGTGTATATGGTGTGTGTGTGTGTGTGTGTGTGTGTGTGTGTGTGTGAGTCGGGTTTTCTGACAGTTCGGATGATGATAATCAAATCCCACATGAACCTAAAAATCCTCTTAAAGTTGGGGTTTTGGATTAGGGGCATTCGGGTTTTACACAACCTCATTTTTAATTTGGGTTTTCAAACCAATTATGTTTTGGTTTTGCACACCCTTAGTTTCATCTACGTATTCGAGGACTCCCAAAGTTGACATCATTTTTATAAATAGTTTTCAAATTATAGAGTCTTATCTGACGATTCCCAAAGTTGATATCATTTTTATACATTTTGTCATGTTTTCTAGAATGAAAATGTGTCTTATATATAAAGAGTAAATCAAATGTGAACCACATATCTATTACACTTTTATGAACCATTTCATGTGTTATTATTAAGGAGTGACGATGTCTATCTATCATTTGGAGCTGAAACTAACAACTAGGATTCCTATCCCATCGTTAAAAAGGGAATAGTTGCAGTTTCTTCCTGAACGAAGTCGGTGACATGATGGAAGGGGCGACCATATCGCAAAGAGAGTGTAGTCCGAGAGAACTCAATAATCAAATTCACTTTCATAGTTTTCACATATGAGACGTATAATGTTGTTACATTGATGAAACATTCAATATTTATTCCCATGTGTAAAGGACAATTGGATTGTGAAGCATGAACACGCGCGCACAAACTTACATACTCACATACATTAAAACATGTGAAACAACTTTAACAATAACTTAAAATAAAATACACTGAAATAAATTGGTTTTTACTCGTTTGAAATATTTTTGCAGTTCATATTTAAATTATATTTGATGCACACAATTTTTCAAGCCAATTCCAAAGTCATTTGCATGTTTTTTTATCGAGTTAATGTAAAATCATATGTGATTTGTTAATATATATATAGGGGTGGGTTCAAATGTAACCACTTTTTGGTTGTGAACGTGAGGACAACCGAGAGCGCGACACGTAGCGGATAACCAGGCGCCACGCCAGATCCACGGTGGATGACTAGGCGCGATTCATGGGAAGACATTGAATTAAAGAGGGGGACCACACTTAAAGCCGCTATGTGTCGCGCTTTCGGTTGTCCTCACGTTCACAACCAAAAAGTGGTTCACATTTGAACTTTCCTCTCTCTCTCTATATATATATATATAGTATTAGGTTTCATTAAGAAGTGCCAAAAATATGAAGTAAAGAGAAGTGATCTCCACCACTCATCTGGTCAATAAAGGCGGCTCTGACCACGAAGCAACGAATAATTTCTCGCAAGGGCTGTAGGACATGGAGGGACAATTTCGTAAATTTTACAAAGAGTCCAGATATGAATATAAGATGCAGATCTTACAAATATTTTTACAAAATTCAAATTTTCGCCAATTTTCATGATTTAAAATAGAGCTCTATTGTTTAAACTATTTAAAAAAAATATAAGATCAAGATAAATTACAATGTCAATTATGCCAACCAAAATAACATATATTTCAATATCACGTATAATGCTGTACAAATACTAATGTAAAATCATATGTGATTTTATACCAATGTAAATGTAAAATCATATATAATTTTATAAAAATGATATTCACACGTTATTACAATGCCAATATGTCATAAAAACACCCCTTATTTTTATGCCCTCGAAGACGAGTTCTCTTTGGAGCTAATTAACCTTTTTCAAATATTTACATCATAATATGTACTTGTTTAAATATCGCAAACACATGAAATAGTTTCAAAACAAATATATATCAACACTTTTGAACTTTAGCATTAAATATCTTTATAATAATCACTTATTATTATTATTATTATTATTATTATTATTATTATTATTATTATTATTATTATTATTATTATTATTATTATTATTTTAAGTTTACTTATGAAGATTAACGTAATATAAATTTAAAAATGCATGTGTAATTGAAGTCAAGGTAGGTGGAGTGGGTTGGAGGTTAATAAATTGTAGTTTGACAAAAGAATCCATATCCCCAAAAGTTCAAACGAATTTCAAATATTTGATGAAAAAATATTTGCTTTTCAAGACCAACAACATTAATTATATATTATCGTCGAAATAAGTAATTAAATAAGTTTATTTATTGAACAAAGTACACATATTTATCTTCACTATGAAATTTGTTGACTTAATGGTCAACCACTTTATATGCCATTCATACATCATGAAATCGATTTGTTAGTATGAATACAATCGGCCGACCATTTTTTTATTTATATTTAAACAATCAAGACATTAACATTTTATATGATAACAATAAAATAGAAAGGTTAGATTATTCTTATTAATACTTGAGAAAATAAACTTAGAATCGATACAAAGTGTACATTATTTTACATGAGGGTTCACTTTTTCTACTAAGCAATCTGGTATCCTTGTGCTTGAAGATAATCAGTTTGGCCATTGTTGTTGGCTGTGTCATCAATAAGGTGCTTCTAAATGGATAGATCTAATCAACGTCGATGAATGATAAATCACATACTTAAATAAATATGTAGATAGCGAACCGTCGTGACTATTTATGCTAGAATCGCCTGTGATTTTAAATTTTATAGTTGTTCGCGTGGAAGGACCCATATATGGGCATACGGTGGTAGGAACCACTGTGTTATCTCTTTGTTGAAGAGTTAAAACTTTTACGTTTATGAAAGTCGCAACTGTATCGTCTTCAAATGTGTCACCGAATGATATTTAAAAGCTCAAGAACTTGCAACCATACCTCGTAATCAACCCAAAAAACCAAAAAATAAATAAATTAAAAATAATTGTTGAGATCAACCAAAAAACCGAAAAAGTCCCTCGAAATCAAGCAAAAAGCTTTAAAAATCCTTTGAAAACGGTAGAATTAGGCTAAACACACATCGAGTGATATAGAAACGTTGGTCACACGTTGATAAAAACCGTACTTTTTGTAACTATATATATTTTATGGTGCTACCATATGAATTTTTTTTGGGTCTGTCTTTGGTTTTTCGAAACATCCGCTAACCGTTTTTCGAACCATCTATAGTATAGATAAGTCATATTGGCGGGCGGAAAACACCAAACTCTAAAACACAAAAAACTCTAAAATCGTGAATACCGTAATCGGGACCGACCGGAGCCAGGCTTGGTTTTTAGCCATCTCTACTCAATCCTTAAGCCCAAGCCTTAGGCCCAAGCCAAAAATAGGTAACCACCCTTTAATTGTCCCCATAAAAAGTTGGATACAAAAGAATCATCTAATTTTCATTTTTGGTATTTTCTTGGCTTTCACTAAATACTTCTTCACCACCGGATCTCAATCATCTACAATTTGTATATTTTTTTAACATTGAAAATGTGAATTTTGATTTGTAATTTAAAACTTTAACTTCTAGGGTTACTTAGTACCTTCTTTTGGAGTACAAATTTGCTAAATTCGTAAGCAAGAGGTTAGAATCAAGGTTGTGTCACTTAAGCCGTTAACCAGATTACTTTAGAGATGAGCATAACAAAGACTTAAAATCTTACTGGTTGAAGTATAATTAGTATAACACTTATTAATAACAGTGCAATAGCGGTACAAGCATCACAGTTCTAAAAACAATTATAGTGGTTAAATTGCTGTCCTAAATAGCATTGCCGAGAATTACGGTGCAATTTTTACCATTGAATGGCCATATTTTTACTAACGATATGTGTAACCGCTATCCTGGTTGGGCTTTAATTTTGTCTATCTAGCTTTGGACCTATTTAAATGTTTTTGGACTTTTATTATGGATTTGGACTTTGTTTGGGTAATGTTTTAAATATTTGAACCCTCTATTGGTGTGTGAGATTTTGACCTCCAAATTTGGAGGCCAAACCTCCTTCTCACCTAAAATAACACCAACTTTTTTAGAGTTTGAAGTATGGTTGAATTAGATATTTGGTGGTTTTGGGTTTTTTGAAGGTCCATTGAAGATGCTTTGAGAGAGAATGATTTACTATCCCAATGTTTTTGTATGACTTAATGGTTATTTTGTATATGCTTTTATTTGTTGGACATTTTTATAAAGTTTAAAGAGCTTTAAGAAATTGAATGTTTATAGTAATTACTTGAAAACTTGAATTTTAATGGATTAATTTATGTGTTACAAAACAATACTCAATACTAAGTTATTGATTAATTAGTACTTTTATCTAATAGTTATAACACGATATAAGTAAATATATAGATAGTTATATATAAAATAACATTAAAATCAAATAAAATAATAATCATATTTTTGCTAACAAAATGTAACGCCCGTTTTCAGTTTTGGAGCTTAGCGGTGTTTGGTTAGTTATTTAACCCGGTTGCATGTTTTAGGAGTCGAGGGGCCGAAGTGTCATTTGTGAAAGTGTAAGGAGGGTGTGGTCAATAAAAGGGTTAGAAAACCCTCAACTCCCTCATTTGTCAGTTCCAGAGATCGAGAGAGGGAGAGAGGGATGTCATTGGAGAAAGAAAGCCAAAGGGGTTCAATTGAGGGTGATTGTGAAGCAATTACCGAAGGAAGTACGTGAAATTGCACTAAAGGTATGATTCGTAAGTCCAATTTGTGTTTAACTGATGTTTTGGAGTTGAAGGTTTGGTTAGGGTTTGAATGTTGGATTGGTGATCATAGAATCACCAATTGTTGTAATTGGTATGTTTTGGGGTTGAATTACTCGCGTGTAATCGCTAGTTATCGACCCTAGTTGTTCTAGAAACGTAATTTGGATTGTGTTAGTCGAAAAGTGGGTTTGAAGTGTGTTTTTCGAGCAAAGTCGCGTTTTTGGCCAATCCTGGAAAACCCCGCGACCTGGCCCCGCGACCTGAGGTCTCGAGATTTGGTCGCGTATCTCACTGGATCAATTTTTACATTTTTCGTTTGCGGTTCTTTTCGGGATTTGGCTTTGGGCTTATGTTAGGGATGTTATGGGATAGTGATGGGTGGTTTTTGAGGGCAGTTGGACTAGTCTAGCTATGGCTAAGACTAGTGTTTCGGTATGGAGTATCGAATGGTCCTTTTGGGCTATGTTTGATGTGTTATGTATTTGTGATTCGTTACGTGATTCGAGGTGATTGTGTTAGCTTGTGAAGTGTGTGAATTGCTAGCATCTCGACAGGTGAGTACCTCACTTAACTCTTGTTGTTATGTATGTATGGTTACGATTGCATGTGTGATTATGTGTATGCGTTCCTTCGGGGACATGGGAGAGTACCTATGGTGGTAGTAATACCCCTAGGGAAAATATTATGTGTATGTGTTCCTTCGGGGATATGGGAGAGTACCTATGGTGGTAGTAATACCCCTAGGGAATTTGCAGAGGCCTGGTACCAGTGTCATATGTCCTTCCTTGATGGTATTGAGCCGTAAGGAAGACTAGAGATTTGCATGTATGTAGTTGCCATGTACTTGTGATTGTGTGTGCATGATGGTAAGTGGTTAAGTGTGTGCTCACTAAGCTTTATGCTTACCCTGTTGTTGTTTATCCTTTTTAGTGTCAGGTACGTCCCGGAAGGGAAAAGAGTAAGCTTCCAAATGAGACTCCGAGGTTGCAGCAGTTCAGTCTAGGCCTGAAGTATAATAAATGACGATGTTGAAGGGATGAGTTAGTTTTCTTGGTTTGGCATGTAAACATATGGATTTGGGTTGTTTAAACTATGTTTATGATTTCAAGCATTTAGCTTATGTTTTCTTAAAACTTATGACTTATAAATGGTTTTAATGTTGGTTTTGGACAAGCTTCCGGTTTTGTACGAACTTGGTTACTTTTCAGTAAAAGTGAATGTTTTAAGTTTTGGGATGTTACAAGTTGGTATCAGAGCCTAGGTTTAAGAGATTCGAGTATTCACAAGTGGTGGATACTTGAACTTAAACCAAATGCTCGTGTTTTCGTAAATAAGAGTAACCAAAATGAAAGGTTTTATGGAGAGATGAGTATGAATTGTTTTATGGAGAGATGAGTAGTCAGACTGAACTGTGGACCGGAGCATCAAAACGGGGGTGAGCACACTAACCTTACCTTGTTAAGCATGTTGATTTATTTTGTTAGCGAATGTACAGATGTCTGATGTGAATGTGTGGCATGTGTGATACGTGAGCACTAGTATGTGAATTACTAGTGCTATGCAGTTTAATTTGAGTATGTGTTCCATGATAGCTGTTATGAAATGTATGAATGCATGTATGTTGTATGTGGCTTATAGATATGTGTTTATGAGTAAAGAGCATGATGTCTGTTATGTACTTAATTAGTAGATGAGCTATTAGAGCTTTATGTACGATACGCTATGTGAAGTAATGGCATGTGTAGTATTTGAGCAGAAATTGCATGATAGACAAACACGTACTATTATTGTAGACACTTGAAATGTAGATATTGCATGTAAGCCTGGTGTAGGCTAGTGGTACTTGACTATGAGTAGAAAAGCATGTTGCCTGTTATGTGATAAACTGATAGACGAGCTATTAAAGCTCTAGTGTAAAGGTTATGTATGGGGCAACTAGTTGGGGATTGGGATTTTTGTGATGGTGTCGAGGCTAGATATGTAGAGTGAATTTATAATGATACAAGGGCCCGTATCATTGCAAATACATTGTGCATATCGGGAATTGATATAGTCACTGGAGTTCTATGAATCAACTGGATTGTCGGGATGGGGTAGTAGCACGATAGGACCTTCGTGAGTGTCCTTAAGGTAAGTAGTTAGACCCCTAAGAAGCATGTGATGAGGAGAGAATATGAAGCTAAGGTCATTGACCTGAGCCAGTAGACTGCATGGGACGAAAAGTAGAGAGGTGTTTAGAACAGCATGTTAGTTGAATCAGTAAAGATAGACCACTCAGAAGCATGTTGAGAAAGGAGAGGTATAGTGCGGGTCGTTGATCCGAACTTTTGTGGGCATGACGAGGAGGAAAGTGGTCATTCTAAAGTGTGATGATGTTTGGATTGGTACGGGTTGTGGACAAATGGGTGTCCTCGTTATGTTGGGAATTGTGATGACTATATGAATAGATTACATATGTACAGCCAGTGGATTAGAGTGTAGCAGATGAGGTAGGAGAAGTTCTCTATGAGATCCTTCCTGGATTTTCGAGCGTGAAGAGCAAGAAGTAACCCAGGTGGTAAGTAGCAGTCTAGAAGCAGTTATGGCCGCATGAGCCGGCGATTCAGTAAGCTCTTAGTCTGATCAGGCTAGAGTAGTTAGTTACGAGGATTCTCAGCATGTCAATCGCCGATTTCTAAGATTGTGTGATGTATAATTGTTCGAAAACCCCTCATGCGGTCTTATAATCTTTCCAACTTGCATAGACTGTTCTGGTTTTATTGTTATCGCTATTTTGCTTGGGGACAAGCAACGCTAGGTTTGGGGTTGTTGATAACGCCACTTTTGGCGTTGTTTTTATGACCACATTCGGAGTGTTTGATTCGTCTCTAATTAAAATTAGCGAGGTTTTGATGGTTTTATGCAAGTAATTTTCAGGGTTACAGTCAAGTTATGAGAAGTGGAAACGGAGCCAAAAAGAGATGGAGAAAAGGTGAAAAAAGGGGCAAACTCAGCGCAAACGGCGGCTAAGCCGCGGCTGGACGAACGACACGCGGGTTATACCACGCGGGCGGGTCAAACGGCGGGTTGGTGACCCGCGGTTGATCCGCGGTTACTGCTGGATGGCCCCTTTTGATTCGTTTTTGCTGCACTTGTGAGGGTTATCAATCTCTTCAGCTAGGGTTTGGAGGATAGCAGTTTGGAGGCGACTTTTGGAGCAAGTTTGAGCCATTAGGAAGGAGAATCAATTGGAGAAGCAAGCAACCATGATTTATTCATTGTTCGTGACACCGGAGGGAGTTTATGAGTTTTACTTTTTCATTTAGTTTGCTTTTGATTTCTGCTACGATGTCATTGATTTGTGTTTGTCTAAACACCCCCAACATGAACTAATTTTAGATGTTGGGGGTTGGGTAGCTTTTGGATCTAAACAGTTGACTTGTGGATTGGATTATTGTCAGATTTATGAATTGTGAAGCTTATGACTTTTGAACTTAATGCTTTTGTTTGCCTGATCAACTTACAATTGATGTGTTACTGTGAATTAATCTGAGAAGATTTAAATTCCTGTTTGAACTGGAAGTTGTTGCCTAAAGTGAGAACTTGGATAGAGATATACCAATTAAGCTTTAGTACTTTTGCAATCTATTTAATTCCAATTTTGTATGTTGAGATCGAGAGATAATTCATCATCTTAGGAATTAATCTTGTTGTTGTTTGAGAAAAGATAACGAGAGTTAAGATTGCGTGTTCATTAATTCTGAATCTACAAGAATCCATAATTACTTGTCGGCTGTGAAATTCCTTAAGTCCCAACTCCCAACTACCCCCACTTTGATTATATCCAACTAGTAATAGTTATAGTAATTGTGTAACTCAATTCCTATCTCTTTGGTTCGATTCCGTACTTACCATACGTATTACTTGATTCGACCCGTACACTTGCGGTGAGATTTAGGGGGGTGTGAACCCACCTATCAGCATCCACTTCCGCTTGGGTATATATCCCCAAGGCGACGGCAAATTCCACCAACGAAAGCGATCTCCAAACTCCCCCGAGTCGGAAAGTTATGCACGACTGATAGAACTCCTCAAGGGCCTTGATTGCATCGAAACGGAACGTGGCTACGAACTCATCGATAAGCTCCCGGTAGAGGGTCTCGGAAATGTCGAAGACTCTTTCCCATGCATGGCAAATATAGTACTCGGTGCCATCTTCATCGTAGGCGTGCTTTTCGAAAGTCGCCTTGATTTCGTTCTCAACCCCCATAGATCTAAGGAGGTTCCAATCGGCTCTCCTCGGTACCAAAACTTGACGGGTGAGAAGCCGGTTAACGGTATCTCGGTATTCCTCCCGTTTCGGAGCATTCAAAGTTGGGTCATTCATGAAATAGGTGAAAATGTGACTCCCATCCGGTGCACGGAAGTTGGTTGTGGATTTTCGAGGTGATTGTGTTTACTCTCCTCAAAGTTGGGTCATTCTGAATCTACAAAATCCACATACCATTGTCTTAGACACATTTGAGCAATAAACACAAGACAAGGTGTATTCATATCAAAGCTTAACGAGACAAAACTTCCACGACTAAAAAGTTCAACTAGCAATTGTATACGTGAAAAACCAAGATCAAAGGAGATGTGGAGCATCCCCACACTTGAACTTTTAGTCCAACTTCAGTTACAACTAATCTAGCTCTCTAAAACAAGAATGGGGGATTTTGATGTCATCAAAATCCCCACACTTATCATCAAATCACAATCACTAGATTAATCAATCAAAAAGCATGCTAGAGTAAAATTTCAATCACAATATAGTGCATGCATCAATCAATAAGCTCTAACAATCAATGGTGTATCAAGAACAATGTCAAAATCATAAAAGCATACAAACACCATTGATGCCCAAAACAAGATCTACAATTACCAAATCAAGCTAATCTCATAAAATCAAAGTTGGGAAACATACTGTGAGTCCGATAATCGACAAGGATGCAATGTAATGGATCAATGCAAGCTATTACAAGAGTTAGTAATGCTCAAACAAAGATAATCAAGCAAATATGCAATATATATGAAGAACACGACAATACGACAAGCATATAACAAAAGTTGTCAGTTGCAAGATTATTATAAAACGTTAACTATCGACCCCTATTTATAGAGTCGAAGTTACAAAACAACCCCTAGAGTCTATGACTCTTTTAAGAGGTGCACAAAAGTATTGTTCAAGTTCTAACTATTACATAATGTCAAAAGACGCCCCTGACTTCTTTACAAATAAACTAGTCAGGTTCTAACAATCTCCCCCTTTGGGAAGAAGTCAGAAAGGCGGCGGATACTTCAAAGCTGGTTCCCACTGCGAGAGCTGCAGGTACTCGTCCCATTCGCGGATCGATCTCGTACGGAGCTCCATCGCAGTCTCCACTCTTCTCAGCATCAATCTTTCCTTCAGCTTGACCTCGATCAGATTCAGGGCCTCTTTCAGCTTTCTTTTCCACTGAGTCCCCTTGTACATTGGCATATTCTCCTCCATCAGACGACGCTTCATTCCGTTGTAGACATACAGCAGAGTGCCGTCACAGAAGCTGGACAGCTCACTGAAGCGCATGAATCTCCGCTGGTTCTTCCTGAAGGTGATATACACAACACCATGCTCTGGGAGTTCTGTTGGGAAGTAGGGCATGTATTGGTCAAGAAGATTGGCCTCCAGGTTAGGACGCAGCAGATTCACCTTCTGCTGTTTGCTTTCGATCGCCATCTGATAGTCTGTGAGATGTGCGAGGTTGATCGTGTGGCGTACATATCTCTTGAGGACTTCCAGACCGTCTCTGAAGTAACCTGGTTTCAGAATCGGGCCCTCAAGGTGTCTGATGAGTGTAAGGAGATCATCGAGATCAATGCTGTCTAGATCGGCTTCTGTGAACATGAAGTCTCGGAGGTCTCCGTCGGTCTTGCCTGGGTTGTACATCCGCACGTGGAACTCAAGGAATAGCTGGTGTCCGAATTTGTAAGGTCGGACGTCAGTTACCTTGGTGAACCGGTGCTTCTTTCTGATCTGCCCATGCTCGCTCCAGCTGAGCTTCCTCTGGTAGATGTATGCAGTACGGCGGCGACGCTTCTTGACATGAGACAGGCCGAAGAAGACCTTCTTGGACCACGAGAAGAGGCGTTCCTGTTGGAAGATCCGTGTGAAGGATTCCTCCAGGAAGGGCCTGAATATAACCGTGTGGTTCCAACCCAGTCTGATCGGCTGCTGAGCTGTGAAAGCTTCTGGCGTCTGTACCGTGGGGAGAAAGGCGTCGTACTCCGCACCAGAGACAATGTCATCTGATCTCTTCCAAAACCGAAGGCTCTGGGCATGCTGGTTCAGGATCTTCCTTCCCTCGTCAGAGATACGAAGGTCGGAAGGATCCAACGGTGCGGTGTTTGGATCGATCAGGTCTATGGCAGGAGTTACCTTCTCGTGAGGAAACTGGACGGTCGTACCCACGGGTATAGCCTCGTACCTCCAGTTTGCGGCTTCTTCCGGTATGTCTTCGTCGGAATCATCGTTCACAGGATCCGGTAAGTCTGTAAGATCGGCAGGCTGATCTGCTGGTGGAGCGGTGTCGGCTGGTATATCATCGGCTGCGGTTCCGGAGCCGGAGGGGAGGTCTAGGCGAGCCCTCTTAGACGGTCCCTCCCCCTCATGAGGATTGGCGGCGTCGTCCGGATCATCATGTCCGCGTTTGGAGGGTTGAGCCTGAGACCTGCAAGTTGCCTCAAGCTCGCGGACCCTCCGCAATGCAATCTCCAGCTGCATATCCCTGGTGGCGACCAGCTGCTTGTACTGATCCACCTGTCTCTGAAGGGCATCGTTCTGAGTGGTGAGCTGAGCGATGACGATTTGGTGCTCAGCTTCAGAGACAAAGCCGGGAATCTCCTCAGCTAGTGGTGGTGGTTGGAGACGGAGGACGGGAGTAGGAGAGCGGCTTGAATCGGCGAAAGATGGGCGCTCCCCTTCCTGGAACTTGCCCTTGATGAAGCGTTTGGCTTCATCCAGCTCCCTCTGACGGTCCTCGTCCGCCTTTCGCAGTGCTTCGATCTCGGCTCGGCGGGCTTGGTCTTCCTGTTCTTTGACTGCTAAGGCCCTTTCAATGGCCGCCAGTCTTCTGTCTTTTGCCGCGTCGGCCTTTTCGATGGCTTCCAACCTGCTTTGGACAGCTTTAAGGATGCCGTCCGAATCCCTGGGTCCCAATCCCGAAAGGGTCAACACCGGTTCATTTACGAAACCGGTGGACAGGGAAAGCCCCGCAAAGGTGCTCCCCTGGCCCGCGCTGACGACTGGTGTGGCGTCAAGTGCAGCGGGGCCTCGGGTGGAAGTCGCCAGATGTGTGCCTAGGGGCTCTAGGACTCGATGTGGTGCGAAAGAAAGCGAGTGCTGGGGATGAGCATCTCTAGATTCAACACCGATCAACTCCGAATGAGTGAAAGGTGGAATAGGTGGTATGACCCCGTGTTCTGATGAAACGACCACCTGTTGGGAGGTGGTCGAGTGGATGGCTTGGGTGTGCAGATGCGTTGGTTGGCTGCCAACGACTTGACTACTCGGCATTGGCCGAGTAGGATCTGTGTGGGATGCTTGTGTGGAGGATAGACTCTTGGCTGGTTGGGTTCCGATTTCTGGCTGCCTAGGGTGGGCCACTTCTACTTCGGCCTCTTGTCGGGTTTCTAACAACTCTTCAACCTGTTGGGCCTCTTCTTCTTCGGCCTCTTGATTGACCGGACCCTGGCTTTCACCCTCGAAGCCTTCACTACCCGCTCCTATCTGCATCCATGACTCGCTTTGAGCCTGTTCAGCGACCTCCGCGTTCAAAGTTCGGTCTTCCGTCCCTGAGTAGTCAAGCAGTTGGACGGAGTCGCTCTCGTTGAAAGAGGAAGTGGAGACATCATCATCAAAGGCCTTGCCTTTACCTTTCCCTTTCCCCTTGCCTTTTCCCTTGCCCTTACCCTTTCCCTCTTCCGGGCCTTCCTCTGGATCGGAATCTGGTGGTGTCGTGTCCGACGAGCTACGATCAGGATCACCAGATGGATCCGTCGGGAGTCTAGATGTGGTGGCCTGAGGAGGCGGTGAAGTATGGGCTGGTTCTTCTTCTTCTGGCGATGCAGCAGTGACCTCTTTTGCTGAGCCAGATGGAGTGGATCCCGAGGCGTCCTTCGGAGTAGTTGGTTCCTGAATCTCCGGGGACTCGGGGACAGTAGGGAGTCCCGGAAGCCGAGTCGTGGACCTACGTTGTGGAACGTACTCCTTCACCCGCGGAGTTGGCAAAAGTGGATCTTCGTGCATGCGTTGGCGAAGACGTCTCAACCTTTCTTCTCGAGTCTGTGGAAGGTCGGAAGATGTAGAAGCTGAAGCATCGTGAGCGGTGGCGGATCTTCGGACTATGCTACCCACGTTTTCCCTCACGTCTACGCTCATCACATTTCCCGAGCCAGAGGCCCCCCCAGTGGGACCCCGGCGCCTCAGGCGTAGGGCCCAAGGACTAGAAGGGACGGGTTGCGCACCCTGGGCAGGACCTGCCGGTTCTGGAGGGTCCATAGGTGCGTCTCCTAGACCTAGGCGTATCCTATATCTTACCACACTAGGAGCCCGCTGGTTTAGTGCGTCCAGGACGTGCGTCGGTATCGGCATCTCGTACTGGCCGTCAGTGTAGTCTCTCTTGGCAATCCAGCTGATGATCTTTGGCTTGATGACTGGATGACCGGAACGGCGAGGGATCTCTGGATTACGGTTCATATGGTCTCGGATGATGAGACCATAGAATCGCAACCAAGGGATTGAGTTGTGTCGGGTCCGTTCCCGAGTCGTCAAGTCTTTGGTGATGTCAAGCCACAGCTGGGACGCGATGTCGATGCGGCGTCCGTAGGCGATAGAGTGATAGATATGCCAGAATGAGGTCGTCGCCCTGTCGACTCCTTTCGTCTTGGAGGAGAGACATCTGTTCATGATGTTGAACAGTTGAGCCCAGATTGGCGGTAAGTGGCTCGTGGTGATCTGAGACACGCCGTTCACGTCATCGGTGACCCCAAGAGCTAGTATTTCGCTCAACAGAATGGGGCCCGAGACGAGTTCGTCGAACTCCTGGTGGCCGCCATCAGTAGCGGCAGGGAGGCGAAGGATCCGGCGGACGTCCTCCATAGTAATGACCAGTTCGGTGTGATCCAATCGACCAATGATCGAGAAGACACCGAACCGGGTGTCGAGAATAGCTGTCTTCCAGAACTGCTGCAGGTATATAACCGGTACCTCAGCAGTGGCCGTCACGGCGTATGACAGTGGATGAGCTCGAAGGATCTCCCTAACAATGGTATGCTGCACCCGGACTGAGGATAGGTTCACATACTCGTTGTTCTGAAGTATGCGAACGATGTCCTCGGGAGCGATCAGAGCTCGGTCAGCTTCTGGATCGATCGGGGAAGAGGGTCGTTCTCTCTGGTTTGCCATTTCTGACAGAAAAGGTAAGATTTAAACAGTTAGACCCTTCTTAACATTCATATGTGTGTTGACGAAAATTCGGCAGAGTTTCGACTAGTCGCGAGTCAGTTTATCGAAGATTCCCGAGGGAATCTTTTAAAACTAAGTCGAACTTGTAAAACGGATTCCCGCGAAACTCATGTCGAGATATTTTCAAAACGACCCGAAACTGGATTTGAAACCACAGATCCAGGACTGACTTAAAACGTGAATCGGTCTATGGACAAATCCCGTAAGGTGATTTGTTAAGAACAATTCGCGTGAAAGCCGAGTCCCGAATCGGGGGTACAAGTCCCGAATCGGGGGTTGTCAACAACACATAACTATACAATATAGAAGTCCCGAATCGGGACTTGTAGAAAGTCTAAGATCCCGAATCGGGAGTTTACACAATAAACATGTATAAAATAATCTAAGTCCCGAATCGGGGGATATTAACAGTAAACCTAAGGTCCCGAATCGGGAGTTTAATATTTAATCACTTTTATTTTGAAAAAGGTCCCGAATCGGAACACTTAATCTCCCGAATCGGGAGATCAAAATCCCGATACTTGAATGAAGGAGAGTCCCGAATCATGAACTCAGGAACCCCCGCATCAAGAGCAGCCAAGTCCCGAATCGGGACTTTCCGAGACCAGACGCGACTGTTGGTTTTTCGTTCACCAAATCGATCCAAAAACGATTCTAAACTGAAAGGATTATGTGCAAGACAGTAATTAGGATCACTATGTCCAATGTTATAAGACACTAGTGGGTCACACTGCTACAACACCCAACCCGAGACCTATTGGATTTATCGTGTGGAAATAATTAATTAAGTTTAATTATTTGATAGAGAGAAAAGAATAAATAATAAATTGTTTATTTATTATTTATCAGATAAATATAATTACTTGATTAACAAGTTTGAGTTAATTAAGGAAGTTATTGTGGATAGTTATTTATGGATTGGGATTCTTAATATGATTACCATAATTACCTATATAAATATAGGGTTAGGGTAATAGAATTATAACACTGATTTCATAATTACTTTCTCGCCAAGAATCCCAAACCTCTCTCTCTCTCTCTCTCTTGTCGGCGTTGACACACACACACATCGGGAGATTTTTCCGATCAAATCCTAGGCGGTCTAGCAGCCAGTCTCACGGTGGTGCAGTAGCGGTGTATCCCTCACTAGCTTCCGGAGAAAAGTTTGGATCGCTAAAGGTAAACGCGTGAAACCCCCTTTGATAATTGTGTTTAATAAACTACGAATGGATCATTGTTCGGGTTAGTTTTTTATCCGCTGCGTATTTGTTTATCTGTTTATCCGACCCGATAGAACCCAACAGTGGTATCAGAGCCACTTCCGTACGTTTATCAAACCTGTTTTGTTGTTTAGGTTTTGATAAAATTGGTTTTAGGTTTTATAAAATCTGAAAATTTCGCGTTTTTGTTTAAATTTGATTTTATCGTTTATCCGGTAACTCGTGGCAATCGGCGGCGGAACGGCGGTGATAACCGGCCGCACCACCGGGCCGATCGCCGGACGAGTAGTAACCGCGAACCACCGTACCACCGAAGCCGTGAACGGCAACGGTGGTGGTGTTCGGTTTAAACCACCGTAAGCCACCACACCACCGAAGCCGCGATGGCGACGGTGGTGGTGGCTGTCCCTCGCGTTAACCGCAAAACCACCACACCACCAAAGCCACAGCGGCGATGGTGGTGGTGGTCATCCCGTAACAGCAGCCGCACCACCGATCGGCTAAGGCAGCCACGGTGGTGGCGGCGGTCTATTGTTTTAAACGTTAGAACGGCGACGGCGGTGGTGGGTTTTTGCGCTGCTGCTGTCGGCCGTGGCCGCCGGTGGCGGAGGCGGTTCCTTGGCGCCGTTCATCGTCGCCGGTGGCGGGGCGGTGGAGTTTCTTGTTCGACCAGGCGAGGAGGGCGACGGCGGTGGCGCTTTGGCGTCGCCGTCGTGCGTCGGCTCTCTTGAGCGATCGACAGCCGGCCACGCCACGGCGGTGGTAGCCGACTGCTGCTGCTGTTGTGGTGGTGGCGGTTGTCGATGGTGATTCTCGCGGTTGGCGGCGATAGGGTGGTTCACGATCACAACCGCGGCCGAAGCCACAGTGGTGGTTGTTTGTTTTAAATCGCCGGCAAGGTGGTGGTGGCGGTGTCCTCGCCGCTGCCATCATCCGAGATAACCGATACCAATAATTGATAATGGTTATTTTACCATTGTCGAACCGACGGATAAACGCGTTTTTTGATAATTATCAGTTAGGATAGTTATCAGATTGTAATAATCTTTCAAATTGGATAAAGGTTTTAATCGTTTAATTATTATCAATTTAATTTTATGAAATTATTATTAAAATCCTATTCTAATCCAGTTTAGATTATTACAGAAAAACCAGTTTTATCGAAATCAGTTTAGTTAGTTTAATTTTAAACTATTTTTGTTGTCATAGCCAAGCCCAAAGACCTATGGTTGTGTTTAATGCTTTATTATCGTTTTATTATTCTATTCATGGTAAGGGAGGCCTGCGAGCCATTTACAACCCTTTTTGTACTTTAATTTTAAATAGTCTAGTTGGAAGGCCTGCGTGCCATTTGCAACTCAATTTTTGTATTTAGTTAAAATAGAATAGTTCCAAAGGAGTAAAACTCGAAGACGGAGCTTCGCACGACCGGAGATGTTGGAGCCAGTGGGAGCACCAAGATTTCATGCCTTGTGGTTGTTTAGTCACATAGGATTTTGGACCGTCAGTTCTCGTGTTGGCTCACGAGACTGACAATAGATCTGGGCAAAAGCTATGACACTGTCTTGTTTTTATCTGCGTGGTTGATTATGATTGCTTAGTCTTAGATAAAAACAAAATTTTATGAAATCAGATTAAAGAGTTCGATTACAGTTTGTTTTTCGAACCAGTCTTTTTCAAAACTAAAAACTGGCTAAATCCTTAGGAAAATCTTAGATCAGTTAGTGTGATCCGTTTGTGGACACCTTTGGCGTAAGGTACGTTGGGGCTCGAAGATAAAATCTTGGGTACCCACGTTCAAACCCCAAGCTGAAGGGGGTGAAAAGACTCTGCGATATCGGGGGGTACCGACCAGAGTACATCCAGTTCAAAATGGTGCGATCTATTTTGGTAGTTGTTACAACTCACCGGGTGGTACCGGGCCAAAACACACTAGAGGGACTAAATATGCACGGATTCAAGTATCCGATGTCCCGACGATCTAGAAGTCGTATCTTCGTTTAAAGATGCGATTGGTATAAGGCGTTACCTACCAGAAATAGCATGGATTGGCTTGCGTGAGCAAACCGCCTGTCAATTCATGTGAAATATGGATTCTAGTCTAATATAATTATTGTTCTAAGGTAATAATTTATTAGAAATACAATCAGATAACTAAATCGGAATTTTATATTTGTCTGTAGATGTCTGCTATTATCTTTTATTCACCTGAGGAATCTCTCCGCCTGATAATGGGGAAATGGAAGCTTACAGGCCAAAATTTTCCAGTCTGGAAAATGCACCTTGACAATGTCTTGGATGCACAGGGTAAGCGGTACGTGATAGAGAAACCCGTTTCACGACCCGGTTGCAATGCTCCTGAAAAGGACTTTGCTGAATACTTCAAATTCATGGCTGACGAATCTGATGTGATGTCGATTCTGTCCTTTTCTACCTCACCCGAGTTTACTACTGATTTGAGGGTTAGATATTGCCATGAGGTCGTGAAGAATATAGAGAACCAGGTGGGTTTCTATAAGAAGAGTGGGAAGTATCTGATCATGAAAGAGATCTATTCTCTGAAACTAGAAAAGGGTCAATCTGTTAAAGAGCATCTCCTAGAGATGAGGAAGCTCTTTAAAAGTCTGTCACGCATGGGATACAAGGTAGTCCAGGAGGAACTTGTGCATCTCATGTGGTTCTCTCTCACGGATGAGATACGTAACACAGTTAGTGCATACATTGGAGAACCAAAGAGAGACGTGGCAAAGCTTCATGAGGATATTTTGGCCAGTTTGGAGCCGAAAACTTCAGCATCTGCTGACCTCATGGACACGGATTGGATTGACGAGCTGGGAGATCTGAGTTGCCCAGAATGCGGTAGCAAGGATATTTGTGCTCACTCGATGGACATCGACCAGCTAGACATCGGTTTACCCGATGCACCAGGTATCTTTATGATAGACTGTTTGATCACTTCTTATGAATCATGGGTACTTGATACAGGCAGTGGTAATCTCATTTGTAATCATTTACAGGGATTCAAAAGAAGGGAGATGCTGGGGAAGGACCGTTCGAACCTAAGAGTCGGCGAAGGCCAGATGCTTGTAGCTGAGTCTATAGGGTCTTACAGTCTTAGTTTACCCTCGGGTCTAGTTTTGGAACTTGAAAATTGTTACTATGTTCCTAGAATGATCAAAAATGTTATTTCTTTCGATTTACTTGTAGACCAAGGTTTTTATTATAAATATGATTATAAACTTATTTCTTGCTTTAAAAATAATATCTTTTATTTCAAAGCAACTCCCTCTAATGGTCTATATGTGTTAAATCTACAAGAAAATAGAGAAGTCTATCATATAAGTAAACGATCCAAGAATATTGAGGATCAGACTTACCTCTAGCATTGTCGTCTAGGTCACATAAACAAGAAACGCATAGAGAAACTCCAGAAAGGAGGACTCCTTGGGTCTTTCGATTTTAAACCGTTTGACAATTGCGAATCTTGTTTATCCGGCAAGATGACAAAGCAACCCTTCAACAAAGATAATGAAAGGGCAAATGATTTGTTGGGAATTATACACACAGATGTGTGTGGTCCCTTCAGTCATGAAGCTAGAGGAGGATACCGGTACTTCATCACTTTTACTGACGATTTCAGTAGATATGGTTATGTCTACTTGATGAGACATAAATCTGAAGCCTTTGAAAGATTTAAGGAATTTCAGAATGAAGTACAGAATCAACTTGACAAGAAGATCAAGTTCCTAAGGTCAGATCGAGGTGGGGAATATCTGAGTCAGGAATTTAACAATCATTTGATAGAATGTGGGATTGTTTCACAACTCACACCTCCGTACACACCCCAGATGAATGGTGTGTCAGAAAGGAGAAACCGTACCTTGCTTGATATGGTAAGATCAATGATGTGTCGTTCCTCACTACCAGTGTCATTTTGGGGACATGCGCTCGAAACAGCGGCCCACATACTGAACAAAGTGCCAACTAAATCGGTAGAAAAGACACCATATGAAATTTGGACAGGCAAGAAACCAAAATTGTCTTTTCTAAAGATTTGGGGTTGTGAAGTATATGTCAAGAGACCAACTTCTGAAAAACTCAAACCCAAATCAGATAAGTGCTTCTTCGTAGGATATCCCAAGACTACTGTGGGATACTACTTCTACAATCCTACCGAGAACAAAGTCTTTGTAGCTCGGGGAGGTGATTTTCTGGAGGATAAGTTCCTCAATACAGAGGATACCAGGAATGATGTAGATCTACAGGAGGTAGAGGAAGATGACACTTCACCGATAGTTGAGCCAGTTGCTCAACAAGAATATGTTGAGACTCAACCGGAAACGGTTGAGGAGGTGCAAACACAGGACCTTCGCAGATCCACTAGGATAAGGCAAGAGCCAGATAGGTATCTTGGGTTCTTAGTCTCTCAGGATGATGGAGACTTGAATGAACCGACCTCCTATGGAGAAGCTGTATCAGGCAGTGAGTCTGAACAATGGCAGGAGGCCATGAAGGCTGAGATGCAGTCCATGTACGACAACCAAGTATGGGAGTTGACAGATTTACCCCAACACTGTAGGGCTGTTGGACGTAAATGGGTTTTCAAGAAGAAAACTGACATGGACGGTAATGTGCACACCTTTAAAGCTAGACTGGTAGCAAAAGGTTTCACGCAAACTCATGGTATTGACTATGATGAAACTTTTTCACCAGTAGCAATGTTAAAGTCTATTAGGATCTTGATGGCCATTTCAGCGTACCTCAATTACGAGATTTGGCAGATGGATGTTAAGACGGCCTTCCTGAACGGGAAGTTAACAGAAGACGTCTATATGGAACAGCCGGAAGGTTTCATAGATCCAAAGAATCCTAATAAAGTGTGCAAGTTGTTGAAATCCATATATGGATTAAAACAGGCATCTAGAAGTTGGAACTTACACTTTGATGAGCGAATCAAAGAATTTGGTTTTGCCAAGAGTGAGTTTGAACCATGTGTTTACACAAAGTTCAGTGGGAGCATAGTAACCTTCTTGGTCTTATATGTAGATGATATTCTACTCATTGGAAATGACGTACCAACTTTACAGAGTGTAAAGACTTGGTTAAGCAAGTGTTTCCAAATGAAAGACCTTGGAGAAGCCGCCTATATACTTGGTATAAAGATCTATAGGAATAGATCTAGACGGCTTATCGGGCTTAGTCAAAGTACATACATTGACAAAATCCTGAAACGATTCAGGATGGACGAATCCAAGAAAGGATTTATCCCAATGCAGCATGGCATAGTGCTAAGCAAAGCACAGTGTCCTGTTTCTAGTGAAGATCAGGACAAGATGAAATTGATCCCATATGCTTCAGCGATAGGATCAATTATGTATGCCATGTTATGTACAAGGCCCGATGTTGCTTACTCGATAAGTGTTACGAGCAGATACCAGCAGAACCCAGGTGAAGCCCATTGGGTGGCTGTCAAGAACATTCTCAAGTACATGAGACGCACAAAAGAAATGTTCTTGGTCTTTGGAGGATCTGAAGACGAGATTAGCGTCACAGGCTACACTGACGCTAGTTTTCAGACCGACAAAGATGATTTTAGATCACAGTCAGGATATGTATTTACCCTAAATGGAGGCGCGATCTCGTGGAAGAGCTCGAAGCAAGATACCATAGCGGATTCCACTACAGAAGCAGAGTACATTGCAGCATCAGATGCGGCAAAGGAAGCTGTCTGGCTCAGGAGTTTTATCACGGATCTAAGAGTTGTAGCCAGTATCTCTAGACCCATTGATATTTACTGTGATAACTCTGGGGCAGTAGCGCAAGCGAAGGAGCCCAGAGAACATCACAAGTCGAGACATGTACTCAGGAAATATCACCTCATCCGAGAGATTATTGGAAGAGGAGATGTGAGAATATGCAAGATTCCGACGGATGAGAACGTTGCAGATCCGCTAACAAAGCCTTTAGCTAGAGCAAAGCATGAGGGCCATACTAGTTCCATAGGAATGCAGTACCTGGATACTAGTAGTTAGTTTATGTTATCGATTATCAATGTAATTTTGAAACATTATAAAAGTTTAATTCACAGTGTGTTGGAAATAAAGAGATACTATTTTAAAGATGTTTCAAGAAAAATTACTTTTCGCATATTTAAGGTTATCCATGATTTTTCACGAGTTCGTAAAAATCTAAATCTCCGTAGCAACTTATTGAGATGGGAATCTCAGTAGGGTTATAACGCTATTATGAAGTGTTTAATATACAGTTGATATAGTTAGACATTCATAGATACTTATCAGAGTGAATAGGTATTGGATGTGACCAGTTTCAAGTCTGCTTCATGGAGCCTTTGTCATAAGCATTGACTTGATGATAGGTTGTCCTTTGACCTGAGATATCTGGTCTATGATCATGAGGACTACTGTACTCTTAGCATGCTCTAACGCCGCACCGTAACTGGGTGGTCATAAGGGGTATGACTAGATGCAGCGGAAGCCGTGGTTGTAGATGCGGATAGTCAAGATGGGATTTACACCTCCCACATGGGAGAGATATTTCTGGGCCCCCTGACGATTAAGATTGGCAGAAATGCGTGGCCACGCTCGGGTAGAATAACAGTGGGTTATTTGGAAGATCCGTTACTGCAGGCAATCGAGATCAGAGTCAGGAAATACTTGAGTTTATGATTGAACTATCTCAGCTCCATGTCAAAACTCACTTTAAAATATCGTGTGTAAAAGGAATGAACCTGTGTACAATTCAAATATGAATCGTATCTCTGGCTATAAGAGATCTTATAACCTGGTCAACCTAAGTGTCTGGCTAGGGACCTCCTTAGGCTAATAGTGACAGTTAAGTTACTTGTCTGGCACAAGTGGGAGTCTGAAAGGATTATGTGCAAGACAGTAATTAGGATCACTATGTCCAATGTTATAAGACACTAGTGGGTCACACTGCTACACACCCAACCCGAGACCTATTGGATTTATCGTGTGGAAATAATTAATTAAGTTTAATTATTTGATAGAGAGAAAAGAATAAATAATAAATTGTTTATTTATTATTTATCAGATAAATATAATTACTTGATTAACAAGTTTGAGTTAATTAAGGAAGTTATTGTGGATAGTTATTTATGGATTGGGATTCTTAATATGATTACCATAATTACCTATATAAATATAGGGTTAGGGTAATAGAATTATAACACTGATTTCATAATTACTTTCTCGCCAAGAATCCCAAACCTCTCTCTCTCTCTCTCTTGTCGGCGTTGACACACACACACATCGGGAGATTTTTCCGATCAAATCCTAGGCGGTCTAGCAGCCAGTCTCACGGTGGTGCAGTAGCGGTGTATCCCTCACTAGCTTCCGGAGAAAAGTTTGGATCGCTAAAGGTAAACGCGTGAAACCCCCTTTGATAATTGTGTTTAATAAACTACGGATGGATCATTGTTCGGGTTAGTTTTTTATCCATTGCGTATTTGTTTATCTGTTTATCCGACCCGATAGAACCCAACATAAACAGTCCTAATCAAGTTCTATTAAGTACATTATCGATTTAAACAAGTTTAGGAACAAGAATGGATCAATCTAACGTCCCGAAACTCGAATCCAAGGATCTTGGAGTTTCGGGTTTACCCGAAAACTTTAGGCTTCAATCCGATCTATAAACGACGTAGTTTAGATGAATCTGAATACATTAAGTCATTAGAAATCTTACCAGGATCGTAAAGATGTAGTCGGATCGTCGAACGGATCGATAACGAACGCTCGGGGAAGCCGGGAAGTCGATGGGTCGATCGGGGTGTTCTTCGTGTTCTTGATCGTCAGAGAAAACTGATAAGTGGTTTTGAAATTTGAAAGTGATAACTGAATTCAGTTATCAATTCCCGCTTTTATAATTTTGATAACTTATCAGGTTTTTTGAAAATTTTATCTGATAACTGCTCTCACAGATCATGACTATCACGAAATGACCGAATGAACCCCGAACTTAAGTTTTGAAAGAATTTCAAAACTTCCCCTGAACTTGTGGTTTTCAAAAGTTTGCAAAAATGGTCCCTGAACATTGAAGTTTTGGAGACTGGCAGAACAGGTCCCTGAACTAGTCAGAATTGGAACCTGTCACTTCCAGTCCCTTAACTTAACAAGTTCATAGAATTTACAAGTTCAGCCCCTTGACGTTTATTGAAACGACTAACCTGGAAGTTTCTGAGATCGGATGCATCACCGGTTCTGACACGACTGGTCAGATGTCTTATTTTGAATACCGGGTTCTGAACTGAAGTATTCAGAAACCGTACGTCGGTTCTTCAACCTGCAAGAAATTTAGGAATGGTATCCAGTGCAGATTGGATCCGACAGAGTTAGATTTAAACAACATTAATATAAAAGGCTCCCCCCAGATATATGCGATACCGGAGCTCCCCCTACACACATGCATAAGTTTAAGTGACTGGAAGACCTTCATGTTCTTGTGAGCTGCATACGCGAGAAAAATCCTGATGGCCTCGATTCTAGCCACCTGAGCGAATGTCTCGTCGTAGTCGATGCCTTCCTGTTGACGGTATCCCTTGGCGACCAGACGAGCCTTATTACGGATAATAAGATCGTTTTCATCTTTCTTGTTGCGGAAGATCCACCGCAAGTCAATGATTCTGATTTTTCTTGGTCTTTCTACAAGGCGCCAGACTCTGTTTCTCTCGAATTCGGCAAGCTCATCCTGCATGGCCCTTACCCAGTCAGGATCAGAAAGAGCGTCCTGGGTATTGGTTGGTTCAAATTTACTCAGGAAGCCGCCGAAGAGGATCAGGTTTTCATCATTCTTTGAAGAGCGAGTTGTCACTGGAGCAGATGGACTACCGATGATGTTGGTAGTGGAATGGCTTCTGGTCCATTTTCTGGAATGGGGAATAGGATCGTATTCCATGTTGTTTCTTGAGTCATTCTCATCCCGAATGGCGGAGGAGAGAAGACTAGCATCCGGATCAGTATTCAACACAGTCTCCGGACGGGGTTCACGAACCACTTCAGCATAAGTTCTGGATGGAGAAGGTGGTGGAACAACTTCAGGAATTGGTGCAAGAACAGTGGACACTGTCTGTTCTCGGACCGCTTCGACTGCAGTTTCAGGAGAGGGTTGTGTTGAAGAGAGCTGAGAGGGGGAGAGAACAGTTTCCTCAATCAAGGTGTTAGAAGAGGATTCTGTTTCTGTGATTGGGTTAAGTACAGACACCGGTTCTACAGAGTCAGAGGAGGTTTCTCCTTTAGCGGTAGAACAGGATGTACTCTCATTCACGAATGCATCTGCGGATATGGTTGTTGATGAAGGAATGGAGTGATCAGCAGGAGCAGGAACAATGATTGGACCAACGAGGGTCGTTAGATCAAATTCTGCTAAGTCAACAAAATCAAATCCAAGCGAGTCAGTAGGAACAGTTGTGCTCGGTGGTGAAACAGTGTGCAATTCAGGGAAGACAGAACAATCTGAACTAGGGCTAGCACTAAAATACATCTCAGTCTCAGAGAAGTCAACGTACCGACTCTCAAAGATGGATCGGGTCCGTTTGTTGTATACACGGTAAGTCGCTGAGTTATGTGAGTATCCAATAAAGATAGACTCATCCGACTTAGCGTCAAACTTTCCCAGATCATCTCTGTTGTTCAGAAGATAGCATACACACCCGAAAACTCTAAAGAATCTAATATTCGGTTTACGCTTGTTGACCATTTCGTACGCGGTTTTACCAGTCCGCTTAACGATTAGAGTCCTGTTCTGAGTGTAACAGGCAGTTGATACAGCTTCAGCCCACAGGGATAGAGGTACACCAGAATGTGCTATCATGGATCTTGCAGCTTCGACCAACGTACGATTCTTCCTTTCTACGACTCCGTTTTGCTGGGGAGTACGTACAGCAGAGAAGTTGTGAGAGATGCCCACTTCTTCAAGGAAAGACTGGAGTTTCGCATTCCGAAACTCTGTACCGTTGTCGCTTCTCAGCTTCTTCACCTGACGACCCAAGAGGACTTGGATTCGTTTGATGAAGGCGATGATTAGATCTGCAGCGTCAGATTTGGCTCTAAGGAATTCGAGCCATGTGTACCGAGAGTATTCATCGACAAGTACAAGCATATATTTTTTGCGTGCAAGACTTTCGACTCTCATAGGTCCACAGAGATCCATATGCAGCATGTCAAGGGGATGGTGACAGTTTGTCTCCATCCTTGGAGGATGCGAACTCTTCTTCATTTTCCCTTTCTCACAGGCTGAGCATAGGGTGTCTTTAGATAGTCGCGTCTCCAGTAGACCATTGACAAGGTGTTTAGATACGAGCTTGTTCATATCTCTGAAGTTCTGATGAGACAGACGCTGATGCCACAGCCAACTTTCTTCCTTCGTTGCTTTTGCGAGAAATACCACTGTTTCCAGTTGTTGAGGAACAGCATAAAACATTGTGGTATATAGGTGACCGTTCCTTCGAGCGCGTAGAATCACGTTCCCATCCTCGTATTCAATGTTGCTCCCGAGAATGAATGTCTTCACAAGATATCCTCCATCACAGAATTGGCTTGAACTGAGTAGATTAAATGGCAGTCCTTCAACATAGCGCACATTCTTGATTACGTGTTCTCCATTCGTCATGCTTCCATATCCTATGATCGGTAGACGTCTCTTGTCTACAAGCTTAACAAATCCTTCAGCTCTAACGACGTAGTCGAAGAGGATGTTGCGCTGCCCAGTCACATGCCTGAAGGCTCCAGAGTCAAAGTACCACATGTGACTGCCCTGCAAAGCGCAAGATCAAATTTGTTTAGGAACCCATTGCCACATGGGTGTCCTACCGTTAGAAACAGATAAAGCAACCGGTGAAGTATCCTTTTCAGATTTCTCCTTAGGCTTAGGAGACTTCACTGGAGGCAAAGCACTTTGCTTTGTCGTTTTCTCTTTTCTTTCCCGGTGAGGACTACCTGACTTACTATAAGCATTTGCATTACCAGGCATATCAACACGCATGTAATTATCAAACAAAGAACATATATGATTTTTGAAAGCTGTAAGATTATCAGAATTCGCTGAGCGATTAATGTGTACAGACTTTGATTTCATGTTTGAATTACAACTAGGTGGGTTGTAGCCAAGACCAGTATGATCATGACCACCCCATTTAGGGAAAGCATTAAAAGAGTTCTTCTTCTTCCGATATCTCCTTCTTCGTGGCTTCACATTCGCAGTTCCATCACCTGTCCTCGCATCTGCATAAAAAGCAAGTTGTGAGTTGGGTGACGGCTTAACTAGAATGGATTGACCACCTTTGAAATTAGCGGTGGTTTGACAAACTGATTTTAACATTTTCAAAGGTTGTTTAGGTTTGGAGTTCTCACCCACATCAAATGAACTAGAATGAAAGTCTAGTCCCTTAATGGGTTTTACCGAGCTACTTGTGTCAGCAGATTTTGAATTCTGTGTCTGTGTTACTGTGGGTGTGTGTGGCTTAACTGACTTCCCTTTGTCAGTACCAACACATTTTGCACCTTCAGTGTTTATCACAGACACTGATGCAAGTGGCTCAGGAGAACTGATTTGCTTTATAGCAGGTGCCTTTGGCAAAATAGGTTTTCTTGGAATATAACCTGAAGGAGGATCATCAGCGTCCAAAAACACCTTCACATCATACACAACATTAGGATCTAGTACTAGTTTAGGTTTGGTTGACCTAAAGTCTGGTGTGATTGGTGAGTTGCAGGTACAAGAATCCCAAGAGTCAGATTCTTCTAAGAAGGACACCCGTCTTTTCAACAGATTGATTTGACAACATTGATTCGTGAAAGTTTGACCAAACATCAGTTCCTTTTCATAAAGGAAGTCCTTTTCCATTGTGTTATTAATAAATTGGACGACTAGTTGTGTTTGGAGATCCGCAAATTTGTTTTTAAAACTTGAGCAAGAAAACTCTGCGATCTCACATTGGATTGACATATTAATCCTTTCGGCATTTGCCTCATGATAACTATGTTCCAATGATTTGATATGGCTGTCTTTTTCAGAAAGAATTGACTCAAAGTTCTTTAACTTATGGCGACAGGCATCAAGTTCAACGGCTTTGGACCTAAGATGGAACAATTCCTTTTCTACACACACTGGGGCAGGAGGCTGAGTTGCGGAAACATCCAACGGTTGGATAACATCAGCGTCCTCGGATGTATCTATCTCCCTAGTGTCATAGCTGAAGTTTAAGTCCTCATAGTTGATGGGTGGCATTGCTACCTTAGGTGTCCTAGCTTTGATGCCTTCCCAGCTAGTGAAAGTATTCTCTGGATTACTAGCAGGGGTAAAGATGGGACCCTTAGCAACAGGACTGGAAGGTGGACTACTGGTTGAACTATTGGCAGGACTGGTGGTAAAAGATACGGCTTTTCCATCTATTATCTCAGTAAAGGTCACAGTCTGCATCACATAGTTGTCATTGTCTTGTCCTTTGACTGACCTAGGTTCAGGTTTGGAAGCACTCATACTGTCAAAGTTGTATAGATGTGCAGGTGCTTTCTCAAGAATGCTTTTCTCTGAATGTCCCAACCCATGTTTGGCTTGATAAAAGGGATGTTGAGTGGTTTGCTTGGTAAGCAGACTCAAGGTATGTTCAGATTGTCCTCTCTTTAAATTATTTTCCTCAAGCTCTTCGATTTTTACAAATAATTTCGTTCTTTCCAAGGAAAGAAGGTGAAACTTGAGCTTGAGTTCTTCACGACTACTTTCAATTTCGTCGTGAGATCTTTGAAGATAAAGGAGCTTGTTTTCGAGGATAGATTCTCTAATCCCAGACTCAAGTTCCATTCTGTTAAAGTTCTCGGCGAGGTCCTCTAAACTACTTTTATACACAGCACTCTCTATTCTGAATCTCGCGACGAGAGCTCTTTCCATTTGGAGTTGGCTCTCAAGTCTTAGAGTTTCAGACATAGACAGTTCATCAGGTCTTGACAATAGCGAACAAGAATGTACCTCAGATTCTTCATCAGCAGAGTCGTTTGGGGAACCAGATATACATGGTTCCTCAAAGTCAGCCATGAGGCAGTGTCCTTGTACGGCTGATGGGCCTTCATCATCCGAGTCTTCTGGTTCCATGATCCAGTCTTCCTCATCAACTAACAGTACCTTGCCCTGCTCTTTCTTCTTCATCACGGCAGCCTTCTTCTCAAAGTAAGCAGAATCTTTGAGCTTCTTCTTGCATTCCGATGCATAGTGACCCGGGTCACCACAGTTGTAGCAGGTGGGAACCCGAGCGTGGTTTCTGTTCTGATTGGCTGCGGGTGGAGCTTCTAGAGCTGGTAGCTTGTTCTGTTGTGGAGGTTCAGTTCCACCGGTGTTGTTGTGCTGACGACCATCATCATTTGTTTTCTGGTTCTGGTTGTTGTAGTTAGAACCAGATTGGTCGTTCCACCTTTGATTATAACCACCTCCCTGATAACCTCTGTTACCGTGGTAGTTGTTGGAGTTGTACTCCTGATCCCTTTGCTGTTGCTGGTTGTTGTTGTTGTAGCTTTGTCTTTGATCTTGATAAGATCCTTGATTGTTGTACCCAGACCTATCACGCTGTTGATAGTTGTTTGTTCTTCCTTGATCGTTTCTTTGGAAGTTTTCTCTTGACTGGTACCCTCCTTGGCTAGACTAACCTCCACAAACTGAGGTCCTTGTCTGAATCTGTTGAAGCGTTGGGGATTTCCCCGGAATTTAGCCATCAAGGCGAATGAGTTCTCCAGCTGAAACATCTCCTCTTCGGTAAGTCCATCATCAAGAACTACCGGTTCTTCAACGGTGTAGTTTTCATGAGAGGACGATCCTCTATTTGACAGTAAGGCCAAGGTAGGAGGATCGATTTTCTTTTCAGTTTTACCGAATAAGGTTTCTTCATGAGGTAGCATCATGCTATACAGATCATGAAGTCCAAGCTGGCCAAGATTCTGGCTCACTTGGATGCTGATTGTGACAGATTGCCAGAGTTTGTTCAGTCTTTTGAGGAATTTTACATTCACCTCGTACTTGTTCTTCTCTAAGCCAAGTCTCCGCAGATCGTTTACACAGATATTTAAATGATTGTAGGTTTCAGTCAGCGTCTCTCCCTCACGAGCACAGAAGCTTTCGTACGCGTTCATAGCGTTCTCCTTTTGGCCTTCTAGTGCCTTGTCACCACCCTGCATTTGCTGTTCAATGCCCAGCCACATTGCTCTGGCATCTTTACAGCTGTCCACCCTCGCGAACATGTCATTAGGTAGAGCCATAGTGAGTAACGTGAGAGCACGTTTATCAATGGCTGCCCTGGCTCGTTGTTCATGAGAGAACATGTCGTAAGGTTTTTCAACCTCATATGCAGGTAGATAGGGAGTGACCTCGGTTCTGGCTACTTCAGCTACAGTAACAGTTGGTCTGATTGGTCCCTCAGTGATAGAGACCATCAGTTTGTCATCCAGTAAGTCGAGGAAGTTAATCATTCGGCGTTTCCATTGCTGGTATTCGCCGACAACTAATACTGGAGGTCGTGTTTCAGAACCGATACTGATTATTTCTTTTGACATTGCGTCCTCGGAAATAGGATCTGTTTTGAGTAGTTAGTGTTTTCTGATTGGACAGAGCTTCCGCGCTTAAAGCGTTCCTTTTATAGAAATTCGAGAATTTCAAAAAGAAAGGCCAAGGCGGGAAAAACAGAAAGTCCCGATTTGGGAGTATTGTAAGTCCCGATTCGGGAGTGTGAGAGTCCCGATTCGGGAATTTAAGCCAAGTCCCGATTCGGGAAATGAGAGTCCCGATGCGGGAGATCAAATTTCCAAGTCGGGAGAGGCAAAAAGATCCGATTCGGGTGTTTGTGGAATCCCGATACGGGAGTTGGAAGTCCCGATGCGGGAGTTCAGAGTTCCGAGTCGGGACACGAGTGTCCAATTCGGGACTGAAGATCCGATACGGGAAATTCCAAAAACAGCAAAAACTGCTTCAAATTTCTGTCCAAAACTACCAAAACACGAGCTCTGATACCAATTGTGAGTCCGATAATCGACAAGGATGCAATGTAATGGATCAATGCAAGCTATTACAAGAGTTAGTAATGCTCAAACAAAGATAATCAAGCAAATATGCAATATATATGAAGAACACGACAATACGACAAGCATATAACAAAAGTTGTCAGTTGCAAGATTATTATAAAACGTTAACTATCGACCCCTATTTATAGAGTCGAAGTTACAAAACAACCCCTAGAGTCTATGACTCTTTTAAGAGGTGCACAAAAGTATTGTTCAAGTTCTAACTATTACATAATGTCAAAAGACGCCCCTGACTTCTTTACAAATAAACTAGTCAGGTTCTAACACATACCTTGTTCATGGTGAATGAAGAAATTGAAGCTCAAGAAGGTCGGATTTCGCAAAGACGTGGGAGGGGTTCGCGGCGCCTAAAAGAAATTAGGGTTGTGTATTTGGAAAAAAATGAGCAAAAGAGGGTTAAAAACCCGTCTGCACTGGTTTGGCGTCGCCAAACTGGTATTTTAGCGTCGCCAAACAGGCGATTTCTCGAAAATTAACCCTAGTTTTTAAAAGCTTCGCATCGCGAAACGGCCCCCTCGCGTCGCGAGATTCGAAAAGTTTTACATGTACCAAGCCTGACCAACCTCGCGTCGCCAAATTTGGAAACTGGCGATCGCGAAATGCCTTCTGTTTCCAACTTTTCAAAAATTCCTTTGCACGTCGGATTTGCTCGATTTTGGTTCTTATTCCCTCCATATGGTTACCTAAGCAATATCAAACAAAAAGATTAACGAAAACACGCACGAAAACATAAAAATGCAAAAAGAAAGAAAAAGCTCGGGTTGCCTCCCGAGAAGCGCTTCGTTTTTGAATGGGTCTAGACCTCGACCCATTTTTTTCCGGCTCATTTCTTGGCACGTTGGGATGATGAGCCCCTCTTCTTCTTGTATTCCTTCTTGGAGGGTCCCGACCCATTGGTTGTTTGCTCCTTTTGACGTATTGGGTTCGGATAATCCTCCGTCTTCTTTCCACGTTCATGAGGGAGTAGGTAAGTTGTAACTCCCCGGATCTACTAAAGCAAGACCTTTAAATTTATGACAAGAAATAGGTAAGTTGTAACTCCCCGGATCATGCTTGATAGGTGCAATGTAGATGAGGTCATCCTCCGGTGCCTTTTCCTTCTCTTTCTCCTTGCCTTTATCCTCTTTCTTCGGTATCACGAACTCCGCGTATCCGCCTTGCTTTCCATCTTCCTCCTCATCATCACTTGAAGCAACGGGTCCTTTAAGTCCTAGATGTTCGAACGAAATGGTGAACCCCTCCGAGTCGTAATCCGTGGCATAATCGGGTTCACTACCACTATCGCTCTCCACATACTTCTTCGTGCAGATGTCCGTCCACTTCTTCTTTGATGGTTCTCCGGTCATCATGAGCATCGGTTTCGCATTCTCCACCTTTGGGTAGACTTGGGTTTGAGTTGGCAACTCCCCTTGAGTCCTTTCACTTAGCATTTGCGAAACACGTCCAACCTGCAATTCCAGATTCTGGATAGTACTTTGGTGGTTACGTAAGTATGAACTTACCTCATCGTTTAGCTTCTTTTGCGTATCCATGAATTGGACAATCCGATGCTCGATAGAAACACGTGGCTCTCCATCCGGTCTTTGGTTTTGTTGATTTGGTGCAAAGAAACCGGGAGGTCTAGGAATAAAGTTACGATTGTTGTTCCACCTCCCTTGGTATTCGCCTCGGTTAAGATATTTCACCTCCTCGGGTGTCATCATTGGTCGATTCGGGCAATCCTTAGTCAAGTGTGGTCCATTTCACTCCTCCCATCCAACCTGCAAAGCATGAACAGATTTAATTAGTTCTTCGATTTTGCGTTCAAACTTTACCTGTTGGTTTTTCATTGCGGCTAGTTCATCGGATGAATCGAAGTCGGTTGAGATTTTTCCGGCCATCCTCGGGATTTGCAAGCGCTTGTCCGTTCTCCAATCTATGTTATGTATGAGTATGTCCTCGAGAAGTTTGTATCATTCCGTGGGCGTTTTGTACATAAAGACACCTTCGGCAGATGAATCCAATGTCGCTCGTGAAGAATAAGCAAGTCCACTATAGAAAGTTTGGACTTGTTCACTCTTATTCAATCCGTGACTCGGGCACGAATTTAGAAGGTGCTTGAAACGTTCCCATGCTTCGGATATGGTCTCCCCGTCATCTTGTTGGAAGGATCGGATCTCGGCTCTTAACTTGTCGATCTTAGACGGTGGAAAGAATCGGGAAAGGAACTTTGAACGAAGTCCTTCCCAAGTAGTGATCGAACTAGGCTCCAATGAGCGCAACCAAGCTCTAGCTTCTCCGGTAAGTGTGAGAGGAAATACCCGGAGACGAATCGCATCATCTCGGCCTTCCTCCGTTTTGAACAGATCACAGATATCCACGAAGTTCTCCATATGTACGATAGGATTGCTATCGTTTTTTCCCGTCGAAGGTAAGGTCCTTGATCATGTGAAGGAGCTTCCCCGGGATTTCCTTGTTTAGGTCCGGCTTCGTGATCGGGTTGGTGGGTACGGTTGGAGCGTCTCTCCTGGCGGTCCACATAGGTGCTTCGTCTCCCATTTCAAAAATCAAAGCTCTCGGGCGAACTTTGTTGGCTTTCGACTTCTTTTTATTTCTTTTTCTGAATTCTCTCTCCGGCTCCTTAAATGGCTCTAACAAGTCTGCCGTGACTGAAACCACAACAAACGGTTACGGGCAACTTGCGGGAAACAAAGAGATAAGATAAAAATATAAATAACTAATTAAACTAGAAAGCGAAAAAATTGCAAGGGAAAGAATCCCTCACAAGGATCGATTAACAAAACTAACTAAGACTAAAATCTAACAACTACCATTCCCCGGCAACGGCGCCAAAAACTTGATGCGGTAATTATTATATATAAAAAGCGAAACAAGTTTTAACCTCTAATGCCTAGCCACTGTCTTACCACATATACATGCAAGCGTACCTGATCGTGAGTAATATAGTGTGGGAAAGTCCAGGTATCGTATCTACCACTGGGAACGGTCAAGTTATCGTAGATTATTAATCTAAATCAGTTTAATTAACCTAAAGCTTTTTGGGGGTTTTTGTGAAGAAGGTTGTAATAACTAAAAAGACAGCTAAATTAAATAATAACTAAGAAAGTAATTAAAGAGATTGATTAAGAACTATATAAGAGAGGCAGTAGTACTTATCATGGTATAGTGAATCCCCAAGTGGATGATTAGAGTAGGCCAAAGGTTTGGTTGTTTTGGTTATTGTAGGAATTTAAGTCTAGGACACCTAACATGAAATGACTATGGTTATTAACTAGGTCTTGATCCTCCTAGTCCCAATACGTAGGTCGTTTGTCAGACAATCTAGTACCGGTCATCCGATCCTATTTCTATTGCATGGTTTTCTACCTCCAGGTCGCTCTCGGTCTAAGTAACCACTTAACACAACTCTCCTGGTCAAAGGGTAGGTAAAGGTAGGTTGATTATCCTATCGGAGTCTATCTATTTTGGTCAAAACAGATACACCCAACCAATGAGTTCAAATAACCACACCATATAAATTAGAACAGAACTATAACACACATTCAATTAACCAAAAACAAACCAATAAACATTAATTATAAAATCATCATACACAATGGTTCATCGTCCACAATAAGTACCACTATGAAAGACTACTCACTAGACATAATCAAAATAGAAAACACGATAGTAGACATGATACCGACAGTACAACGATGGATGATCAGAGATCGAACCCCGCAGCGTATCGGCACCACTCAGACTTTCACTTTCTACTCTATCGTTCCTCTCGTCTCTGTTAGAATTGTGTGCGAGACAATAACAGGGTTACCGTATCCAATGTTATAAGACACTAGTAGGTCACACCGCTGCACACTAAATAGAGGATGTTTGGATTATATGTATGAGATGAATAATTAATTGTTTATTAATTATTAAAAGAGAGAAAGAAATAAATAATTAGTTGAATTATTTATTTTGTATAATTAATTAATCAGTTGGATTAATTAAAAAGATAATTATTTAATCAAGATTGATTAAAAGATAATTGTGGAAATAATTTGATTATCAGTTTGATAATTATGAGGATATTGTATATGGTATCAAACACTGCCTTATTTATTTATATAAATAAAGGCTTAAGGATGGACATAGAATATAACTGATAATTCTTCCTCAAGTTCTCTCTCTCTCTCTCTCTCTCTCTCCTCCTCCCATCGCCGGTGGCCTAGCACCAAGCCAACCGGAGTTTTCGTTTGTGGGGTAATCCAGGGTGGTCTAGCAACCGATTCTCGAGTCGTGTCAGTAGCGGTGTATCCCCTACTCGCGTTCCAGCATTTTTCTCGCAAAGGTAAATACCCTAAAACCCACTTGATTGTATCTACAGAGTTTTAGGATTGGATCCGTGTTTGGGGATTGTTTTTTTGTTGTTTTCCGCTGCGCGTTTGTACGCCACGATCCCCAACAGTCTCTGCTTTCATATTCTGAACTGAAGGAGGAGGCTGGTATTTAAAAGAGGCGTCCAGAGCCTGTTTGGCCATCGCCAGACGGCAGTTTCGCGGCGCCAAACACTTAGGTCAAACCCTGGTCTTTATCTTTGTCGAACTTGGCGGCGCCAGATCTTGGATTTCGCGATCGCTAAGAAGCCACTGGATTGAACTTGTGCATTTTTCACGTTTTTCCGCCTTTTTTCGTACTTTTCCGTTCCACGGCCTCCAAATCCTACAAAAGCAATAATAAGCTTATTTGGTGAGTGAAATGATCAGAAACGGGTAAGAAATGGGGTAAAGTAATGCGATTAAGCTCAACCAAAACATGTATAATTTTGGTGTTATCAGTGATTATGTGTATGTGTTCCTTCGGGGATATGGGAGAGTACCTATGGTGGTAGTAATACCCCTAGGGAAAATATTATGTGTTGTTCCTTCGGGGATATGGGAGAGTACCTATGGTGGTAGTAATACCCCTAGGAAATTTGCAGAGGCCTGGTACCAGTGTCATATGTCCTTCCTTGAGGGTATTGAGCCGTAAGGAAAACTGGAGATTTGCATGTATGTAGTTGTTATGTACTTGTGATTGTGTGTACATGATGGTAAGTGGTTAAGTGTGTGCTCACTAAGCTTTATGCTTACCCCGTTGTTGTTTATCCTTTTAGTGTCAGGTACGTCCCGGAAGGGAAAAGAGTAAGCTTCCGAATGAGACTCCGAGGTTGCAGCAGTTCAGTCTAGGCTTGAAGTTTAATAAATGACGATGTTCAAGGGATGAGTTAGTTTTGTTGGTTTGGCATGTAAACATATGGATTTGGGTTGTTTAAACTACGTTTATGATTTCAAGCATTTAGCTTATGTTTTCTTAAAACTTATGACTTATAAATGGTTTTAATGTTGGTTTTGGACGAGCTTCTGCTTTTGTACGAACTTGGTTACTTTTCAGTAAAAGTGAATGTTTTAAGTTTTGGGATGTTACACAAAAGTTAACAAGATGCCTCTTCTTTTATAAGTTCATGTAAACCAAAAACCAATAACCATACAAAATTTGGTTTTAGAACCGAACGAACCCTAAAAAAAATCTAACCAAAAGCTGAAAGCCGAAAGGTTTGAATTTCAGAAATCGGTTCGGTGTTGACAAAAAATCAAATCGAACCGTGTTCACTCTACATAACTCCTATCAAAACAGTTGGTCTAAAGAACCATTAGTTTGTCAATATCTTTTAATTTGTTCGAAAACCATGTGCAAATTTTTTAAAAAACAACTTACAAAATATATTATATAAAATCGAAAACAATTGTAGAATCCAATCAAATAAAGTTTACGGAAATCAAATAAGTTTATGAAATTGAAAATCAAATATCAAAACACAAATAATATGACATAAAAGATAATCAGAATCTTATATTATTTTATGTATGTATATATATATATATATATAAAATATGATTTTTCGGTTGGGTTCGTTTTCTGGTTGGTAGGCAAACTAAAAGCGAAACCAAATCGTTTGGATGTTAGGTTTTCGTTTTGGGTTTCGGTCTCGGTCTCAGTTACTAGTGGAAGACAACTATAGGGACCAAAAGTGTAATATACTCAAAAATAAAATATAAAGGCTATTCAAGCCTTTCATTTTTCAAGAGTGGCCGACATTGGTTTTTGTATACCATTCACATATTTATCGTTCAATTCCATCTCTAAAATCTTTCCTAATTTTCGAAGTGTCTATTTTTAACTATTCTTAATATTCATTTTCATTAGAGCTTATTTATCATTTTATCAGACTTTTTTACTTGTTGACTTAAGGAACATTATGAGATTACCATTTTACCCTTTTCTATAGGTACTTTCATTTGATTGTCATAAAATGTTTGTGCTTCTTTATGATAAGTGTATAGTTGAGATTATTATTCTATTATTTTATAATGAAAAACTAATGAATCTAAATGACGCTTACTTAACGATGTTTTTATAAGTTACATTTTTACTAGACGGAGAGACTAGATTTAGACGACTTTTAAACTTATTGTAAATATAAAACTGTTATAATGAATTGAAAAATGACAAAGGACCAAAACTGTAGTTTACTCTAAAATCAAATGATCTTCAACAAAATTTGCTTCAGCGATAAAGATCTTTTAGTTTTATGTTATATAACTTAAAAAGTTTTGTATTCGTTATGTGCTAATTCAACATATTACCAACAATGCGTATATGAACAAACAAACAAATTCTATTTTTCTCGATAGGTGAATTATTCAGTCAACTGAATTTTACTACAAAATCAGGTTTATCTGTGTCAAATTAAATATACATTTTGAGCAGGGGTACTACACATGCAAAATATCAAGAAGTTCAATTATAACCCATAAGGCAAAATTGATATTTTTGTATATGATGCTCATTTCTTTTCTTGTAACTTATACGTATGAATTATGTTGGTCGCTTAGTTTATATGAGTGCCATTTATAAGTAATGTTTAAAAGGAAACATAGGAATAATTAGATCAAAATGTTGGATATATCTACTTGATACAATAAATAACAATTATAATATCTAATAGATAATTACAGTTCAAGACTTACAATCATGTAAGTCTTGACTATTTTCACAAGATTTGTGAGACCAAATAAATACTAAACCTTCACAATAATTTTGTATTAAAGGATCGGTGTTTTTAACATTCATAATGTTTTACTATAAAATTATAATATTATTTTTTGGTTGTGAACCTAACCCTAAGATCGATCCAATTCAATCATTATCTCAAGTACCCAAATTTATTGGATATGAACAAAAAGAACACCCTAGATATGTATCTAGATCTTATATTTATATATTACACTATACTTGTATATTATCATAGATTATTATAGCATATGATTGTAACTTTATTTTATTAAAATATTATAAATGGTCGTGGAAAGAATTCGCAAGATATGAATTATAATATAGTGAATTACATTCTTGTGATATCTTCTCTAATTCTATTTTTTTAATGAAACTTATAGATTCTATCAATTGTTTGTTTTTTGAAACACAAATTACTTCATCTTTCTTAACATTGTTAGAAAAACTTCCTTTATATTTATCATATATGCGGCCCTCATGTGAGGGGAAGATCCGCTTTTTACCTTATTCAACCTTTAGAGAAGATATATAAAAAGTGTCATTAAATCCTATGTCAATGCAGCTTTTGCAAAAACCTGCTCTGAAAGTATTCTTAGTGACGTCTGACCGTCACTAATGCTTGATAAATGTCATCAATACAATATTAGAAAAGTTTTTTCGAATAGAATAGACCAAACTTAAGAGAACTTTTAAAGTGTATCTAGAACTTGAAATAATTTTTCTAAAAGTTAACCATAAATGTACCTTATAAAACCTTTGTAAAACATTTTGAAAAATTCTTCGAACCTTTTCAAAAAAGCATTTTGCACTTCTAAATACATAATAAATAAAACCTTTTCTACAAATCAATATTTTATGTATAGTGTTAGTTTTATGAAAAAATGAAAAAAATAACCAATAATATACTTTATAAATTTTAGAGTAAAAACCAAAAAGAAGTCGAGAAAAAGGACTAAGAATATTATCCACTTATTAAAATAATATAAAAATATTTTTCTTTCATATCCGCTCGTTCTTTGGTGATGTGAGGTGATGCATCCTTTTTGACACCACTATTTGTTGGGGCGCATATTTCTACATCACCATGGAATTATAGAGTTCTAATATTATTATTATGGTTGCTATTATTTTTTATTTTATTAATATTAAAATATTTATTTATTTATTTATATTTATCTATCCTTGTCAAGTTGGTATTAATTAAATGCTGGAAAGTTGGAATGTTGAAATTTGGGTCATATCTTATCATGACATTATAATATATCACACTTATTATCAATTTGAATATAAGAGTCTTTTTCACTATTTATTTTTGATGATGTAAGATATGTTGTTTGTATCCCCAAATACATGCAAATAGCGTTTTAATATGTCAATAGAGTTTTATATTTCTATAAATTATAATAACCTGTTTAAATAAATATATAAATGCATTCGATATATTTGGAATGTTGATAATCATGGATCTAATCTTAGTTGCTAGTAACTAGGCATACTAATCTCATTGGTAGTTAAATTTCTATTTGTTTAAATTTTACATAAATGAAAGTTATCTCGAAATGTTTGTAGGAAATTTTAAGCAAAATAGGTAATTTTTTGAAAGGTTATAACTTTTGTTAGAAAAATAGAAAAAACAGCTTACGAAAGCAACCGACAACAAAAAGTTTCAACAAGACATATGAACAACCAAATCAAGCGGTTGGCCAAAATCCGCCCATCACAACAATCGCAACTCAAGCTAACTAAAATACCACAAGGAAGCATGACAAGAAACCCTCAACCACACCACTACGAGAAACAACCAAAACCGAGGGTGAAAATGGATAAAAATTTAGCTTCCAAACAGTCCAAATCAAACCTGCAATCGATCAAACACTATCGCTACCGTGCATACAATGCAATCCAACCTTGAGATAATAAATTCTTTGACACACTTAGCGAACCATTGGAAAAAAAGAATTGGATGTCAAACTGTAAATTATAGATAGATCCTTTTTGAAAGGCCCCTTTATTTCTAGAGCACCAAACGATGTAAAAGTTTATTCACGCTAGTGCTTGCCACCAATCTCCACAAGTAGAAGATTGGGAAAGGCAAAAAAAGTTCACAGAGAAGACGTCTAAAATAAAATCAACAAAATTTTGAACCGAGACCCTACCACCTAAATACGTTTAAGGACTCGCTGGAAACCATTCTACAACGAACGAAACAATAATCAACCGACTCACTTTCATCCGTATATCACACATGTAAAACCGATTGGATGTCAATGCCTATTTTCCCTAAGCACCGCTCCCTAACGGGAACCTTCCGAAGTTGCAAAAGTCATATAAAATTATTGGTTTATCTAGGAACCATTTGGCTCCAATTATTTTCAACTAAATTCTTGTAACACCCGTAATTTTTGGATGTAATAATGGTTCTTTGATAAATTATGGGATTTAGAATTTTGGATCAAATCACGGATTTTCGTTCCAGTTGCCTGTTTTGGACCTTAAAAGCGTTGTCATAGTGCCGTTTTGGACTTTCGTTCCAGTTGCCTGTTTCAGACCTTAAGAAGCGCTGTCATAGTGCTGTTTTGGGCTTTCGTGAGCTGTGTCAGATCAAGAACAGGTTAAATACCCTTCTCTCTTCATTTTATCATAACTTCCTCATTTCTAAACCATTTGAGCTGATTCTTTTTCCTATATTCTCCTCTCTCAAAGTTCTTCAAGATCCCACTAATGGATTGATAGTTAAAGTAGCAAGATTTGGAAGTTTGATCTTCATCATCTTCTTCACCTCACCTTCCACCTCCATTGTTGCTAGTTTTGAACTCTTCAAGATCTAGGGTTTTCTACTCAAGATTTGGCTAGGTAAGCTTATGTAAACCACTTGAGGTATGTTAATCCACATAATAGGAGTTATAAAACTAACCTAAGGTTTGATTTGCTTGATTATAGGTTGTTTACATATTTAACCTAAATCTTGGATTTGGGGGTTTTGGGTACAAACCCTCAAGGCGAGTTCTCTACATGGTTTAAAGTATAGATCTGGTCTTATATGTCGTAGATCTGGAGCTAATCCAAGGTTTTAACTCCTTATCAGTTTAGGTGATTACTCAAGCTTTAAGCTAGGGTTTTGGTGAGAATTTGGGCTTTTGGCTTTACAAGCCTCAAGGTGAGTTGCTAAAACCGTTTTGTTAAAACTGAGAGCACATCATCTTGTTTGACTTTACATGCCTTGCTTGGTATTTGTGGATAAATATGACTGTGGATAAAATGCCTAAATTTCTAGGTCTAGGATTTGCCATGAAATGAATAAATGACAAATCTTGTATGAATGGCTTGGTTGGATTATTGTATACATGGAATAGCTTATCGTATGCCACTAGTGTATGAGTTAAACACATGTGGTTGCATGATGAACGTGTTTATGAGAAATGCTTGATATTCTGCATGCCATGAATTGGTGCAAAGGAATTGAATCCTCTTAAATTGTATGACTAAAACGTTATGGAGCACCGCTAGTCAAAAAGTGGGATGCTATTGGTCACCAGTCAAAAAGTGGACCGGGATGTCACTAGTCAAAAGGTGAGTACCCATGTTTTACGAAACATAAATTGGACAATGTGACACTAGTCAAAAGGTGTACACTATGTCGTTTTTGAAAAGAGATTGATTTAAAGTGGCACTAGTGAAAAGGTGTGCACTTCAAGTTTACACGAGCTCGACTCAGTCTTGGGTGGCACTAGTCAAAAGGTGTGCACCTATGTCCCTCGCCATTCGTGTGGCCGCGAATGTGCCTGGCCTCTGAGGTTGTCAATTCAAGTCTTCGTAGGAGGACGACAACGGGGTGTCTCGTCGCTAATGTGTAACTTGCTTGGCAAAGTGGATAAATGAAATCGATTTAAAGTGGCACTAGTCAAAAGGTGTGCACTTTCAAGTTTACACGAGTCCGACTCAGTCTTGGGTGGCACTAGTCAAAAGGTGTGCACCTATGTCCCTCGCCATTCGTGTGGCCGCGAATGTGCCTGGCCTCTGGGGTTGTCAATTCAAGTCTTCGTAGGAGGACGACAACGGGGTGTCTCGACTCTGAGGTGTAACTTGCTTGTTGAAAGTGGGTCGCTCCCACGGTTTTCAAAGATAAAAGATAAACCGGTTTAACATGGTGCATTTTGTTGTTGATACACTTTCGTATATCCTATATGGCTTAACATGCTTTTATATGTATGATGTTTATTTGATACAACTCACTAGGCTCCTTTAGCCTAACACTTGCTTGGTGTCGATGTGTCTCTCAGGTACAAGGGACGCCGTTCCTAAGTAGGAGCCGGGATTGAGAGTGAGCTTTGGGGAAAGTGTAACACCCTAATTTCAGGGCGAACAAAAACTTTTTAATTACACAAAAGATGGTATACAATGTACGCCAAGGCGTGAGCTCTTCCCAAAAACAGGGGTATAATAGTAGTGTCTAATCACATTGTTTGTAATTTAAATACATAATGCGGCAACCATCTAGTCTGAATCCTATCTAGGAAAGAGACTACAAAAGGGGTTGCCAATCTATCAATGCTGTGCGGTCAAAAGGGACCGGTCTCTTCACACGTTCCCCAAAGCTCACTCTTAACTCCGGCACCTACTTAGGAACGACGTCCCTTGTACCTGAGAGACACATCGACACCAAGCAAGTGTTAGGCTAAAGGAGCCTAGTGAGTTGTATCAATTTAAACATCATACATATAAAAGCAATGTTAAGACACGTAAGATGTACGAAAGCGCATTAACAACAAAATGCATCACATTAAACCGGTTTATCTTTTATCTTTTATCTTTTATCTTTTATCTTTGAAGACCGTGGGAGCGACCCACCTTCACCAAGCAAGTTACACATCAGAGTCGAGACACCCCGTTGCCGTCCTCCTACGAAGACTCGAATAGGCAACCTCAGAGGCCAGGCACATTCGCGGCCACACGAATGGCGAGGGACATAGGTGCACACCTTTTGACTAGTGCCACCCAAGACTGAGTCGAACTCGTGTAAACTTGAAGTGCACACCTTTTGACTAGTGCCACTTTAAATCATTCTCATTTCAAAAACGACATAATGTACACCTTTTGACTAGTGTCACATTGTCCAATTTATATTTGAGTAAAACATGGGTACTCACCTTTTGACTAGTGACATCCCGGTCCACTTTTGACTAGTGACCAATAACATCCCGCTTTTTGACTAGCGGTGTTCCACAACATTTTAGTCATCCAATTTATGCATTATCGAAAGTTTCAATACTTTCATTCATTTCATATAAATCAACATGCTCGGGATTCAATTCCTTCGCCTCATTTCATGGCATTTATAATAACACGTATTTCTTACAAATACGTCCACCACATATTCTCATGGGTCTAATTCATGCATCATTGGCATACACTGATCTATTCCATATACACAACATTCCAAGTTAAGCCATACATACGAGAATTATCATTTATTCATTTCATGGCAATCTCAACCTAGAAATTCATGCATTTATTTCAAGGATCATATTTATCCACAAATATCAAGGAAGACTCGAATTATCAAACAAGATGATGTGCTCTCAGTTTTAACAAAACGGTTTTAGCAACTCACCTCGGGCTTGTAAAGCCGAAAGCCCCAATTTTTCACCAAAACCCTAGCTTAAAGCTCGGGTGAACACCTAAACTGATAAGGAGTTAAAACTTTGAATTAGTTCTAGATCTACGACGTATAAGACTAGATCTATGCTTTAAAACCATATGGAGAACTCACCTTGAGGGTTTACACCAAAACCCCCAAATCCAAGATTTAGGTCAAAATGTGTGAACAACCTAAAATCAACCAAATCGAACCTTAGGTTAGTTTCATAACTCCCATTACAAAGATTAACAAACCTCAAGTGGTTTAGATTAGCTTACCTAGCCAGCTATTGGGTAGAAACCCTAGAACTTGAAAAGCTCAACTCAAGCAACAATGGAGGTTTGAGGCTTTGAGAGGTGGAGAAGGTGAAGATGATGAAGATCAAACTCCCAAATCTTGCTATTTAACCATCAATCCATTAGTGGGATCTTGAAGAACTTTGAGAGAGAAGAACATAGCAAAAAGAATCAGCTCAAAAGGAGGAGAAATGAGAAAGTTATGATAAAATGAAGAAGGAAGGGTTTTTAACCCGAAAATGTTTGGCTGCAGCACACCTAGCGATCGCTAGGTGTGCAAGCTAGCGGTCGCTAGCATGATCGCTAGCAAAGTCAGCAGCTTGCCAAAATGTGCCTAGCGATCGCTAGGCTGATAGCTAGCGATCGCTAGCATCTGTGCGATTTCAGTGCGATCTTGTTTCGGCCATAACTTCTTCGTTATAGCTCCGTTTTCGATTCCGAAAGAACCGTTGGACTCGTAATTGAATTCTCTATCATTCTAAACCATAAAATATAGGTTTTGACCCAAATTTCTATTTTCCAAATTTCTATCAAAGAGTCGATTTTTTTTGCAACCGAAAATTGCGGGTGTTACAGAAAGTGTGAAGAGACCGGTCCTTTAGACCGCGCAGGCATTGACAGATTGATAACCCTTTTTGTAGTCTCTTTCCTAGATAGGATTGAGACTAGATGGTTGTCACATTATTTATTTAGATTACAAACATTGTAATTATACACTACTATTATACCCCTGTTTTTGGGAAGAGCTCACGCTTTGGCGTATAATTGTACTAACACCTTTCGTAAATGAAGGTTTTTGTTTACTCCAATTTTTGGGGTGTTACAATTCTCCAAAGATCCCCAGGAAGGATTGTCTATAACATCGTTAATTAAGACCTTTAATCATACAAATCCTTTTGTTACCCAAATTTTATGTAATGTTTACTAAAGTAATAGCCCATCCATCAATATTCATCTTTAGTTGCGTCTTACCGACCTTTTCTAGACATACAGTCATTTCCCCCATCCATAAACCATCAATAATAATACTTATTACTGATGAATACTTATTACTTGTGAAAGTAAAAGCGAAAACAATGGTATATGATCGACTACTGTATCGATGGTTTATGTGACAGACTTACACTAACGGCCACTTCTGTCGCTAAGTCTTGCAAACCATATTTTTTTGATACATTGATCGCAGTCTAATTATCGTCGTTGGATAACGGAACATTTTGGCATACAAGGTCGCTGACAGATACAACTTCATGGTGGTTATGGTACATCAACTGATTATTGGCAGATTTTATTTGATGGATTTAGTTTGTCCATCAATAAGTCATTGACACTATATTTATATGCAATATAGTTAAAAAAAAGTTAAAACTTCATATTAAAATACCCAAAATTTTCAAAATGATGTGCAAATTATCCCTTATATCAATTTCCATTGGAAATGAATAGTAAATTTATGTAATAAAGTACAACTTTGGTCCTTATAATTTGGTATTTATATGCTTTTAGTTATTAATCTTTAAAAACTGCTTTTTTCATTCTTATGTATTTTTTATTCCATTTTCACCCCTCCATCCAACTTTGTTAAATTAAGTTGGTTAACTAATCTAAAAAAATGTTTGGTTAAATTACATATTTGGTATTTATAGTATCATCTTTATATTTTTTATTCTCAAACTACATAATTCACATTTTATTACTTTTACTTTATTTATTTATTTTATTACGACATTTTGTTTTATTGGTTAATTCTAAACTATTATAACTTTAATAAAAAAAATAATCAAGTAATTTCATTAAACTATTGATAAATGCATGATTTTTTCCAAAGTTTTAAGTTAAAATATCTTAAAACTAATATTTTTTATTTATTGATTTATTAAGTCTTTTTATTTATTTAAAATAACCATTAATATATAACACCCCCCCCCCCCCACACACACATATTATCTACATGCTAATAATCACGTAAAATAAACATCAACTACACCATATATCTCCTTTTGACTGTAAGCATATATTTAAATTCACAACGCAATACATGAAGTTCGTCATATAAATCCATATAAATCTATTTCACTACTTATGATAAAATCTACCATTGTTTATAACCCGGTGCGAAGCCGGGCTTTTAACAACTAGTTTTGAACAATTTCCACAATAATACTTCTTCAAGGGATTACAAAAAACAAAACCGGGGGGGGGGGGGGGGGGGGTTGATGGGTAAAGCGGTGACAATGCTTGCGTGAGAGTCCTTTGTTTATCTGCCATCTCCTCTTTCTCGACTCTACCCCTTTTACACTTTTCTCATTCCGATCACAATCATATCTCTTCCTTTCTCGTTTATCTGTCTCAGCATGTCACTCTAGTTTCCCCCTTTCTTGGAATTGTCTCTTGTCCTAACGCTCGACTTCTTTTCTTTGAAGATTTTCTTTTGATTGTTGTATCTACAAATTTTAAACACATAATGAGTAAAATTTCAATATGCTTCAATTATTTAAAAAAGAGATACAGGAATAAACAAATTATCTTTGTTCTAACCGGAGACAACATGCGATCTACCGTCTAGATGTAGCATGTGAAGCTATCGACACGATGTGTTGATCCACGTTTGTACCAGTGCCAAATAACCATCCTTCTAATTCTCCTCCCTCCTACATGATGCTCCTATATCTTTGTATCCCCAAATTTTCTAGGATATACAATCACAAAAATTGGTTAGTTTTTTTTTTTTAAATCTGGGCAATACAACTTACGAGGGAGGATCATGCGAGAAGTCAAACATTTTACGAGAAGGTGAGAAGTGTTATATCAATATCATATATGATTTCATGGCTACGACCTCTAAGTGTGTTTGATCATATATGATTACACATCTATATATTGTCAATGCAACATGTGCTTAATCATATATGATTAAGCATGTGTATCATATATGATATCACATTTTTCACCTTCTAGAAAACTTCTCGTTTAAGTCTACCTCTTCAACCTACGTAAACATTTAAACATTTCTCATCTACACATAACCTATACTTAATATTAACATAATAAAGTGATAACGATGTCTACCAAGCAACTAATTTGTATTTTATACAACGCATACTTACCCAAAACTATCAATACCTATATGTGTACAAGTATTTTTGATGCTGCATTCGACTAGCAAATTAACTAAAGACAATTTTATCATTCACCCAAACTCGTGCGAGCTTCCGGGGTATAAACTTCACGCACCTTGGTGCATAGCGATATGTTATATATTATTTAGACCATCTCCAATGGGGTCATCTTACACTAAACACTAAATTTGATATAAATGTTGCTATTCACATCTCCAATGGGGTCACTATTTTTTGTAAGACCCAGTTTACATAATTGATATTAGGTTTGTAATACCGCATTATATGGAAAACAAACCATAAACAATCCCTCAAAAGCTATCTTTCTAAACCATTAGAAAACAAACGGGATACAATATTTATAAAGTTCAAGTTCGAAATGTCCGCTTGGTTACATACGTTTCCTTAAACACCTGTTTTCCCAAAAATAAACTAAAACGGACAAATCAAACATACTAACTTTGCGAAAGCGTAAACTACATACAAAACAAGGGACATAACTACCCGTTAACTAGGTACTTATATTTACAACCAAAAGACAACTTATAACTTACAAACCATAGTTATATTTAACTAACTATATAATATCAAAAGAGGTGTGCTACCGGAAGCACCAAAAGCTAAGATCTCTATCTACTCGAACTTGTTCTTCGCCTTATCCACACTACCTGTAAAGAAAATGTAAACAACTAATGGGTAAGCACATAATGCTTAGTGAGTAAACGGGAACTACTAACTACTAAAGCTTCACAAATAAAATCCATGAGAGCCAATGTTCACGAAGGATACAAATCATGTAACAAGTAACCATTTTCCGAGAATCAAACATCCGAGTATCGAAATATGCAACAATTATATCATGTGGAAGTCAACAATGGTTATGTAATGTCACCGAGCTATCCCGGACGTGACAAGTACAACAATATATCATAGATATCATGCCCACCCGAGCTATCCCGGCCAGTGGAATGATCTTCCCACCCGAGCTATCCCGGACGGTGGGGTAAAACGACCGGACTCTAACACGGTCAAATACACACCATACCCGAGTAATCTCAGCCGCTATGAGCTTAAGCGTGTTTCCCCGAGTGAAACACGAAGTAACCACCCGGGTAACACGTATGGAAGAACGGAGTACAATAGCCAATAATCATTTAAAATTGATAAGGAAATATAATAAAGATAAGCATAGAAGTAAATAGCAAATAGATAACACATGTATAGCATTTAGCTAGTTAAGTAACCCCATAAACTCACAGTGCTCTTCGATAATCAAAAACGAGTCAAAATAGGCTCCAAGTCCATATAAGCATAGACGTCGTCCAACGATCACTCCGAAAGAACCAAGGGAGTTTATTTAATACCTGTGATATGTACGCAAAGCCTTATAAACATCCGACAATCATAGCTTAACCAAACTTAATTTAAATCCATTTTAGTCACTTTAATTTTCAGCTCAAAATCAACTTTTTGTCAGTTTTGAGAGGCATTTTTAACCAACCTACAAGCCTTATTTCTAAAAAGTTTCTAAAGGACAGATTTAGAGCTACATACAAGCTTTCCGAAATGTCCAGAATCATAGCAATCGGAGCTACGATGATCAAGATATGGTGCTCTCAAAACAGCCTCTGAGATGAATTTGATGCTGTCAAATTCAGCAACAAAATAGGCTAAAATCCATCTTTTGGATTTAATCTTTATTCCAACAATCAAAGTATCATCTAACCATGTTTATAATAGTGTTTACAAGATCAATACTCAAGAATTTCACCAAATTAGCCATTAATGAAGAAAATCCAAGTTCAACTTATGTACTTCAATTTCAAAAGCTCTAAACCTTCAATTAAGCATGATAACAACTTAATTAGGCTATAACCAAGCTAATTACGACGTATTACTACTATAACTCAGTTTAGGGTTCATAAACGTAAACCCTAGTATCACCAATTTCATCCCTAACCATCTATAAGTCAAGAAATTTACCAAGAACATAGTTATACCTTTGATTGGAGATGACTTTGATGAAATAATCAAGCAAAGATCCCTTGTATCACTCTTGATTCAACCCTAAGAAGTCCAAAGTCGCCCCAGGAAGATACGTCTGAGTTTTTAGAGGCTGATTTGGGGAAAAAGGGTCAAAATCCCGTTTTGTACGAGTTAGACCCGAGTTGACTCAGCTACATAACTCAGTTTGACATTTAATCACTAAAACGTACATAACTTTTCGCTCGGATCTCCGTTTTTGACGCGGTTTTCGCTCACGCGCTCGTAACGAGATAAGCTACAACTTACTATAAAAATAATCCAGATAATAACTCCCTAAAAATTTCGGTTTTAGACCCCGAACTTTCATTTTAGGACATTGTAGTCATCAACTAACACTCAATTCAACTTTAACCCTATTCTATCACGTTTTGGTCACATAAACACGAGTAAAGAAGATAATTACAACTAAGTTATGAAAGTGGATGTTACAATTACCTCCTCCTTTTTGAGGATTCTGACCTCGGAATCTTTATTTCTTGAATAGCTCGGGATATTTGGCAAGCATTTCTTCTTTGTTCTCCCACGTCCAATTCGGACCGCGATGATGCTTCCATTTCACCAATACCAAATTAATTGTCTTATTCCGGAGATTCACCTTTCTTTCGTTTAGAATTTCTTCAGGTTCCTCGATATATCTCAGTCGTTCATCAATCTTCACCTCAGCTAAGGGAACTGTTTCATCGTACTTACCCAAGCACTTCCGAAGATATCCAACATGAAATACATCGTGAATACCAGATAACTCTTCTGGAAGTTCAAGTCGATATGCTTGTTTGCCAATACGTTCCATAATTTTGAATGGTCCAACGAAACGTGGACTAAGCTTACCTTGCTTACCAAATCGTAGAATACCCTTCCAAGGAGAAACTTTCAACATAACCATATCACCCACAGTGAATTCAATCGGTCTTCTTCGCTTATCGGCATAAGACTTTTGTCTATCCTGAGCTGCTTTCATCCTTTCCCGAATAACTTGAATCTTATCGTGCGTAATTTGAATAATTTCGGGTCCAGCAAGCACTTTCTCACCTGTCTCGCGCCAACATAGCGGAGTACGACATTTACGACCATATAAAGCCTCAAAAGGCGCCATACCGATAGTCGAGTGATAGCTGTTGTTGTATGAAAATTCAACCAATGGTAGATGCACATCCCAACTACCACCAAACTCAAGTATACACGCACGCAACATATCTTCTAACGTTTGTATCGTGCGTTCGGACTGACCATCAGTTTGGGGATGATATGCCGTGCTCAATGCTACGCACGTCCCAAGTTCTCGTTGTAAACCAGCCCAAAATTTCGATGTAAATCGAGAATCTCGATCGGAAATTACCTTCAGCGGAACACCATGTCGTTTAATAATCTCGTCAATATAAGTTTGTGCCCATTTATCCATAGAATAGGATTCCCTAACAGGCAGAAAGTGAGCACTTTTCGTTAAACGATCCACGACAACCCAGATGCTGTCGTGTTGACGAGCCGTCTTCGGTAGCTTTGTTACCAAATCCATTGTAAGTTCCTCCCATTTCCACATCGGTATATCAAGAGGTTGAAGGCTACCATATGGTTTCTGATGTTCAGCTTTAACTTGCGAACACGTAACACATTGTTCCACATATCGGGCAATATCACGTTTCATTCCCGGCCACCAATAGTCAGATTTCAAATCATAATACATCTTTGTACTGCCTGGATGCACAGACATCCGCGACTTGTGGGCTTCGGATAATACCAATTCTCGAATACTACCGAGTTTCGGAATCCAAACACGATCCTTGAAAACTTTAAGTCCTTGATTATCCTCTGTCAAATACTGAGCATAACCAACCATACGTTCTGCTTTCACACGATCAGATTTCAAAGCCTCTAGCTGCCATTTTCGTATGTCATCAACTAGTGTGGATGTCACCGACGTATGTGTAATAGCATAACACATGGAGTTTGCATACGTCTTTCGGCTTAAAGCATCCGCAACAACATTAGCTTTGCCTGGATGATACATAATTTCACAATCATAATCTTTAATCAGTTCCATGGCCCGTTGTTGCCTCATGTTCAAAGTCTGTTGAGTGAAGATGTACTTCAAACTTCTATGATCCGTGAATAATTGACATTTGGTACCATATAAGTAGTGACGCCATAATTTCAGTGCAAAAACGACTGCTGCCAACTCAAGATCATGAGTTGGATAGTTCTTTTCACAATCTTTCAACTGTCTCGATGCGTATGCAATTACTTTGCCTTGTTGCATAAGAACACAACCGAGACCCAGTTTAGAAGCATCGCTATAAACTACCAAGTCGTCACTACCCTCTGGTAAAGCTAGCACAGGAGCATTGGTCAGACAACTCTTTAACGCCTGAAAAGCATTTTCTTGAGCTTCACCCCATTCAAACTTGACATCTTTCCGGGTCAACGAAGTTAAAGGCACAGCGATTTTAGAGAAATCCCGTATGAATCGTCTATAGTAACCCGCAAGTCCAAGAAAACTACGGATCTCCGATACATTTTTGGGTTGCTCCCAATTCTTTACAGCTTCAACTTTGGACGGGTCGACCGACACACCGTCATAAGAAATTGTGTGGCCTAGAAATTGGACCTACACCGGTACCAATTCACAGTTAATATTTATCACATATACATGACTTAATGTAAGTGAAGCATGTAACGTATAGTACCTGACGTAGCCAGAACTCACACTTCGAGAATTTAGCATATAGACGTTCCTTTCGAAGTGTTTCAAGCATCTCACGTAAATGTTTCATGTGATCCGCTTCAGATTTGGAATATACGAGAATGTCGTCAATGAAGACAATCACGAACTTATCCAACATCGATCGGCACACCCGATTCATCATATCCATGAATGCTGCGGGTGCATTGGTTAAACCGAACGGCATCACTAGAAATTCATAATGACCGTATCTCGTTCGGAAAGCCGTTTTTGGAACATCTTCTTCACATACCTTCAATTGGTGATAACCTGACCTCAGATCGATTTTAGAGAAGTAGCTCGCACCTTGCAACTGATCGAACAAATCGTCGATACGCGGAAGTGGGTATTTATTCTTAATTGTCACTTTGTTCAACTCACGATAATCGATGCACATACGCATCGAACCGTCTTTCTTCTTAACAAATAATACCGGAGCACCCCAGGGAGAAATGCTCGGTCGAATAAAACCTTTATCGAGAAGTTCTTGCAACTGATTCATCATTTCTTTCATTTCAGATGGAGCCAGACGATACGGCGTCCTAGCAATCGGTGCTGCACCAGGAATTAAATCAATTCGAAATTCAACTTGTCTGTTAGGAGGTAAACCAGGTAAGTCCTCGGGAAATACATCGGGGAATTCGCAAACAACCGGTACATCACAAACTGTTTTCTTCACTTCCTTTGACGCATCAAGAATATAAGCTAAATAGGAAGAACAACCTTTAGACAGGTGTCTTCGAGCTTTTAGCATAGAAATCAACCTTACGTCCCCTTTACGCTTTTCACCATAAACATAAAAATAACCATCGCCGTCGTCATTTGGTATACGAACTATTCGTTCATAACACATAATATTTGCCCGATTCTGAGCCATCCAATCAATGCCAATAACTATATCAAAGCCATGGATATACACAGGTACAAGATCTACAGAAAAGTCATGCTCGTCTAATTGCAGCATACAATCTTTGTAAACCTTATCGGCTAGCATAGGTGTGCCATCAACAGTGTCAACGTAAAACGGTTTAGCAAGCACACAAGGCACAGAGTTTAAACATCGAGCAAATGCATGGGAAACGAATGAATCCGTAGCACCTGAATCGAATAAGATACGAGCAGGATGAGAATTAACGAGAAATATACCCGTAACCAATTCTGGCTTATCTCTGGCTTCCTCAGCAGTGATTTGAAAAGCTCTAGCATGAGCGCGCGGTACCTCCTCCTTTTGACGTGGAGCACCACTAGTAGAAGGTCGACGAACAGAAGCCTTACTTTCCGCGGGTTTAGATTGAGGACACTCTCTCTGACGATGGCCTAAAGCACCACATGAGTAACATGTCATATCCTTCCTCGGGCAGTTCGGTTTCACATGTCCAATTTCACCACAACCATGACATCTAACTTCAGGGCGAACAAGGTTGCATCGGCCTCGATGAGCCTTACCACAACAAGAACAGTGTAGAGGAGCATTCGACTGAGAAATACTCACAGTTAGAATACAACTAAATTTCAATATACTTAACTTGTACTTCATAATTGTACCTGCAGGCTATAAGCCTGAGACTGAGATTGAGGTCGCGATCTAGCTTGGGATTGAGTGTATCTTGGATTGAAATTCCGGGTAAATTGTTGTGTGGGTGCAGATGTCACACCTTCAACACGAGGTCGCTTGGCTGGCGGTGCTAAATTACGATCCGAGCGGTTCAAATCATGTTCGCGTCGTCGCGCTGACTCAACGGCTTTCTCAAACTCTGAAATATCACGATTAGCGACAACATCTCGAATCTCCGGTCGCAATCCATCTATAAAGTGGTCTATACGTTCCTGTTCCGTAGTCAAGAAACGTGTAGCAAACTGTGCTTTATGATTGAACTCGGTCTCGTAGTCTACCACAGACCTATTTCCTTGATTGAGTTCAAGAAACTCCTTCTCCAATCGTTTTTGTAGATCAGGTGGACAGTATTGCTTGTTAAAACGAGTCTTGAAAGACTCCCAAGACATACTTTCTTTCTCGGTTTCACCTAAGGCTGTAAAAGTAGCATTCCACCATGTCAAGGCCCTACTTTTAAACAAGGCCGTGGCATAGTTCACTTTATCATCATCTAGCACTCGGGTGATGCGAAAGACTTTCTCTGTATTTCGTATCCACTCAAGTGCCTCCAACGGATCAACCTTGCCAAAGAACTCGGTAACACCACTACTACGAAAGTTTTTGAAAGAGACACGATCGGTTTTGGGTTTCGAGGTGTCACCCGTTTCTTTCTCCTTGCCTTTGCTTTTATCATCTCCGACCTTTTTATCGTCATGTCGTTGTGGGCTAACGTTTGTTGAAGCAATAAAGTCATACGTTGCATCAAACGTTCGCTTCGAGGAGACATCGGTGCCTCGTCATCATTAATCTCCAGATGTGGATTATTATCTCCCACATTGTCATTAGCCGGGGTGTGACTAGCTTCGTCACCGTCGGCCATCTTTCTGAAAGTTGCAATGTATACATAACATTAAATAAAGTCCTATAACAATTTCCCAATCCCGAACCTAGGTCCCTCCTAAGTCCATATCCCGTTTAAATCAAAACTTACTTACTATGCATAACGACACAAGGTTTAAGTCCGGATACCGTCGCTGATATCCAGTTCTCTTAAACCAAGGCTCTGATACCAAATTGTAAGACCCAGTTTACATAATTGATATTAGGTTTGTAATACCGCATTATATGGAAAACAAACCATAAACAATCCCTCAAAAGCTATCTTTCTAAACCATTAGAAAACAAACGGGATACAATATTTATAAAGTTCAAGTTCGAAATGTCCGCTTGGTTACATACGTTTCCTTAAACACCTGTTTTCCCAAAAATAAACTAAAACGGACAAATCAAACATACTAACTTTGCGAAAGCGTAAACTACATACAAAACAAGGGACATAACTACCCGTTAACTAGGTACTTATATTTACAACCAAAAGACAACTTATAACTTACAAACCATAGTTATATTTAACTAACTATATAATATCAAAAGAGGTGTGCTACCGGAAGCACCAAAAGCTAAGATCTCTATCTACTCGAACTTGTTCTTCGCCTTATCCACACTACCTGTAAAGAAAATGTAAACAACTAATGGGTAAGCACATAATGCTTAGTGAGTAAACGGGGAACTACTAACTACTAAAGCTTCACAAATAAAATCCATGAGAGCCAATGTTCACGAAGGATACAAATCATGTAACAAGTAACCATTTTCCGAGAATCAAACATCCGAGTATCGAAATATGCAACAATTATATCATGTGGAAGTCAACAATGGTTATGTAATGTCACCGAGCTATCCCGGACGTGACAAGTACAACAATATATCATAGATATCATGCCCACCCGAGCTATCCCGGCCAGTGGAATGATCTTCCCACCCGAGCTATCCCGGACGGTGGGGTAAAACGACCGGACTCTAACACGGTCAAATACACACCATACCCGAGTAATCTCAGCCGCTATGAGCTTAAGCGTGTTTCCCCGAGTGAAACACGAAGTAACCACCCGGGTAACACGTATGGAAGAACGGAGTACAATAGCCAATAATCATTTAAAATTGATAAGGAAATATAATAAAGATAAGCATAGAAGTAAATAGCAAATAGATAACACATGTATAGCATTTAGCTAGTTAAGTAACCCCATAAACTCACAGTGCTCTTCGATAATCAAAAACGAGTCAAAATAGGCTCCAAGTCCATATAAGCATAGACGTCGTCCAACGATCACTCCGAAAGAACCAAGGGAGTTTATTTAATACCTGTGATATGTACGCAAAGCCTTATAAACATCCGACAATCATAGCTTAACCAAACTTAATTTAAATCCATTTTAGTCACTTTAATTTTCAGCTCAAAATCAACTTTTTGTCAGTTTTGAGAGGCATTTTTAACCAACCTACAAGCCTTATTTCTAAAAAGTTTCTAAAGGACAGATTTAGAGCTACATACAAGCTTTCCGAAATGTCCAGAATCATAGCAATCGGAGCTACGATGATCAAGATATGGTGCTCTCAAAACAGCCTCTGAGATGAATTTGATGCTGTCAAATTCAGCAACAAAATAGGCTAAAATCCATCTTTTGGATTTAATCTTTATTCCAACAATCAAAGTATCATCTAACCATGTTTATAATAGTGTTTACAAGATCAATACTCAAGAATTTCACCAAATTAGCCATTAATGAAGAAAATCCAAGTTCAACTTATGTACTTCAATTTCAAAAGCTCTAAACCTTCAATTAAGCATGATAACAACTTAATTAGGCTATAACCAAGCTAATTACGACGTATTACTACTATAACTCAGTTTAGGGTTCATAAACGTAAACCCTAGTATCACCAATTTCATCCCTAACCATCTATAAGTCAAGAAATTTACCAAGAACATAGTTATACCTTTGATTGGAGATGACTTTGATGAAATAATCAAGCAAAGATCCCTTGTATCACTCTTGATTCAACCCTAAGAAGTCCAAAGTCGCCCCAGGAAGATACGTCTGAGTTTTTAGAGGCTGATTTGGGGAAAAAGGGTCAAAATCCCGTTTTGTACGAGTTAGACCCGAGTTGACTCAGCTACATAACTCAGTTTGACATTTAATCACTAAAACGTACATAACTTTTCGCTCGGATCTCCGTTTTTGACGCGGTTTTCGCTCACGCGCTCGTAACGAGATAAGCTACAACTTACTATAAAAATAATCCAGATAATAACTCCCTAAAAATTTCGGTTTTAGACCCCGAACTTTCATTTTAGGACATTGTAGTCATCAACTAACACTCAATTCAACTTTAACCCTATTCTATCACGTTTTGGTCACATAAACACGAGTAAAGAAGATAATTACAACTAAGTTATGAAAGTGGATGTTACATTTTTCACACTAAATTTAGTGTGATGAATAGTATCACACTATATTTGGTGTAACACTATTTTTTACACTACTTTTCAATGTAAAAAGGATTTGATATAAAAAATAGTATTATCCATTGGAGAAGGTTTATTAGTAACACTAAATTTTACACTATTTCTTATATTATTTTTGATATTTGGTGTAAAAAATAGTGTTACCCATTGAAGATGCTCTTAGACGTGACTTTGTGCAAAGGAGAGAGAAGGTTCACGTTACATTTGCTTTTAGAGTAAATTCCACTTGGGCAATTATATCTCCTTATCTTATGTTTGTTAGTGCTCTTTGCATACGTGATTCATATTTGTGCTTGTCAATTCATATAAAAAAAATATTCCAATTAATAAAACTTAATTATTCTTCACATTAATAGAAAACTTTGATGTTCAATTCGATCATTGCTAAAAACAGTATATTCAATCTTTTGTGTTTAAACCCAAACAGAAAAGCTTGATGTTCGATGGGCTCTAAACTCAAATAGTCTAATTCCTCAGTATGTACAAAATCCAAAATTAAATAGTTTATAGAGAAAGGTTCAAATGAGAAGTGCTAAAAAAAATGAGAAGTAGAGAAGTGATCTCCACTACTCATTCGGTCAATAAATGCAGCTTTGACCGGTTACGGTGAACGAGATCACGCAGGATTGACGCGATTCATGGAGGGTGGAAACGATTAAAGAAGGGTGACCCGGTCAAAGCTGCTTTTATTGACCGGATGAGTGGTGGAAATCACTTCTCTGCTTCTCATTTTTTTTAACACTTCTCATTTGAACATAATACTACTATTATTTATATATAGTCATACTATAATAGTATAATACCTTAATGTTTTAAAAAATAAACTAAAAGCAATACTAATATAAAATTGGTAGAGGTTATATACATATATTTACACCACTTTACAAATTTAATAATAGTTAGTGAAACAAATCAAAAATCAAAAGATCTGTTTGTAAATAAAGAAAGTGAGCAAATGCTATACATATGAGATGTTTGGCTTGAATTGGCTTATAAGTTTGAAACTATCTAGCTTATTAGCTTTTAGGATAACGAAGGATCACTAAGACGACAAAGGGCACAAAGAAATCTCCAATACTATTGAGTTTATTGACTTTTTCGAATTGACAAAAAAGCTTAATTAGACATTAACAAGGGTTGTGACGTACTAGTTGAGGCCCTAAGGGATGTGGTGGAATATCCTATCTGTTCAGGGTTCAATTCCAGGCGTACGCAACAATTGTGATCAGGCTTAGCCTTAGACGGTCGTATTTTAATTACCAAATTGCTAAGGATGTAGTCTTGATAAAATCTAGATGAACCTTTCCAAATTAAAAAACAAGGGAGTTTGGACAAATGTGGACGGATATTTTGGGACCTGGAGTTGGACTATAATAAACAATTACACATATATAGATATAGATGTTATAGTAAAAGGATCTGTTAGCTAAGTTATAGGAATTAGCGACTATAGTAGGATAATTCTGATAGTTAGTAAACCTTTTTTAAAAGCAAGGGAAGGCAAGACATCAAAGTTCTCATGGATATACCCATGTGCTCCAATATATATGACACAATTGGGATACATGAAAAGGTAGAATATTTTATATCCATGCAACTTATGTGATCTATCTATGTCTCTAGATATAGGTCATGTTTTTTAAAACACAATGTGGTTTCAGCAAATGTAATTCAATATGTTATCATCAATTCATCATACAATACAGATTCACATGGTTTATATAACATAAGGCCATGCGTAGTGATGTGTTGGGCTGCAGCAGGCTCAAAGGCAGCAGGCTGGGCGGTTGCCGGTCTCCGATATGCCCTCCAGCGGGCTAGCGGCGCATGAGGGCTCCAGTAGCGTGAAGACACCGAGCTAACCGCTCCTCTCCTTGTCTCACTATTTTTTTTCTTTTTTTTTTGTATTGGATATTTGGTTTGGGAGGGTTCGGGTACTAACAGAGAGGGCTTCAGAGAGCTAATAGAGAATTTAAAAAAAAACTGATGTGATGTTGATGTGGCAGAGGACTCAGGAGGCTCGTGTACTCATGGCCTAAGAGAGAGCTCTCATCAATATAGATATTTTTCCGTATTTAACATGAAATTCACTTTCATGGTGCTACATACGTATTGTAGCATGCTTTATTTATCAGAATTTATATCCATGTTATAAAAAATCATGCGGTTTCAAAGTCTTTGACTAGCTATTTTTATAATGAAAAATACATATATATATATATATATATATATTTCAACACCAAATTTTCAAGAAAATTCAAGAGGTAAGGAGAAAGTTGAAGTATAAAATATTTGAAAATTCTGAAATGGCACGTGTTTCTACAAACAACCAACCAAAAATAAAAAGTAGTGCATAAGTTTAGTTATACTTATTATTTTTGAAAGCCTGGTATAATACAAGCGAACAAAGCTCTACGAAGTGCATAAAAACAGAAGAACTAAAGATAAAAAACGCCAAAAGACAAAGAGAAGCCACCTTATAAGGAATGATTTTGTGATAATAATAGAAGATAATTTTATTTAATTGTAATTATCTAGGCCTAAATTAGATTATCTTGTTTATATTTCTCCTTTATATATAGACTTTCCTATATTCCAAGGTTTTCCAATCGCCCAAATCACGGTGATTGACAATTCATCATATAGGTAGCGTTTGGTACGCAGACATGATGGGACAGGACTGCACATGACAGAACTGGACAGTACTGGACAGGACAAGAGAGTAGGACGGGACTGGACGGGACAGTACAGGACTGGACAAAACAAATGTCTGTCTTGTGTTTGGTACGCCTAGGACTGGACTGGACAGAACTAGACAAGTTCCCAAAAAAATTATTTCTAATTTTATATATCACATAATAGTTATAATTAACAAAAACAGAGTAAACTATATAATTTATAAAAAAAATTACACAATTTTCATAAACATAAACACACACACATTCATACACACACATGTAAGATTTTTATGTAATTGATGGTGATGGTAAAGGTGGAGGTGGTGGCCGACGGTAACATTAGCAGTGGCGATGGTGGTGGTGGTCGGTGGTTGTGGAAAATGTGAAGATGGTGGATAGTGGTAGTTGAGGTCACCAATGGTGGTTGTGGTAGCTATAGACGTGGTAGACGGTGGTGGTAGGTAATCGGTCATAGTTGTAGAGGTGGTGGATGAGGTTGTTGTAGTGGAAGAGGAGGTGGAGGTGGCTGATAGTGGTTACCGGTGGCGGCGGCGTCCATGACTAGTGGTGGTAAACACTAAAACAAATATAATATTTAAGTTATATAGCAAACGAGTGTTAATTAGCAATATATTACTTTCTGGGTCATTTCTGTCCCATGTTGTTCCACCTATTTTGATGGAACAAAAAAAACCCCTTTTTGTCTCATGTTGTCCCACCTTGTCCCAGTTTGATCCCTGTCCCATGCTGCACCAAACATGGGACGGTGAATTTTTGTTCTGTCCCATGCTGCGCCAAACGTGAGACAGTAAGTTTTGTCCCGTCCTGTCCTGTCCCACGTACCAAACGTAGCCATAAAGATGCAAACGGAAGAAACATAAACGGCTGGAAGAGGCTAATCCGTAAATTCAACAATACAAATTGAATGTACAAAAAATAGTTTAATTTATTGTTTTGTAATAAATGAACACACTAAAGAAAAATCAATAATATTTTATCATCTATAACCATTTAATAATTTGCTATATAAATATTGGAATTCATATTAAAAAAGCAAATTATTATCAAAAAGTTTCAACAATTTGATAAGTGCAACTAAACGGAGCTTAGATATATATAATGTCGTTTTTATAAACAGTAGACGAAAGATGATTAAGACGTCGTATATTGAGTGGAGTTATCTTATATGTGTGTGTATATATATCTATATCTATATATATATGTATGTATGTGTGTGTAAACAATGGCAAGGTAATACCTTTATTGGTGCGAAAAGCTTGAAGGAAAGAAATTGAAGGAGCTAATGATTTTGAATACATGAGTGGGCAAAAGATATGAAAGGAAAGTTGTTGGATGTTGGTCTTCAATGGCTCATTTTGGTCAGTGGTGGTCCATGTTTCCTCATTATGGTATGATAATCTTTGAGTTCCTTTAGTTGGAAATGGACAAAGGTAAAGTGCACAAGAGAATGAATTGAAGGATTGAAATCATAAAATATTAAAAGAATCATATATAAAACTAAGTCCTCTTTTTCCTCTAAAGATTATTGTTAGAGAATAAGAATATGCTATTATAGGTTAAAAGTTTGTTTGTATCGGTCACCTAACAATTCAAGTGCTTTGGCAAAGGGTTCATATGAGTAGAAATCTAATGTTTAAACTATTCGATCAATCTAGAGCAGATATCATAAAGAAGACTGAAGGATGCATGTACTCAAACATAGAAGAACTCTACAATCTATGACATGAGCATTATGGGAATCTAAATACTAGAAGAATTGATATGGTACAGAGAAAGAAGCAGATTGTCCAAGGGATGCCACAATTTGAGGTCAACAACACCATATGCACCAATTGTAGAAAGCAACACCGAAAAACCATTCCAGGAAAAAGCATGTGGAGAGCAAAGGAGATCCTTGAGTTAGTACATTTTGATATTTTCGGCTCATCACTCCAACTTCAAATAGCAAAAAAAATAATAATTATGTATTATGCTTTATAGATGATTAAAGTCGAAAAGTGTGGTCGTATTTGCTTGGTGAGATATCAGAAGCACTTGTATGCTACAAGAATTTAAAACAAGAAGTTGAAACCGATACACGTAAGATGATCAAGGCAAGTACATATAGAGGTGGAGAGTTTACATGTGAGTTGTTTAAAAAAATGTACATAGCATGGAATAATTAGGCAATTGATTATGCGGTCCAGCAAAATGGCGTAGCAGAAATCAAATGGTGATAAATATGGTTAGGAATTGAGCACATAACAATAGTACCATTCATCGAAGCTGGCATCCAAAGGAAAAGTTCAACTCCAATCCTAAGAAGAATAATTCCATCGAAGAAAAACTCTAGAATAATGGTTGCAGAGCGTTAGACTTCTGAATTATCTAACCAAATACAAAATCCGATCACCGTTGTTCTGAAATCGTTACAAATCTGACATGTCTTCAAATAATCTGGAACAGGTGGGGAAACGAGAGAAATTCAATTTTCATGGTTGAAAACTGAATTGGGCTAAAACTAAGCTGATGTGATCTTTACAGATCATTTAGGAAAGAAACGCAACTACTTAAGCGTAGGGATTTTGAAGCATTTCTATATCTGAATCTGCGTGGATCTGGATCGCAACTGAAAGTGATCAATCATTTGAGCCATAATAAACATCAAAGCCCACTAAAAGTTGTGGCCCAAAAAGAATAAAACTCGAAGGTTCGATTGATCGTATAGTCTTCAAAGCCTATTTGAAAATAATTCCTGAACTGATTTTGAGCAATTTAGCATCCTAGGGAAAAATCTCTGTCAAATAGTCCCAAACCCTGAAACCTGGAAGTCTCAAATCAGAAAAAATAAAATTTTCTGAAAAAGATGTGAAAATCTCAAACTCTCGGGACCGATATTGCAAAATTTGCAAAACTAATCGTGAATAAACTCTAGGGGTTAATTTGTAAAATTTAAAACTTTAAACTCTAGGAGTTGATCATGTAAATATTCAAAACTTGAACTAGAGGGACCAAAAATGAACATTTCAAAACCTCATAATCAAGGGACCAAATTAGAATATATTTGAAACTTGAAGTGCAGAAATTGGATTTGAACAATTTGTCCAACGTTGACGAATAAATTAAATTGAAAGTATAGGGGCTGGTATTGTCAAATCTCAAAACTTGAAATTTTAAATTATTAACCAGTTCAAACTGCAGGGGCCAAAAATGTCAAAATATTCAAACTTTGAAATTAATATCAAGGCAATCACGTGACTTGGAGAATTCAAATCCCTATTTCCAATTTCTTCATTGAGGTCCGATCTAATTGAAATCCGACGCTAAAAAAATCCGACTCCAAATTTTAATTCAAATCTTCAATATGTGGCACAATTATGATTCAAAATTCCGATGGCAAATTTCAGTTTCCAAAATCCTATGCCAAGAATTTCGATGGCAATTTTGATTCTAAATTTAGTGTCCGAAAAAAGTTGAGTCTGGATTTGGGGTGAAGTCCGAGTCGGATTTCAGATCTAAAGAGTTCGGAGACAACTTTCCAAACCCAAAATCCTTCCAGATCCAAGAAATTTTATGAAGCAACTTGTAAAAATAAGTCTGAAGTTGTTTCAAATCCCAACCCAAACACTCATCTTCATCTTCCAAATCCAAACTACAAAACCCAGATTCAAACTTTACCAATTTTGTTTTCTTACTTATGTTTTTTATTTTTATTTTTGTTTTAGGGAAAAGTACAAAAAAACCCAACGAACTATTCAGTTTTGAATGGTTAAGTCCTTAAACTATTTTTTTGAATGAAAAAACCATTAAACTTTTACATTTTGTATGATTAAGTCACTAAACTATTTTTTTGAATGAAAAAAACCATTAAACCTTTTCATTTCGAATGATTAAGTCCGTGAATATTTTTTTTCAATAAAATTAATTATCGATTTTTTAGAAATTGACTAGTTATATTCATTTAACTTAATCTAATTATATTTATATTTTTACTTTAAAACATTTTTAGTTGGTTACCGGTAATTTTTTTATTTTTGTAAGAGGATATAAGTAACCAATTTTTTAGAGTTTGATGGTTTATTTATTCAAAAAAAATTGTTTAGAGGTTTAATCATTCGAATTGAAAAGGTTTAATGGTTTGTTCATTCAAAATGATAGTTCAGTGACTTAATCAATTAAAATATGAAAGTTTAATGCATTTTTCATTCAAAAAAATAGTTTAGGGACTTAACCATTCAAAATTGGATAGTTCGTTGGGTTTTTTTGTACTTTTCCCTTTGTTTTAAATTTAAAGTATATAAACTTTTAACCATATCTTATTTCAACTTTTTAGAGATAAGGTTAAGTATATAATTTTCTAAATTACTTTTTTGTTTCTTAATTCTATATTAATACTATAATTGTTGTATGATAAATGTGCCATCGTCTAAAGGATATGACGATAGAGATTAGATAGAGATAAATATTCAGAGTTAGATTAGAACTACAATATCTTTTAGTTATCTTCATGTAATTCATCCCTATATAAAGGGCTTTATGATTAATGAGAATTACAGATTTATTCTCTCTCTATTACTTGTTGTTCTATTTCTTTTTTCCTTTAACACGTTATCAGCACGAACGTTCTATGAAGATTATCCAATCCAGGACCAAGCCTAATCATTGTTTCCGCTAAGAGAAAATCAAAAATATTATCGTTTGCATATTCCTTCATCATGCAAATCAGGTACAATTTTCATTCTTTTATTTTTGATACCCTATTAAATTTTAATACCGTGATGTTGCTCGTAATCATGTTATTATACTTTCGTAGTTTCATGTTCAAAATATGTGTTAAAAGTAATATGTAATTAACATCAATGTTTATTTTGATCACCACTTCACAAAGAGATTACAAATAAAAAAGATTTTTTTTCTTTTCCGTGAAATCCACCTTTGAAAAAAAAACCAAATTTTTATTTGTTTTCTTTTTGGCAATTAAGCACTGCAGCAAAAAATAAAATAAGAAGAAACAGGTTTTATATCGAAGCAGCTTATTATGCCTTCTAAAAGCTTTCATTATATTCAAGCTTCCCTTTCCCTTTATTCTACTATTAATAAATTATTTATAAACATGTTTAACTATACAATTTATCGATACTATTTTATAATAAGTTTTTCTTTAAGAAAAAAGGTTTTATATTAAGCTTAAACTTTTTGCCACAAATAAAAATAAGTCCGATTGAGATAAGATAACTTTTATTGTTTTAAACATGTTATTGTTATCAACATCTCTTATTAGCCATATGTATTTGATGGATAATTGAATTTGGATCGTTAATCTAATCTAAACCTTTTCGTTATCTAGTTAACCCTAAAGCAATTGAGTAAAATAAAAGGTTATCATTATTTGTTATGATACTATTTGCTAATATGGCTTCTGTTTAATGATTTTATTATGGCTTATTGTTTTCGATAATGTATATCATGTTAGACTAGTTACCTATTATCTGTTGTTTATAATTTCCTCTCTTAAATGTTATTCATTACATTTTACTATAAATAACGTTATTGGATAATTAGATCTAGAATTATCGATGATAATCATATCTGAAAGTCACTTTAGCTTCCCTACATAAAATTTATATGTTTATCTTGATTATGAGTTTCTACTCATAATTTACAACTTTATATTTAACTTATGGAAGTTACACTTCCGCCCCCATATATTTTGGTCTTTTACCAAAAAAAAAGCTTAAACTTAACTTTATGTCAAGACCAGTATTTATTTGTCTACTGACAAAATCTCTCAAAATATTATTAAGATATCAAAACATTGAAATTGGCTTTATATGCCAAACTTATATTCATTTTGGCCTCTTGCCAAAAGCTCTAAAAATAACAATGATATCTTCAAATTAAAGAAATCGCAACATATCATTTGGATTTTGTCAAACGAGTGTAAATAACTCTAAGGTTTGTAAGGATTTAAGCAATCCATGTGATTCCCCTCCTACCTGGAAATCCATTGATTGAGTGATTTGTTTTTATGAATTAATATATTGATAAAGTATTATCAACAAAATGTAATAAAAAAATCCAATATTGTTATGATAATGTAATTTCATACATCATCAAAGATACATTGCTTTAGAAAATCATATATTTTATATATTTAACTAGTTGAAACAACCCATGTATGATTCAATGTCCTAAACTGAAAAGAACTTGAGTATATGAATATCCAATTTAAAGACTCTTTTGTTGGAAAGGTAAAAGAATATACCTAAAATCCATCAACTTCATATTAATCCAAACCAACCTCATCAAAAGGTACAAGAAAATGCCTTGAGATTTTTGAGACGACACATCAATCACACTCTCATATAGAACATCCATACCTAGAATCCCCAAGAACTGTGGGACATCCTGAAAAAGAACATTAGGATGTATATTACCGTGTATTTTTTTTAATCTAATCATATAGTGGAATGAAACTCACTCGATTAGAAGGTGATTGATTTCAACAAAAAGAAAATGTCGTGTCTCAAAAAGCAACTCAATCTTCGTGATATGGAACTCACAGAAGATTACATAATTTATAACATTATTTCCACACTTTTATATAGCATCATGTTTTGAGACCGCATGTCTATCTTAGCTTTCATAAGAAATACGAATAGATAGTATTAATGAAAATATACTTCCCTAACTAATCGTAAGTTGAATAAGCTAGCTTACTCAATTACAAAAAGTAGTTGATGTCAACCAAGAAACGTTGTCTCAAAAATATGTCTCAACCTCTATGGCAAGGAACTCATAGAAGATGGCATAATCTATATATCAACAATCATACTAATGAACAAGTATATGTATGTTGGACTAGAACTTTTAGACAAAATCATCAACCTACTGCAAGTGGTTGAAAGACATAACATTGTTCTTTCGAGTAATAAAATTAGACATTCCGGGACAAAGAAAATTCCCCAAATCAATAATGAAAGCGTTAAAGGTGGAAACAACTCCAAATGATTGTGAGTTTAACAAAATTTCACACATATGACATTTATGAGCCATGTGGATGAGAAGGGAAGAGTCAGAAAGGATTTTTCAATACATTGAGCAAATATACAACTATTGCTTCATGCAATAATGGACAAGTTAAATATAAACATTGGTACATGAGTGCTACCATTGGATATTAGTTATTTAAAACTATATCTTATAACTTATTCATTTTTTAAAATTTTGAATATCAATTTAAATGTATTTGTATATCTAAAACTAAATATAACTTTTGTGGATGTAAAGAAATACATCAAGACACATACAAAACTCCAATATTCTCCGTTCCATGGAGGAATGTATCGAGGAGAATTTAAGTTTGTGGAACCTCCCACCTAATCTAAAGAAATAGATTAATATTAATTTTCTCCCCAACATAATAATTAGACGATGAATTGTCATATTAATAGGAACCTTGTTAATATACTTGTATAAATTGAAACTTATACGAATGGAAATGGGTATATATACATCAACTCTAATTATATGAAAGGAATATATATTAGAGAAATTAATGTGTCAAATCAGTGAATTCTCTAAGTTATCAAATCATATCTTGTCACCAATAAAGAACTTTGGGACAATGAACACATACATGTTTTCGACATAACCATATATGCACCATGGTCATGACATAGAGATCCGTGTATTAAAGATACACGTAGACACATTATTTGATTGAAAGGGAAAATGGAAACACAACTGTTGACTTCTGCTGCACAAGAAGCCACTGTCCTAATATGCCATCTCGAATACCTATATCTTTTATATACCTTAATCCTTAACTAAGACAGCAATGAGACCATCCTAAAGCTAAGGACATACTACAAACATTTTCCATTCTTACAACGAATACAAGGTTATATTTATGGACATAAACAACCAGAATGCGGACCATTAAAGTATTTTATGGTTCTGGTTTCGACACGATGAATGCATGTCATATCATTGTCCACATGACTTGTTGCATTCCTAGCACTAGTTATACCTTCAAGGGCTCACCACCCTAATTGTCTCATAAGTCTACTTGACTTAGAATGCTAGAGAATATACATCATAAGGATTTGATGATTATTGCATAGTCTCCTATACCCCACGAGTAGATATAAAATGGTCTCATAGAGTAGTAGAAATTGTCATCAAAAGAATGTAGATGATAGCTAAAGTATTGGTTATGCGCACCAATTTACATACATCTACATGAGGGATGCAATATTACATGCAACTTTATTAATTTGTTTTTAGACCCACAACTAGCCAACCAATATCATGCATACCAGTTGGTAACTGGATATAAGCCTGATCTTTTACATTTATGCATGTTTGGTTGTGCAGTATATGTGCCAATTGCGCCCCACCAGCGCACCAAAATGGGTCATTAAAAACGATGAAGTATCTATGTTGGTTATGGATTTCTAACATTTATCCGCTATTTAAAATCTTTGACGGGTGATTTTTATACCGCATGATTTGCGGATTGTCACTTTGATGACAGTTTTCCCGTCGTTAGGGGGAGATAGGAAAAAGTATTTTCCAAATGAACGACAGGAACTGTCATGGAATGTTTTCATTCTATTTCATTTTGATCCCCAAACTTCATAAAGTAAAGTTGAAGTCAAACGAATCAGAATCGATACCTGATACGTTTAATGTTATACAAGCAGTGACAATATAATATATACATGCTGCAAATAAACCCGTAAAGTTAAAAAGTCCCTAAACAAGGGCACAACGCCGCTGGAAAGAGCGTTGCAATCACACATGGTGGAGGTGTGGTTGAGGCCGTAGCTCCCAAAAGGAAATGGGGGAAGCTACTTGGTTCGATAGATACTCATCTAATGGAAGAGAAGAGTAAGGCACAATCGATATTTATCATCAACCTTTTATGAGATTATCTTTGATTATAAACTATGTCCATGAATCATTACTGGAGGACGCTCCGAAGTTAATGTTGATTCCAAAGATAAAATAAATCTCAAATGAATATGAGTCGCTGGACAGATCATATATAACTAATGATGATATATTTGTATATATCGTTGCTTATGAAATGATAAAGCACGATGATATCGAACCATGCTCAGTTGAAAAATATCAGCAAGAGAAAAATGGCCTAAATAAGCAATCCAGGATAAGTATAATATTTGACAAATGAACAGGTATTTGGTTTGATAGTGCTAATCAACCAAGTGTAAAGCCTGTAAGACAGATAAATCATTTGTTCTTGAGCGTGATGAGAATAATTAAGTCGTAATGTATAAGACTTCCCTTTGGCGCAAGGTTTCTCATAACGCCCTGGATTGACAACGAGAATTACTCTCATGTGATGAACGTTAAAACGTTCTACTAATTATTTAGCATGGTAGTTTCCAAAGAACTGGAAAATACAGCTCATTAATGTGGTTAATATATATATCTATGGGGATCTAGATTAAATGATATATAAAAGTAATTAATGAAATTACATTGATCAAATTAAATAATTCTAAACCACAAAGTGTGTTTTATTAAAGGCAAAACATTCTTAGAATGATGAACTGTGCCCTTGCGTATTTGTTTAGAAAAAGAAGTTCCGGATTTTCAGTGTAGCTTTATATGTCGATGTTATGAACATAATAACACTCTTGATGAAATAAGAGAAATCACAAGCTACTTGAAATCTGTATATGAGACGAAAGATCTTGGGAAAACTCGATTTTTGAGTTATCACATCGAGTTTGTGGAATATTAATCCACCAATACGCATATATCCCCAAATGATCAGGCGATTTAATATGGACAAAGCGTATATGGCTAGCATTCCCATGGTCGGTCAAAGTGGTAGATATAAGGAAATATCTATTCAGTCTAAAGGAAGATGACGGAGAGGTGTTCGGAGCTGGAATTCCGTACCTAATTACAATAGGCGCATTATTGTAATTCAGATAATACACTTGACCATATATCTCACTCAACTTGTTAGCTAGATTTAGCTCAGCGCCTACGCAATGTCATTGGAATGATATCAATTTAATACTTTGGAACCATTGACATGGGCTTATAATTTTCCTAAAGAAAGAGGGTTGGGGTTGATAATGGATTTTCAATACCTATTTATGAGTGACTAATGTAATAGTCTATTGGTAATTCTTTGCTGATATTAGGTATTTGTCTGGCCCATATAAAGGTTCCCGTATTGGATAAAGAATTACCATAGGGAACATGTTGATTGCTTGAAAGTAAACTAAGTAAACCTTATGTAACTACCTCTTTGAACCATTCTATCAATATTACTTTACAATAGTGTATATGATTAAAGACTATCATTACATATATTAGAAAAGTTAATATTATGGGTTAAACCAATACCCTACCCGCATATATGGAACTAATGCATCATGTATCATTAGATGAAAGTAAAATACATAAAGGGTGATAAAACAAAGCATATTCTGCTTAAGTTATTATACAAGTAAGATGTCAGAAGTATTTGACATATTTACCAATCATTACCTAAAACCATATTTGGGAAACATGTACTGTTCCCATAACTCCCTTGATTAATGCACAAATCAGGGGGAGTAGTAGACAAAAGGGGGAGTCTACTATACATTTGATATTGGTATATTGTGCTCTTTCCTTCACCCAAGGTTTTATTTTTCCCATTGGGTTTTGTTCCTTGGGGTAAGGTTTTAGTGAGGCAACATTGCATATACCATAATGCTTTATTAATTCTCATGATTAAATCAGAGAAAATATTGGACTAAAGGAAGAGTTTATATTGCAAAGAAACGAGTGCGTTGTACTCTTTCCTTCGTCATATTTTTATTTTTCCCACTGGGTTTTTATTTTGGCGTAAGGTTTTAACGAGGCAACAATTGTGCACCACTATTCCCTTGACTCGGCACAAGGGGGAGTGTTGTAGGATAAATGTGCCATCGTCTAAAGGATATGACGATAGAGATTAGATAGAGATAAATATTCAGAGTTAGATTAGAACTACAATATCTTTTAGTTATCTTCATGTAATTCATCCCTATATAAAGGGCTTTATGATTAATGAGAATTACAGATTCATTCTCTCTCTATTACTTGTTGTTCTATTTCTTTTTTCCTTTAAATAATTATATTATCTAATGATTTTTAAGAGTTTTCTATAGTATTTACACGCTGAAACCTAAAATGTTCAATACATAATTCATTCTTATATCTTGTTTTTCAATTTCCATTCCTCATCATCACCAATAAGCAATGACTCTTTTGGTCCCTTTAAGTGGTATTGATATAAAATTAGATTGAGTAACTTTGATTATGTAGTATTCTTTTATTCTCTTATCTTTTTTTGCTGATTTCTTGTATTATTTTTTATGATTATTTTTTCAGAATTAACATTTTTTTAATCATCATTGAGTTTTTCTAGATGTTCTATAGAATGCTTTTAGTTTTCAATATTAGGGTTTATATAATGATGATTAATTAATAAATGTTCTTATTGATATTTGTTTCTGTAATATTTATTACGAATGATTGTTTTTATATAAAAATTAGTCTCTAATACTGACTATAAAATTAAATTTTGAATCCATATTTGAAACCTCAAAAAAAAAAATGAAAAGTTTGTTTAAAATCAAAGAATAATAGTTTGTCAATTTATAATCAAATAGACCTCAAAATATAATGAATTTCTTTTTTTTTTTTTTTTTGCGAATTAATACAAAAACTAAGAGGGAATTTGGTTTATCGAATTCTAACGAAATTGGCTATAACTGAAATGGTCAATTCCATTGACCGGATTCCAACGGTATGTTTGGTTACTTTTTCTTAAGGAATGAATCTTTGAAATCCTGTATTCACGTATTTGCTCAATCCTTCTTGGTAAGGAATGAATTCAACATCATTACTTGAAATTTGTTATAAATTACAAAAAAGCCCCTCAAACCTAATTTTTCTTCTCTACTCCTCAACAACAAACCTACTCCTTGTACTCCATGCTCGTCAACAACACATCGCTTGGTTCTCCTTCGTGCTCGTTCTCTTTCCTGCCCATCATCAAAAGACTTGAAACCTTAAATCATCCTTCTCTTCCGTTCGTCTTCTCAAGTTCGAGTACATGTGATAGATCTGAAGATGGGGTTTCTTAGTAGTTTGAGGAGCTTAATCGACGAATTAAGATTGATGTGGACATGCAACCTTAATAGCTCTTTTTCTTTGCTTCTCTTGGCCATCTGAATCGAACATTTCTTATGTTCATCTTAATCTTCTGCAACTAACAAACATCTTATCTCTCTTTCTTGATTATATGCTTGTTTCCCGATTTGTTTTTCACTCAATGGAACCTTCATGGACCATAGAGGTTAGTGTCTGCCATATGGGGGATGATGAAAGAATAAGAGAGGAAGAAGAAGAGGAGATGATAGGTTACAGATTGGGTAAAAGACAAGGGAGGATAAGTCATGGAAACAATTTTTCTATTACAACTGAATTACCAAAGTTAATAAAAATTCATGAAGCAATCATAACTTACATTTTTTGGATTAATATTATTAATTGTATTTTAAAAATATTTAAAAATAAATCAAAGAGGAGGGTATTTTTGTTAATTTTCATTATTCCATTCCAATTCCTTTATAACCGAAACAACAAGTAGCTAGATTTCGATTCATTTGATAGAGTACATTCAATTTCCCTATCAATCAAACACCTGATTAAACCTAATAACATTACATTCCAATTCTTTATAGATTCCAATTACTCTGATTCGATCATTCTGCAAACCAAATACCCTCTAACCGTTACTTTTAGATTTTTGCATAAGACCTCCAAATTAAAATCTCAGAACCAACCCTGATTAATCGTCGGCCGCCCTAGCGTGGCAAGCGTTAGTTTGGTCACTAGTCACCATATGGAACATAAATTATACTATAATCAGGGTCAAGAACTATTGGATTATTTCTATATAATCCAAAGAGAGCAAGGAGTAAAAGGTAGGGGTAAACAGTGATCTAAATTAGGAGCATGATGAAAACTACATCCACTTATCAAACCATTTGGTGAAGGCTGTCTTGAGGGATTAAATCAAACACCCACCTCACCCCACATCCCCACAAAAATGCCTTTATATATACATATAAATGGGGATGACATCACCTTGTAGGGTTCCCTTATCATCAGAATTTAAGAAACTCCACCAACACACGTGGACGGCCAGGATCAAGTCTTCAATCACCCTCAAAACCCTATCACAACATTCATTTTAACTCTCCACTCACTAAACAAACATGATAAGAACTTAAATACACCAGTATAAATAACAACCCTTATAGTCTGACTCATTTGCAACACAAGATTTAGTAAGAAAAAGAGATAGAAAAGAAGAAGAAAAAAAGATATTAAAGAAAATGGGGCAAGAAGATGATATGATGATGATGATGATGATGACGAGGAAAGGTCCGTGGACCGAACAAGAAGATGTTCAGTTGGTTTCGTACGTAAACATGTTCGGAGATCGACGATGGGATTTCATAGCAAAAGTTTCAGGTTTGAAGGTGGCGGGAGATACAAAAATGAAAAAATAGGTAGTAATTGATTGCTGTTAGGGTTAAAGATTTTATTGGCCATGGAAATTAATGATTCAAGAAAACTGAATTGAAGTGAAAGAAAAAAAACTTATGTTCTTTTTGGAAATTAATTTATAACCAAATGAATCTTTTTAATTTTTCATTCTCTCTAACCTGCCCAAATATATATATTTTTGGGGGATTATTTCTTTTGGCAATTTTAATTAACAGGTTTAAAAAGAAGTGGAAAGAGTTGTAGATTGAGATGGGTAAACTATCTGCACCCAGGTCTGAAAAGAGGCAAGATGACTCCTCAAGAAGAGCGTCGAATCCTTGAGCTTCATTCTAAATGGGGCAATAGGTTTGACTTTTTATTCCATTTTTTTAATTTAATTTATAGGAATGTTTAAACGAGAAGCATGTCAATTTAAAAAAACCTGAGGAGCAATCTCAACCGCTCATCTCGCGATTACGGTGGACATGATCACCAATGATTGACGCGATTCATGGGAGGGTGGAGATTATTAAAGGAGAGACCAGTCAAAGCCGTCTTTGTTGACCGGATGAGTGGTTGAGATTGCTTCTCACGTTTTCTTAAATTGATTTGTTTCTCGTTTGAACCTCCCCCCCCCCTCTCTCTCTCTCTCTCTCTATATATATATATATATATATATATACTTGGGATCATGTAAGATTAAGTTGTTTTCGTGAAATCCATGAGACCACTTCACAACAAAACACTGAAAAGATAACCTTCACGGCGGTTTTGCTGTGCAGGTTCACATTTCATTTTACGTTTACAATGTTGTGTTGTGAATGTGAAGTTTAAAGTGTTAATTTGTGGACTCACTGGTCTCACGAAAACATGTTGGTATCACGTGAATCCAACCCTATATATATATATATATATTGAATAATTTGAGAATTTTTTGATCCAAATTAATTTCAAAGCTTCAATCATGGTCATGGAGTAGAGAATTCTTCTTTTTGATCATTCATATTCAAGAAATTAAAAATATAGGGGTTTTCTTGAATTATTTTTCTAAATATAATCTTTCTTTTATGAGATTTATCCATGATATTGATTAAGCATAGGTATCAATTCTTTATTCCCTTTTTATTACTTTTCATTTAGTTCATGAACTTATAAAGGTAACCAAAATTATTCTACCACTATATGCCGATTCGTCCAACATATGTTAGAAGCTTATATTCTGTGATTATACATATTCTTAAAAGAATTTGAACTCAGAAAGCATGTATGCATATGTTTGCATGAATTAATGGTCTGAGTTTATTTCGTATATCCCTTCTAGTTTAAGGGTGAAAACACAATATATAATATAATAATATCAAAAACGAAATGATCAATTTATAATGGAAAATATACATATAATAATATAGGTCCCAATGGCCTTTATAACGACAAGAAATGACAAGTTGTGTTATCTTATTTACTTTCTTTAAGTTTGCTATGATTAAGAGATTGGAATTTATATATATGCTTGTTTTTATTGTCACTTTTTGTTGTTTTGTACGTATCGTGATTATTATATTAACGTGTAGATGGTCTAGAATTGCTCGAAAGCTTCCGGGACGCACTGACAATGAGATTAAGAATTATTGGAGGACCCATATGAGGAAAAAAGCACAAGAAAAGAAGAGGGTGTTGTCTCCATCTTCATCGGTCTCCAACTCCTCTTCCTACTCGTCGGTATGTACTAGTAATCCCACTATCGATTCCATGCCAATGATGGAGACTAATGAACGAAGCTTTTATGACACCGGGGGGTTGGAAATGGTGGTGATCGCAAACGGAAAAAGTGATAGTAATAATACAATGAAGAGTACGGCTACTAGCGTTAACGATATTAGTGAGACACAGGACGGGTATAATTCGATGGATGAGATATGGAAAGATATAGATTCGTTAGAAGGTGATGATATAGCACCTTCTCCGGTATGGGATTACTCTTTCAACACATTTTGGATGATTGATGGCCTAGAGGAGACAGAAAGCAACATGTTTTTTCCCGACAACAAGCGAGCAATTTAGCACAAGACTAACCGGCTGCCTTTAGTTCTTTGAGTTACGAATTCAGTGTTGATATTACGTAATTATCATACGATGTTATAGTATGTTATTTGAAGTAGTAAAATGAGAATAAATATGTCGTAGTTTGACGTATCTCTCTCTCACCCGTCGTATATGCATGCGAAAGAGAAAGAGATACGGTCGTTTAGTTACGACACATTTAATTAATTTCTGTATTATATAGGGGACAAAGATAGCATATGGTACCACTTCATGTGTTGTTTCTTTGTACTCCTAGATATAACTTGTATATAGCATGTTGGAGGTATGTATGTGTTTCATTAGGAAATCAACTTTATAATGACCTATTGCATAGTTAAATTGTATATGATGGAATTAAGTACTTCATAGTTCTTGTAATATTACGGGTTCTTATTTATCATTAAGAAGATTTAAATATATATATATATATTTTAACTTAGTATTAGGGATACTTTTAGTGTTATATAGAACTAGGAAAGGTTTTAAATGAGCAGGGTAAATATGTTGAGGATGTGAGAATAAGAAAGAGAAATTAAAAATATGGAATAGGATAACAATATAAATGTTAAATTAAGAAAATAATAAAATATTTTAACCGAACAACACATACAAAATCAAAAAATTGTAAATTCGCATTAATTATAAACCCGTTAAGAGTAAACGAACTAGAGGGTGGTGGTGGGGTGTGGTGAAACCACCACGTGGGTAAACCACTCTATCACAACCATTTTTCTTTTGTGGCGTGGTTTTCACCACAAAAATAAAGATGTACGGTGGAAGGTTTTGTGGGGTATTGTGTGGGTCCTGACAAAAGCTGAGTGGTTCTTTCCAATACAAAAGCTAAGTGATAGGTTAGGGGTAGAAAAAAATGCTTATGTGGATGGTGTGATGGGTGTGGTAGAGTTTTATCACTCGTACCACTCTAAATAGGGATGGATTTACAAAGAAAAAGAAACATTTCATGTTTGGTAAATTCTATTACTTTAAAACTATTCTTTCAATCACTTCTTTTTTATGAAGAAGCGTAGTCTTTCTAACATTTCCACTTTTGAAAAGTCAAAGAGGTAATGTTGCATAACTTTTTCTTCATTAAAACCTTAATTACACTTGTTTTCTGAACTTCTTGATTTGTTCAAATACTTGTTTTCATGTTACGACTGTAAGTACTTTATTTATTGACATTGTTTCGACTAGCAATGTCGCTTTACAGTTAACCTTGAATATGAGAACTTGAATCTCATAACTACAGCATTCGAGCATCTAATCCCCCAGTTTTCTTGGATTGCGGCAAGTCTCCTAAATGGTGTACCAAGAACAATTCTACATGGCGTGAACAATTCTCTTAACAATCCAATAAACCACTTAATCAATGTAAACAATCATTCAATTCTCTAGACCGAAGATTCCGAAATAGAATAATCACCCCAAAATTAAACATGTGTCAACTATTTAGAATGATTCTAAAAATACAAAGTTAACCACAAGTCCGGTCATCTAATACTCCAATTACCAAGGAGTCATCTAATCCTCCATTTTATAAATACAAAATTAAACCTGTGTCAACTATTTTACAGAATTTTTTTTTATAACTTTACACATTACTAAAATTTAATACCACTTACTAGATGGTCGTGTGAGGTGGCCACAAATGCCACACATATAAAATTGGACAATGATAATGCCTTCCTATTGCCTAAGCAAATGGCAACCAACAAAAATGGTCATAACAAGCAATCCAAATGGACCATTCGAGTCCCAATATATACCAACTCACACCATGTATGTAAATGGATGCATACACTAAAATATTATGCAACAAAACGTGTAAGTGCAAAACTCAATGGATATCTATATTACCAAATGATGTCAAAATTTTCACCTTTGTGATAAAATCGCATAGGACGGAATCTCAATAAAATCTTATAAAAATCTCATTAAAATGTTATATGCCCATGGTCTCATGCAATAAAGTAAGTCTATGTTTTTTCAAAATTTCACACTTGAATCACAAAAGGATACGAAATATCCAATAAAAATCAAATGCAAATGCATGCAATTGAGAAAAATACCATGCATGTATTTGGTTCAAATGCAATTGCATTGGGATACATTTTGTGGTTCATTTTAGAAAAATACCATGCATGCATTTGGTAGAGATCCCAAGACTTAAAACCACCCTCGTTAAGCCTATTAGTTACAAGATTGACATTGGAAAGCTCAAGTATCTTAAGGTGATAATCTAAACTAGGTTGATTAACCTTTAAAAATTTCTTCCCGAAACAAATGATGATTCAATAATGCTATAGTTCAAACTTAATTACCAATATCTCCAACCAAAAGGGTCGGCTTAACACAATCATCGTACTTAACTGTCACTTAAGTGACATTGTTATAAACAACAATCATTCTAACAATTTATTTACATAGAATTCACTCTCTACCTTCACAGATCTTTGTAGAAATGGTAATTCAAGCACACACGTAACTGTATTTCATGATTACTATCACTAGCCACGTGGAAAATATGAAGGCACCTTACATGAAGGTATTTGCTACTAATGTCATAATTCTCAATGCTAGTGAATCTACTAACCTTACAATGTCCTATCTTAAAGTGTTCAATCACAAGTTCTCACTTTCATTTGCTTAGAAAAATGCTTGTTTTAGTCTTGAGATCTTAATTCAATAGGTGTTATTACACACAAGGTATAAACCTAGTGTGTAATAAATTGCAATTCTTTTTGGAAATTGAACACTTTGTGTTATTACACACGAAAGGTGTAACTTGAATTTTGATGTGCACTAAATATTACCAACTTTTGACTTTTACATGCGAGCTCTACAAATGTTTTAACCTTTTCATCATATTTATATCTCCAAATAGTCGTTATATTATTTGTGACAGTCTGATATATTGACATATTTGTATATATTTTATCTCCAATTCCCACAAATATGAGGGAATCATTTATCTTTTGATTCAGTTAAGTTTTATAACGTCTATAAAAACAATAAATTAAAAACATATCATATGATTCATGTGCATATTTATGTCCAAACATATTATACCTTTATTAAATTTTTTTCTTGCTATATTTGTGTTTCTCCTTTTTCAAGGGGCATGAAACATTTGGCCCTAAGTCGTACTTAAAGGACAATTCAGTTCTATCCAAATTGTCCACTAGATTTTTTTAAACTTTTTTTGGATATATCCAAAAAGAAAAGTTCAATATTTTATTTTGATGGAAAACAAAGTTTTGTAGATATTTTATAATTATGTGCAAATCACATATAAAATGATGTCATTTTTGATATTTTATTCAACATGTGTAACGTTATGTTTTATAGCAAAGTAATTACAATGATGTAAGATTTTGTTCTTCAATAAAAATAATAAAACATTATTGTTTTATACTTAAAATGTGTATTGTGTTATCGTTATCTATTTAGTGTCATATTTTTTAATGAATTGTTATGTCAATTCTCAGTATCTAGATGTGGATCAACTTTTGAATTAAAGTTAGCCGGCCACATATCTAACACGGCCCTCGAATGGGTTTGGTGTCGAATAAATGTTTTTGATTCGGCTGTACTTTTTAATACTATGAAAATTAAAATAACATTCATATATAAAACCGATGATAGGCTTATAAAAGATGTCTTTACATAAATCGTAAAAACATATTACGATTTATATAACCTTCATGCATGTACATAAATCGTAAAAACATATTACTATTTGTTCATCTTTTTGTTTATTAATACTTTTTCTTAAAGCATAATGAATAATGATAAAAACAGAAAACAAGAAAGTTACAGCCAAATTGGGAAACAAAGAGGCCTTCAAGTAAATGACCTAAAGGCCCATAACTACAAATTAAGTCTAATTTTCATAATTCATGTAAGTTTCAAGCTTGTAGACCGGATTGGGCCAATGAAATTTACTTTTAGCCCTTTTAATAAACTTAAATACCCAATTCGACTTAAAGATGGTTAAATTGGCCCTTTATGACCAAAAGTTACGTGACACAATTTTATTAACTTTTTAAGGTTGGTTTGGGGGTTGTTTTTTTAATTTTTTAAAAGTTTTTATAAACTTTAATACATAAAATTCAAAAGTATTTTAAAGATTTTTAGGTATTTATCAAATTTTCATATACAAGTTGAAATTTCTAAAATCCCAATAATGCTTATGAGAAAACCATGCGATAGAAAAGGGGTTGTGAGAAATCGTAAAGACTGGATAAAGGGGTTCTGAGGAAGGAGGTTGTGTGCAAAGGAGACCAAAATTTAAAAAATTGTTTACAATTTTAATAAGGTGGTATATCGACAATACTTTTTTCCAAAATAATTTTTTATATTACTTTTATAAAAAAAGGAAGATAACCAAGAACACTACCCATGTATTATCGACCATCAATTAATTCAACCTATAACTTTCGTAACTTTGTTTTTATCATGAATATCATTGGTCCTTCATTGTTAGCGACAAATATATATTTCCATTTTAATTCCTAAAACATTATAGTATGTATTAATTTGGCCTTGATGGGTATTGTTCAATATCGACCATAAGTGTACTATAATAACATTCAAGTATTGTTAAAAAAAATTATTAGCCGGGACCGGTTTTCATAACCGGTTATAAAAACGCTAGACCGCCATTTTTCTTGGAAACCAATTCGACTCATACTGTTTTGATCCGAGACCAAAATTTGGCCATCTCTAATTTGGATCAATTTCAATGGTTTATGGGTCATGTATTCAATCTAAGAGTACATACACATGCATATCTACGTCTACAAACTTGCATAGAAACAAGTAAATGCATAAAAGTGCATATGCATACTAGCCATTAACAATTGTATTCAACCTAGCCCTCCGGTACGCAAGGTCTTTTATTCAACCTAGCCCTCCGGTACGCAATTTCAATGGTTTATGGGTCATGTATTCAACCTAGCCCTCCGGTATGCAAGGTCTTATAGACTTATAGTTTCCAGTAGATCTAGTGCTAGCTAATCATACATACCTAATAAATTTATATGTTTCACTTTAAAATTAAATGGCTCTAATAGTCAAGATATACATCTAAACTTCATATTCGATATCTTATAGTCTTCGTGGGTGGTTTCTAACTTCATATGCGAATTAGTCAAATTGTGCGTCTTAAGAACATTAGTGGCCCCAATGTTAATAAGGTTCTTATAAATGATTGTTGATGGTATTTGAGTAACCTAGTTTTGCTTATATATTAAGATTAAATTTGACAAATTAACAGAAATATCTAAGTTTTAGCAAACATATGCAATTAAGTGATTTGTGTATTTCATCAAAGCAATAGTAGCCTACTGATCAGTAACATCCTTGGAAAAAATAGTGTGATGACATCCCTATCTATCCGGGTTCGATTCATGTGGTGAGCAGTGGCGATACCCAGACCATGAGTCAAATTTCATGTCAGTCCATAGGCGAAGATTAGTCAGGTGCTGTAACAAACCCAAATCCAGAAAGAGCAACAACCAAACAAACCAGTAATCTAATGCAACGGGGTAAAGTATAAGTTTGCGTCAAGCCTTTTACAATAAGTCTCAAGTAGCAAAAACATAAAACATGCTAGTGGAACATCCATCCACAGCCGAGATATAACTACATATCCAACTAAAAAGAAATAACTGAAATCTATAGTAGGTCCCTTAACTAATCGCGCACATTCTCTTTACCCTTCTCAGCACCTGAAACCCTCATGTTCCCTAATTAAAAGTATTTTAAATTTTTTGAAATAGAGGGTTAGACCATAAGGTCTATTAAGTTCCCTTAAAAAACAGGTTTGATTACAAAGTCGGTCCGCTAGCCCGGTTATAAAACCATAAACATAGGTGGTGCATGGTGGGCATAAATTTCGTCACCCCGTGACATTAGATTGTTCCCCTGGTAGATCCACATGGCCCCCAGTAGATGCCATATAGTGGTCGTCCGCACAAAAAAGATTTGCGTCCTAGACCACACTCCTCACTCCCAAAGACGTGCACAGCCCATTGGATACCCCATGTCCACTATGCAACTCACCCCAACCAATTAACCATATAAAGATTTCAACATAAGCATGCTTATATTACGTAACAACCTCACGCTAGAAACTGCAGTTAACGAAAGTAATGTAAAAAATTTCAAATACGGATCAATAACATTTTCAGTTTAGCAAAATAAGATTTGGCAAGGGAACTCACCTGAGGCTAGCCACGAATACTCTTTGCACCCGCCTAATGGGCGGTAGTTGATCTAAAATCATTGATACCACACGAAACTTAGAAACTAGCTAAGTCTGAAATACTCAATTTTACTGGGTTCATTGGAAACTAACTTCCCGACATCATCGGGAACCTTGGGGACACCCTCAGGTTCACTCTCGGAAATTATCTTTCCGACATCATCGAGAATCTTGTGGACCCCCTCGGGTTCATGCCCAGAAACTAACTTCCCAACATCATCGGAAACCTGACATTCCCGACCCATTTACCGATAAAAAGATTCACAATAGAAACGATACACTGTGTTGCGAGTTGCACACAATGATTTAATCATATTAACTAGATTAAAGTCAACTACAATCAATCCTAATGAAATCCCTTGATTGAAAACCCTTTTTCTAAATAGCTTACTTCCTAATTAGACATATAAATTCCAAATCACGATTCCTAGTTTTTTCTATCAAGATTTCAGGTTATAAACTTAGTTGCTAGAGAGAAAAAAATATAAGATAATAGAGATTCATACGTTATACGACTTTTCCTCTTGTTCCATTTGATTCTTCACCCTCTTTCTTTTCCTACCTTCTTCCCGATAATACACACATGCACTTTACTGAGTCTGTCTATTTTTCCCAAAAATAGTTGCTCAGAAAAATTGTAAAACCCTACACACACATATAATATATATACTCCCAGATTTACACTTTTAGTCCCTCGAGTTGCAAAACTAAAAAATTCCACAATGAAACTAACCAAGTCAAACCACGGTTATTACAAGTGCCCGTATAGATCTCGGATACCTCGTCGACTTCGTGTCGGAACGTGTACATGAGTTATCTGTCGTTCAAAAAAAGTGATTTGTGTATTTGTTATGACCAAAATGTTCTAAAGGTATAATGGGCTTTAAATGTATTTTCCATTTATTGTATTTGGGCTTAATGGGCTTATGCTTGACATGTCTTTGGGCACATATTTAAAGGAAGTCTAGGGTTTTGGGAAGAGTATGAGAGTCGATTAAGCATTGTGTGTGTTCTTTTAATCTTCTTGAGAGCTCCCTTCAAATAAACAAGAAACACTTGATTCCACATTGATTTCTCATACAAATACCTATCCTCATCTTGAATCTTGTTGAATCTAGGCCAACAATATGTTAATATTATATATATATATACACATTCAAATAAAGAAGACAAATGGTTTCCCGTAAATAATTTGTTGATAGTAGCATTAAAAATGGCAAATTTTGAGGGGAAAATCGAAGAACTTTGGGATTGAAATGCTTAAAAAAGCCATCTTACCGTTGATGTTTTTCTTATGAAATTACAAATTAAGAAACTATGAAAACGTAAAAGAATGAGAAGAAAATCCATGACAAAAACAAAAGGTAATAATACACATAGATCACACTTAGGAGTTTGATTTTTCTCAACAATTAAAAAAAAAACTACGACAATATAAGCAAAACAAACTGGGAAAGAAAACCGCAAATAAAATACCTGTTAGGTCCATTTTTGTATTTTATAGAAGTTAGGGAACTTGTTACGTAATTTGCTTAACTATCTTATTGTTTCTTTATTGTTTAGTTCCTTTATTGTATTAGTTTGATTAGTGTAAGGGTAGTTTGTGTAACTTTCTAGATGCCCCTATGAAAAGAAAGTTCCCTTTTCTTTTTAGGGTTTGAATCAATATTAATCAATACAACAACTTTCTTTTACATTCTCTCTATATTTCATGGTTCGTCATCATCGTCAACATCTATTCTAGATTTCTACACATTGTATGTTTGTTTTTTATTATCTCACTGTATTTTCTACCACATTAGGGATACACAAATGGTATCAAAGTTTGTAAGTTGATAAATCTTCCTAAAAATGTTTTTCTCACTTTACCTGGTTTTTATTTTCACTGAGTTTCGTCTTATTTTGCTCAAAATTTGATTTGAAAAGTGTTGAGATATTGTTTTTAGAGTGCATACCAAAAAAATACAAACATACACCGTGAGACTAGCTAGTTCATGAGAGTCGACTAACATAAAATGTGTGATGTTCTCTACATTTTTTCTTCTATATGTATTCATTCCAAATATATGAGATGAACATTTGGTGATTATTGTTATTATTGTTTATGTCTCATATATACTTATTATTTAAATGGAGTTCTTCAAATGTGTTGCCGGTAACTAGGTCCAACAATACTCATACAACATTAAATCAAGTGGAAAGCATGAATGAACAATTGTGAAAACATTGAAAAAAACCCAAAAATTTATTAACAATCATATATAATACATACAAAGCATAAACATTATTTGAAATTTTGATGAAAGAAAAAATTATTGTAACATCAACATAAATCTCAAACAGGAAGTATGATGGAGAAAAAATGAAGATAATAATCGTGAATAAATTCCAAATAAAAAAACCCAAAGAGTTATTTGACACTAAAATGTATTATACCCAAGACAAAACAAAAATATTAAAAGAAATTTATAGAAAAAAACAATGATCGTGAGTGACAAATGTGCAAACATAAACAACATATAATAACACATAAATCATTTTTTAAACAATATCAATCAACCCTTTATATATACATCGTACCTTTTCAATTTTTCATACAATGGCGGATGCTAGTTACAAATATATATATATATATATATATAGGAAAGTTCAAATATGAACCACTTTTTCATTGTGAACGTGAGAGCAGCTGAGAGCGCACCACGTGGCAATCTGAAATACACACGAATAAGCTCTATGCATATTGCAATCTGAATAAACTTTATGCAATATGCATAAAACTTAGTCGCACTATGACGCGGGCGAGTTGGTGCACGAGTTAGCTTTATTCAGCTTGCATAATAGTTTTATATGGTATGAATAAAGCTTGAATGAAGCTAACCCGCGGGCTTTATGAAGACTGAATAAAGCTAAGCCGCGAAAGTTATATTGCCATGTGGCGTGCTCTCGGCTGTCTTCACATTCACAATGAAAAAGTGGTTCACACTTGAGTTTAGGGTCTATAGCAAACATTAATTTTTATTTAAAAAAAATAAAAGTTAAAACAATTTTGTAGAAAGAATGGTTTAAGAAATGAACAATACATCAAGTGACTGCAAGAAAAAAAGACTTTTTTAATCGACAAATCATGACGCTTGAACATATGGAGGAGCTTGGAGGTTTCAAATTCAATAATAAAGATTAAAATATTTGAAAGTTTCGTCACCAAAATTATGAAGCCACATTTAATAATGAAGATGAAAAGGTTTGAAAGTTACTTTTTTAAAATTACTAAAACAACATATCCCGATAAACTTTATGTTTTTGTACAGGAATAGAATGGTCTTTAACATATTTAATATTTAAAAAATCGAAAAATGAAGAAAAAAAATACAAGTAATTCCAAACATTACGATGTACCATATCATTTTTAACGGTTCTTCCGTTCATTTATATAAAGATATATTAATTAATTAATGGAGCTATGAAATAAGGTTTGGCCCCCCTCTATCAATTTGTCCTAGTACCAATTTATTTATGGTGGTCATCATTGATTTTTCCTAGTACCAACAATACCCATCCTAATCCATCACATTCTATGCGATCTCTACATTTCATAAAATAAAATAGATTGTGAACCTAATTTCTTTAAACAAAAAATAATCGTCTATTTTAACAAATACTTCAACTAATACTCTATTACTTTGTACAAAAAAAAGTCACATGCATCATGCTCTTGTGTCCGCATAGAGTCTTCTAACTCCAATTTACTCCCTTTTAGCCTTTTCTACTTTATAAATATATACACAAAAATAGGCACATAAAAACACAAGTTGTGTGACATAATGCAACTACCCGAAACCCTTTCTTCGGCTGTCATCGCCGGCGTGGTCTTGTCATCGATCTTCCTCTTATACATATTCTTTAAAAAAAACCAAAACCACCGTCTTCCGCCGAGCCCGCCCTCCCTACCGATCATCGGCCACCTCCACCACCTCGGTCCACTCATCCACCAATCCTTCCACCACCTCTCTGCCCGCTACGGCCCTCTATTCCACCTTCGCCTGGGCTCTGTCCCAATCGTCGTCGCCTGCACTCCTGAGCTCGCCGAAGACTTCCTCAAAACCAACGAACTCGCCTTCTCTTCACGAAAACACTCGCTGGCCGTCGACCATATCACCTACGGGGTCGCCTTTGCCTTTGCGCCCTACGGTCCGTATTGGAAGTTCATCAAGAAAATGTCCACGGTCGAGCTTCTGGGCAACCGGAATCTCGGCCATTTCCTACCCATTCGTACGCAAGAGGTCCATGAGCTTCTTCATATGTTAACGGAGAAAGCAAAGAGAAGGGAGAGTGTGAATTTGACCGAAGAGTTTCTGAAGTTTACGAACAACGTGATATGCCAAATGTTAATGAGCATTCGGTGTTCCGGGACGAACAATGACGCCGATGAAGCCAAGAATCTTGTTCGAGAGGCTACGCGAATATTTGGGGAGTTTAATGTTTCGGATTTCATATGGTTTTGCAAAAACATAGATTTGCAAGGGTTTAAGAAGAGGTATAAAGACATACATAAAAGGTATGATGCTTTGTTGGAAAAGATCATATTTGAGAGGGAAGAAAAGAGGAGAAAAGGGAAGATAGAAGATGGTGATAAAGGCAAAGATTTTCTTGACATGTTGCTTGATGTTATGGAGGATGACAAAGCTGAGATTAAGATCACCAGAGACCACATCAAAGCCTCAATTTTGGTAAGTTAACTCCTTCCCTAAAGGTGGAAATGGCATGGTATTTTTAAACAAGTAGGGTTTGAATGAATTTAGGTTTTAAAAACCTAACTTTCATTGATCATCAAATGTCTAGCCCAGCGGTGGTAGGTAACATCCTTGCGCTTGCCTTGAAAGATAGATTGGCGTGGATTCGAGCCCCGCTCGGTACAAAAAAAGGCCAAAGGCCTTATAGACCTCTTCTGCGGTATCCAGCTCTTGACCGGTCTTCGGGTCGGTTCAAGGGCGAGTCCATGAGTTGGTCTTCGGGTCGGCTCATGGGCGTGGGGGATTAGTCGGTGCCCGTATGGATCCGGACACCCCCGGAACGTGTGTGTAAGTTAAAATGCCGTTCAAAAAAAATTAATGTCTCTTATCTTTTTTTCTATTTTAGCATATAAGATATCATAGTTGTTAGAACAAAAACAATTATTAGTATTCTTTTTTCTTTTTTCTTTCTATTATAGCATAGCAGTTAAAGATGTTCTTATAACACTAAAAAAACAAAGATCTACATCAAAACTGAGCTTATAGGACGCACCAGTTCTAAAAATGTTGTAATAGATTATTTTCAGTAAAAAGAAAAAGAATGACTTTTAATCACAAAAAATCACCCATAGAAATGTTTATTGGAGATTATAGACGGGTCACCTACAATATATATCAACGGTTTGATAAAATCCATTGTTTATCCACAAATCACCTATAAATTACCAAAATAGGATTTGGGTTAATTTATGTGTAAATGATTTGAGTTTCCTAAAAACTATCTACTCACCAACTTTTGTAACGGTTTTGTGAAGAATCCCCCATTAGCGAAGAATTTCCAAGAAAAAGAAAATCGTAGGTAAACGTGTTTAATTTGATGGTTTTTAAGGACTTACGTTTATAAGACAAAACTTATTTATGTCATATGTAAGAGCGTTACACGAGGTTTAAAAGACATTTTGGAACATCTTAAATCGTTTTCTTGTAGACGTTTAAACAAATTGTTTTATTAATTTTTTTATATGACACATTTGAACAATGTCTTAAAATCACATATTTTTATATAACATTTGTGTTTATGAATCCAAGGTTTTGTATTACTTAGTTTTTCATTAGATACTAAGAAAAATAGGTTTATATGACACATTTCAAGATTGTCCTCCAAAAAACTAAGACGATAGTTTTATTTTAAAAATATTCTAAAAATTTGGTTAAAACGTTTAAAAATATTTTAACTTTTTGTGACAATTTTACTATAAGATCATACTGTTTCTGTAAGACCCCATGAGACTAAGACTTTAAGCATGAAACTTCACAACAAAAAAGTCGTGAAGCTAAATAAAATTTGACTATCTATGTTAAAAAACACTAATGAGGTAAAAAAAATCCGAAACACTGTAAAAACGAAACCTTCACAGCAAAAATGTTGTGAAGGTAAAAAATAAATAATCCAAACCTTAACAGTAAAAATGTTGTGAAGGAAAAAAAATCGAACTTTCACATAAAAAAAACACCGTAAACGTAACATTTATAGTGTTTTTGTTTGAATGTTTGATTTTTTTTTTACCTTCACAGTGTTTTGCTGTGAAGTTTCATGTAAAAAATGTTTGTCTTACCGGTCTTACGAAAACAACTTGGTCTCACGTAAACTTAATCCTATGTATATATATACATATATAAAGATTTGTATGATAATAAACTATAACAGAATAAAATTTCGCTACTAACTTATACATAATTTTGGATATTTTATTGTAAAATTTACCATTCAAGGTAATTTAATTTTGTCCCTCTAGTTATAGTTAAATCAATTCTTTTAAGAAATTAACTAATAATATTTATTAATAACTAAAACACCTAAATATTATAAATCGTTGGATTTATATAAAATAATATATATATATATATATATATATTAATAAATAAATTTATTTATTATTAATTACTAAATATGTTTTTATTAGTGTATGGTTTGAGAAAATAAAGATTATTCTTTTTCATTAAAACCACCATTAGTAGTGTTTTTAGAAGAAGTTTTATTGTGGGGTTAAAGATTAACTTTTCCTAGTGTTAAAGTAAACCATCATATATCGTTAATGTATTTTAGTACATAGGGTTTTATTGAACAAAGTTATTTGATTTTTTATATATGATTTCTGTATAGGACTTCTTTACGGCTGCAACAGAAACAACTGCAATAACCCTAGATTGGATGCTAGTCGAACTCATCAGTAACCCTAAGGTGCTCCAAATCGCTAGGGAAGAGATCGATGACGTCGTCGGAAATGAGAGGCTAGTTGCAGAATCAGACGCACCTAACCTTCCTTACATCCACGCAATCATAAAAGAAACCCTACGACTTCATCCGCCAATCCCGGTGTTGAGTCGCAAGTCAATACAAAATGTCATCGTTCAAGGATACGACATCCCCGCTGGCACCATATTATACGTCAACATTTGGTCAATTGGAAGAAACCCTAAATACTGGGAATCCCCACTAGATTTCAACCCTCATCGCTTTATCGAAGGAGATGACCTTAAAAACCCCGTAGATATCAAGGGCCAAAGTTTTCAAATTTTGCCTTTTGGAACGGGAAGGAGAGGGTGCCCTGGTATTAACTTGGCGATGAGAGAACTCCCAGTGGTGATCGCTAGCCTTATACAATGCTTCGAATGGAATGTTGATGGGAAACATGTATTTAATATGGATGAACGAGCTGGATTGACCGCTCCAAGGGCAGCGGATTTTGTATGTCTTCCATCAGTACGAGAAAATTCTCCACGGGTTTTTATGTCAACCTAAGATAGTTTGTTTGATCTTGTTTCGAGTCTATATATCCTGTGGGAAGAAACCTTCGAATTCGTGTTCTTGGATCGTAGTAATCGTTGTTTATTACATCGTGTAGTGTTGTAGTGCCACAAAAAATGGAGGTGGCGACGGTAATGGTCAAAAGGCATATTATCGACGCCGTTCTAAAGGTGACAAGCGCATTTCAATAATAAAAAAACATTTTAAATTAGTGATGTTGTATTATTTATTTTTTTGAATGAAATCAGGCAAATTTATAAAAAACCAACAAAGGAAACAAAGTCAGGGAACAAACAACCAAAGTCGGAAACAGAAAAACTCCGACAACACACCATACCAACAGACTAAGAGCCAGAACAAACAAAGGCAGACAGACTCAAACACAACGCAAAAGAAAATGCAAATCCAAAAGCTCCAAAAGACTATCCATCCACGCATCCAACGAAGCCACAAACACCCTTTTTCACGACGTGTCCACATGCCGATCAATCACCATCCTCTTCTTCCTCCTTTTCCAAGCTAAACGATCCAACATAGCTGACATTATCAACTGAACCAAATGGGGCACCGGCTTAGAGATATTCCGAAAAATCCTTTGGTTTCTCTCACACCAAACAACATAAACCGAGGCAGCCAACACCAATTGATGTTCCAGTCTTCTGGGCCGTAAAGAAGGGTCCGACATCGCATCCACAATAGGTGTCCACGAGCAAGGAAAATCCACCCATTGGACCCTATGCATAACCTGGATCCACACCAGTTTAGAAAAGGAACACTCAAAAAACAGATGGTTATGCGACTCATTTGCAAGTCCACATAACCTACAAGACAAGTCTGGCGGTTCCTCCTTCCAAACAGCAAGACGATCCAACGTAGGGAGCCTAGTAAGGCAGGCTGTCCACAGACAGAAGGAGTGCTTAGGGATATGCCCTTTAAACCAAACTGCCTTCCACCAAGGAGTAATAGGCATCTGACCCGCTAACGACGTGTAAGCACTCTGAACCGTGACAGTACCATGCCCATTTCCCTCCAAATCCCAACAGTGCTCATCCGCAACCCCAAGACGTAATGAAGGCAACGGAGAAGACTCAAGAATAGGGAACCATGCCCTCCAGCCAGCCGGCCACCCATCATGGAGAGTATCAACCAAATGTTGGACCGTAGTATCAACCGCAAAACCCTCTGCATGGATTAAACGATACGGAATAAAAGCATATTAACGGCCACACGGTAACCAAGCCTCCTCCCAAGCGTTTGTCAAAGTACCATCCCCAATATTAACAGTAATGAAATGTCGCAACTCGGTTCTGATACTCATAAGCCGAACCAAAACCCAAGACCATCGCGTCGTCCTCTTCGCGGTCCATAATAAAGAGTTCCGAAAGGCAAAACTCCGAACCCATGTAACCCACATGCAATCCCGATTGGTAAGAATAGCCCATAAGTTTTTCGCAAGTAAAGCCCGATTCCAAAAAGCTAGTCTGTGAAATCCCAATCCGCCATTTTCAAGCGGTCGACAAACCAAGTCCCATGCCACCTTGCATTTACCTTTCGAAGAGTCACCTTGAGCCCAAATAAAATCCCGAAACAGATTTTCGATTTCATGCACCACATGAAGGAGATTTTCTCTAGACCTAGGGCGATTAGGGTTTCAACTAGGAGATGGTGATGAGATGCTTCAATCGTTTTCAATCTGATGCAAGGTTGGTTTTGATTATTGTTTTTACTCCTGTTTCGTCGCCTAGGTTTTTCTTTTTTCGCTTTCTGTTTGGTTTTCGCTCAGTCGCATTAGGGTTTGCGGCACATCGGTTTTCGTGATGTTGTATTATTGGTATTGGTTCAATTAATATGGTTGAACTAAAACAACCAATCACAAATTTTCTTTTTCTTTTTAGTTAATTTAATTCCTAACATATTATTCTGTTTTCAAATCTTGCTACTTGTTCTTGTTTATTTAAAAAGATAGATTTTAAGTACATAATTGTTATAAATATGAAGATTTTCATCGCCATCCAATGGTGAATTCCGCCTTTGCGTTTGAGATCTGTTAAACAATAGTGAATTCAAGGGTTTTTTTTGGTAGGGGCACTTTAAGGTGGATTAAAAGCCTATAAAGTTGTGGCCGGGGAGGGGCTTGCTATCATAACCTTTTTCCCGGTGTATGTGAGGGTGACAAACTCCTTTTTGATTTATTTTAGCCAAATTCCATCATTTCGAAAGATTTTTAAAGTTCTTTTGTTTAATTTCAAATCAATTTTAGGGGGCGTTTGGTTCATTTCAGGGAATGGGTATGAAAATGAAAATGGGAATGCAGGAGAATGGGAATAGGAATGAGCATTGCATTGATGCTGTTTGGTTAACTCACTATAATCAATGAAAAATTGTTTCATATTGAAAAAATATGTTTTTCCATCTTGAAAATACAAAAGATATTTCATTTAACATCCATAGATAGAACAATGGGTGGAAAAAAGAACCAAGTAGAAATAAAAATTTCATTCCCCCCAATTTGGTCAGGAATGGAAATTAATGGAACTGCAGGAATGATTCCATTATATAATATCAAACCAAACAGCAGTTTTCATTATCATTCTCATTCCTGACTGCTCAATACCCCCAACCAAACGCCCCCTTAGTATTTTCTCTCGTTTTCAAAGGATTTTTAGGCGTTTTTAGTTGAATTTAAATTTGTTTTCCTTTTTTTTATTGATGAGATCAATGACAAAAATTACAAGAAAAAATCAAGTTAAAAGTGTCAAAATATTATTACTTTTAACCTAAAAGATTTGTTTTTATTTTTGTTTTAATGGAGGCCATCCCTCATTTATTACATTGAATACTCCCCTCGTCCTAAAAGAACAACTTGTATTAATGCATTTATTACCTTATCCTTACGTTTATCAGGAAAAGAATTTTGTCTTACATATATATCTAATGTTTGGATTTTGAAAACAAAGTAGGTTTTCGGCGGATTGGAAAGATGCTTCCTCCGCCTCACAGAAAACCCTGGTTCGAATCTGAGCTACCTCTTCTTTTATTTTAATTTCTCATCTGTCTATTTAAATCCACTCCTTCAACCGCCATAATGTTCTTCCTTTTATTTATTTTTTTTCTTTTGTTTTAAATAATCAATATTAATATATATTTATTTATTAAATATCAATATTTTAATAATATCTTTTATTTAAAAGGTTTTGTCATTTTACTCAAATTAGTTTGTTATATTGATTTTTATGTAATACGACTAATATGCATTTTGACCCACCGATTTATGATGGTCGGCTGATCGCTATGAAACTCCCAAGTTCAAATACCGACAAAGTTTTATTTATATGATCGATTCGATATTAATTATATCGTTTTAATCAGTTTTAGTGGTCAAAAAGATTTATAAGCTATATAATTTATATATTTTTAAATCAATAATTTACGTAGATAATAACGAAGCTTTCAGATTTTGAAAATGATGGTGTTTTTATCTTAAAGTTATTTGAGCAAGACAATCGGAACATGTCACTTATAGATTATGGAAATATCATATTAATACAAAATTTCATATTTAGATACGTTGAAATATATAGATACCGTTAATGTTGAAAAGATCAAAATATGTTTTCGACAATTTAGAAATTTCAGAAAAAGATATAGCAATAGGCAATATCGATGGATTGGTATTATCAGGTAGGTCTCATATATATGTTTATAAAGTTATACTCGATAAATACAATAATAAATATAATAAGTAAAATATTGAATAATATTATATATCTATAAAAATGTTAGTATCATAGAGAACAATAAAAGAAATTGAGAAGTTTGATTTTATGTTCGTCGCCATGATGAGTCTGAGCTACCTGCTCCATGTTTTCTATAAATATAAGATTTAATCTTAGTTTTTGTCTCTCAGATAACGAAATTTCACTTTTGTCCTTAAAATTTATGATATTATTAAAAGTGGTACTTAAAATTTCATTTTTTGCCTTTAATATAAAACCTTGAAAATTATTTAAATTACAAGATTGTCATTGTAATAATAAAATAAAAAAACAAATTTGTATTGTATGCATACTCTTTTGGTATTTTTGAAGTTCATACAAATGTAAACGCAACGACAACCGTAAATAACAACAAAGAGGGCACCGCTTTTTTGAGTATACAGAAGTTGTTGAAGTTACAAAAAAATGACCTTTAGATAATGTTTTCTTTTGTATTTAAATGTTGGAAAATCTTCTCTAAAAGTTTTAAAAAATCTTCTCTAAAGGTTTTAGAGAAGATTTTACTTTCGTCAGCAACATTCCATATATAACGGTAGTAAAATGTTTTATGAAAGGTTTTAAGAGGGTTTTAGGTAAGAAAAACGTTACACTTCTCACATTTGTCATATAATTTCTTCTCTAAAAAACAATTTTAGATATGCTTGCAAATACTTATTTAAAACTTTCTTCTCCAAAACCCTTTTTTATTATAAATAGTTGTATGGGTTCGTGCTACTCTTATATAATAACATTTTCTATTACTTTGTTAATCAAAAAGTTTAGGATTAATAGACCCGCCGCAATGCGCGGGCTATCCCACTAGTTTATATTATAATACAATCATAAATGTTGAGCGTACTAACAATTGTGAAACAACTTTCTTTCCATTTTATTCAATGATCAAACAAAACCAAAATAGAAGCAATAATTATGGTTCCTAGAGCATAATAATCTATATATATATATATATTAAAAGAAGGTTTTTGCTCATGTAATCAAAATGAAATTGAGTGATTTCATTGGTCAATTAAACAAATCATAATCTATTTCCATTTTTTTTTCCAAAATTTACATACCTAAAATTTCTCATTAAGTTATTAGTTTCCCTTTTATAATTTACACTAGTTAATGACCCGTATATTATACGGGCATTTGAAACATGTTAATTTAATTTTTAATAATAATAGACATTTACATGACAATTGTCATTACCATTTAAATACTTATGTAAATTATATGTTATACGACAATTGCCATTATAATTGCTTATTAAAATAGATATTTTAGTTATCTAATAGCTGTTAAAATTTTAAAAATTGAAAATTTATTATTCTTTTGTCAAAAGATTTGAATTTCGTGAATGATTTTAAAATTGGAGGTATTCAGAAATAAAATATGTGTAGTGTTTTGATTTGTAGGATTTTAAATAAAATAAAATATAATTATTTATAAATAATCTACAAAAATAGTTAGATTAAAAAGATGGAATCTTTAATGTAACACCCTTTCCCAATTTAAAATTTTAAAATAATTATTTAAAATAAAACTCGAGCATTTATTAAAAACTAAGTAATAAATCGCAAAATGTCAAGTCAATCATATAAAATCCCTCAAGAAAGTCAACGATAATATTAATAACTGGATCGGAACGCCATCAGCCGGGAACCCTCAAGCCGGAGCCTTGCCTTTGTCCACACCGGAGCTAGTACCTAAAACATTTAAAACACGAGGGGTAAGCTCAACAGCTTAGTGAGTAAGGCACATACAACACCTTATAATTAAATGCACATATACAGTTTTCACATTAACAGCTTAACGGTTTCCCGTTACCGGACCATCACGCAATCCGATCTCCGCGGTTTCCCGCCCGTTGGGTCATCACGCAACCCGAAATAGCACCACATACACAACAACATGCATACACACATAAAATTATAAAACATCGCATGTAATCCCACTCACCTCAATCCGTCACGTAAAAGATCACAACCGAATTATCGACTCAAACTTTGCCCGCAACTCTGAAAACACGATTAAACACACACTAATAAACATGTCGATCATAACGCAATCTAACCCTAACGGGACCACTCGCGACCTCACAATGTACCAATACCGCGAGGCCGTCCCATGCAAACCCTACATCCCTAAACAACGGCGGCGGCCACGTAGGACCACCACCACATAACGGTTACCCGCGACGCAAGTGTTTTACCGGAAAGCGGCCACGACGCGGCGACGTGGGGTATTACCGTCGGCCGGCCCCCGGTTGTGCACCGATGCAGCGACGGCGGCTACAAACCCACCGCCGCCGGCTCCCCCCCCCTTGACCTACTAAGCAGCAGCGGCGGCGGCATAGGTCTGCCACCACCGCCGGAAACACGATAATGGCAGCAGCGGTGGTGCGACCACCTTCCACCGCCGATTCCAGCCCGACAGCAGCGGTGGCACGCAACCAGCCGCCACCACCCCGAACATCAAGCGACAGCAGCGACGGTGTGGTTAACCACCGCCGCCACTCGTTTTCACCACCGCGGCATTGGGCCGCCGTTCGCCTAGGAGTAGCGTGGCGGCAGCGGTGTTACCGCCACCACCCTAGCAACCAAGTAGCAGCAGCCGCACGGCAGCCGCCGTGCTGCCACCGCTGAGAAACCAAACCGCAGCCACCTCCGGCCATCGCCGGCGTGGTGTGCGTGTGTGTGTGCCATATGATCGGCTGGTTAACGCCGACCCAAGCCGGCGTCCGCCGTGATCACCATTGAACTATAAACGAGGTTAACGGCTGCCTTAACGAAAGGGACACTAGATCGATTACCTCGCGATGTGCGTGTTACCAATTGACTCCGACGGCCGCCTTCCCCTCTCGGTCGACTCCCTCTCTCTCTCTCGGCTCTCTCTCTCTCTTCTTAGGTTGCAAGGAAACACAATGGTAATGACCTACGGCTCTAGGGTTTTTAATCGAGTTAAACGGGCTTTTCCTCCCTCTTACTTAACCCCCAAGTAACACTCCTAACCCTAATCCTAAAGATACCTTAATAATAATAATAATAATAATAATAATAATAATATTAATAACAAAATAATTAAAAGGGAAAAACGGGATATGACAACTCTCCCCCACTTACAAGGATTTCGTCCTCGAAATCAGTCTGAAAACAAATCTGGGTAGTGCTCTCGCATCTCTGCCTCGGGTTCCCAGGTCCACTCGGAACCCTTCCGATGCTGCCACTGCACCTTCACGATTGGGATCTCCCTGTTCCGTAGCCTCTTCACCTTCCGGTCTAACACTGCAACCGGCCTCTCAACGTAGTTCAGGCTCTCGTCCACCTGAATGTCGTCTAAAGGAATATGAGCCGACTCGTCGGCGAGGCACTTACGCAACTGCGAAACGTGAAAAGTGCTGTGGATCTGGCCTAGTACCGCAGGCAGCTCCAAACGATAAGCCACCTTCCCAACACGTGCAAGAACCGTGAACGGTCCGATGTAACGAGGCCCCAGCTTGCCCCTCTTTCGGAACCGAATCACTCCCTTCCAAGGGGAAACCTTGAGTAGAACTCGGTCTCCCACCTGGAACTCCAAATCCGACCTGCGTCGATCAGCGTAGCTCTTCTGTCGACTCTGAGCCGTCCGTAACCGCTCCCGGATCCTCTGAATGTCCTCTGTAGTCCTCTGAACCACCTCGGTGCTACCAAGCACACGCTGTCCGACCTCACCCCAACAGATAGGAGTACGGCATCTCCTCCCGTATAACATCTCAAATGGCGGCATCCCAATACTCGAATGGTAGCTGTTGTTATACGAAAACTCCGCCAGAGGCAGATACGTATCCCAACTGCCGCCGAAATCCAGAACGCAAGCTCGCAGCATGTCCTCCAAGGTCTGAATCGTCCGCTCACTCTGACCGTCTGTCTGAGGGTGGTACGCGGTGCTAAAATGCAGTCTGGTACCCAACTCCGAATGGAACCTCTCCCAAAACCGAGAAGTGAAACGCACGTCCCGGTCCGAAATAATCGACACTGGCACTCCGTGCCTCGCTACCACCTCATCCACGTAGATCTTCGCCAGCTGCTCTGCAGTCGAACTCTCCCGGATAGGAAGGAAGATAGCGCTCTTGGTCAAACGATCAACTATGACCCAAATCGCGTCAAACTTCCGAGGGGTTTTCGGAAGCTTGGTGATCAGATCCATAGTTAGGTTTTCCCACTTCCACTCGGGGATCTCAAGAGGTTGCATCTTGCCGTGAGGCTTCTGATGCTCAGCCTTGACCTTCAGACAGGTCAAACACGACTCCACGTATCGTGCCACGTCTCTCTTCATCCCTGGCCACCAGTAACCTGTCCGCAGATCCCGATACATCTTTGTAGCTCCCGGATGAATCGAGAATCTAGACTTATGGGCTTCCTCTAGCAGGGTCTGACGTGCCGTACCCGCACGAGGAACCCACACTCGCCCAAATCGCGTCAGCAACCCACGACTATCTCTGACCAACGCGGCCATCTGCCCCCGAATTCGCTCCCCGTTCTGGTTCTCCTCCCGACTCGCCTCCTCTTGGGCCCGTAGAACCAAGTCCAAGAAGGAGGTAGTCACCGCCATCTTCAGGTGTGAGATACGAAGCGGCGCGTGCTCCGTCTTCCTGCTCAAAGCGTCCGCAACCACGTTAGCCTTCCCTGGGTGGTAGAGAATCTCGCAATCGTAGTCCTTGACTACGTCAAGCCACCTCCGCTGTCGCATGTTCAGATTCGGCTGCTCCAAGAAGTACCTCAAGCTACGATGGTCCGAGAAAATGGTGCACTTCACCCCATACAGGTAGTGCCTCCATAACTTGAGAGCAAAAACAACCGCCGCAAGCTCGAGATCATGCGTGGGGTAATTAGCCTCGTGAGGCTTCAGCTGCCTCGAAGCGTAGGCTATCACCCGCCCCCTCTGCATCAGAACACAACCCAGACCCAGCCGAGATGCATCGCAATAAACTGCCAGGTCTTCCACCCCTTCCGGTAAGGTTAGAACCGGAGCCTCACACAGTTTCTGTCTCAACGTGTCGAAAGCCTTCTGCTGCTCAGAACCCCAAACGTACGGCTCGCTCTTCTTCGTCAAACGCGTCAAAGGTACCGCGATCTTGGAGAAATCCTGGATGAACCGTCGGTAGTAGCCGGCTAAACCCAGGAAACTCCGGATCTCGGTAGGCGCCTTCGGAATTTCCCAATTCATAACTGCTTCGATTTTTGCTGGATCCACCTTGATGCCTTCCCGGTTAATGATATGGCCCAAGAACTGAACCTCCTCCAACCAGAAAGCGCATTTCGAGAATTTGGCGTAGAGACGCTCCCTCCTCAACACCTCAAGTACCTCCCGCAGATGCATCACATGCTCCTCCTTTGTCTTCGAGTAGATCAAAATATCGTCGATGAAAACGATCACGGACCGATCAAGCATCGGGCGGCACACCCGGTTCATGAGGTCCATGAAAGCTGCTGGAGCATTGGTAAGCCCGAACGGCATTACCAAAAACTCGAAGTGGCCGTAACGGGTTCGGAAAGCGGTCTTGTGAACATCCGCTTCCTTCACCTTCAGCTGGTGATACCCTGACCGAAGATCGATCTTAGAAAACCACGAAGCCCCTTGGAGTTGATCAAACAGGTCATCAATCCTAGGTAGTGGATACCTATTCTTGATGGTCACCTTATTGAGTCCACGGTAGTCGATGCACATACGGTGACTCCCGTCTTTCTTCTTCACGAACAGAATCGGTGCTCCCCACGGTGAGCTGCTCGGGCGGATGAACCCCTTCCCCGAGAGCTCCTGCAACTGCTCCGATAACTCCTGAAGCTCCGGCGGAGCCAGACGGTAAGGAGCTCGCGCAATCGGAGCCGCTCCTGGCACCAAGTCGATGCCGAACTCGATCTGCCTATCAGGTGGAAGGCCAGGCAGATCCTCTGGAAACACGTCTGGAAACTCGCTGACCACTGGCACCTCCGCTACCGACAGCTTTCTCTCCTTCGCCTGATCCGCCATAGCATATACCAAGAACCCCGTACACCCCCGCTGGATGTACCTCTGAGCTTTTGCGAGAGAACAGAAGGATGTGGATATCCTTCTTCCCTTACCGTACACAACCAATTCTCCCCCACTTGGATTATGGATGCGTACACACTGCCCTGCAACGTCCGTGGTCGCCCGGTTTGGAAACATCCAGTCGATTCCGACAACTACGTCCACTCCGTTCATGGGAATGGGGATAAGGTTGATGCTAAAACGTACTCCGAAAATTTCAATACTGCATCCCCGGTACACATGCTCGACCACCTGCACCTCCTCCGCCGCTACGTCGATTGCCTGAGGACTATCCAGATTACCGAGCTCGATCTGGAAGTCCTTACAGAACCTACGCGACACATAGGACCACGTGGCCCCCGTGTCGAAAAGTACTAAAGCCGGTTTCGAGTTGACAGGAAATATGCCTAAAGTTCACATTTAACGGCAGATACACTATTTTAACACTAACACATAAAATAAGCTACTAACAATAATCGTACGAAAATATAACGAGGAAAACCTGTAATCACATCAGGCGCCGTCTGCGCCTCCTCAGCAGTCATCTGGAAGGCTCGCCCACGGGTGGTAGCTCCACTCTTCCCCTGAGTAGTGCCGTCGGTGATCCTAAGCGTCGCTGGTGCAGGGGCCAGGGCTGGCGCCTTCTTCAGCTGAGGGCAATCGGGCTTGATATGCCCCGGCTGATAGCAGTGAAAGCAAAGCCTAGCAGTCTCCTTGCAGTCCTTGCTGAGGTGGCCCGTCTTGCCACACTTGTAGCATGATAACTCCCGCGGTCTGCACTCACCCCGGTGGTAACGTCCACACTTTGGACAGCTCGGGGTCCCGCTCCTGGTATCAGTCCTAGCTCCCTTGAACTTCTTTGCTGGCCCTGACTGATCTTCCGCCTTCCGCTTCCCTTGCTGCAGTTCCTCCAACACCAGTTCCTGAGACCGCGCTACCTCCTGCATATCACTGAGGGTCTTACACCTCCCTGTGGCCACCGCCTTCTTGAGTTCCGGCTTCAGCATTCCCAAGTAACGAGCCATCTTCAGCGACTCGTCGTTCGCGTACCCCGGTACAAACAGCAGCTTCTCCAGGAACTGCGCAGTAATCTCGTTCACCGACTCCGTCGTCTGAGTCAGCTTTAAAAACTCTGATGCTATCCGCTCCTTTTCGATGCGCGGTGCAAACTCCTCGTCGGACAAGGCCCTGAAGTCTCCCCAGGTCAACGCAGTGATCTGTGCCTCCGTGTATTTCTTGAGCGTCAGCTCCCACCAGTCCTTTGCAGCTCCACGAAGAAGGTTCACAGCAAAAAGAACCTTCGAACCATCAGGGCACCCACAGGTGCGAAAGGCTCCCTCGACCGCCGAATACCAGCGGTAGCAAGCCACGGGATCCTTCTTCCCGTCGAATAATGGCGGTTGGCACGCCATGAAGTCCTTAAAGGTGATCCCACGAGGCTGGGATTGACTCGAGCTCCCAGTACCTAAGCTACGGGCCGTGAGGGCCACGTCAATGCGCTGGTCCATGGTTTGGATCAGCTCGTCTCTCATCTGGTTAAACAGCCCCGGCAGCATCTGCTGCAGGGTCTCAGTGATTTGAGCAGCTATGTGGTCGGACTGTCCGGCCTCATCATCAGTATGGCTCCTAGTTTGCACCATTCTGAAGGTTCAAGAAACATCTTAGTTCACAGCTATCGAAGTGTCACTAAGCACTATTACGGTACTCACACATAACCCTACTATTAGTGATCATGCTAACCCTAAGGCTAGTTGTTATCGCGCATGCTAAAACAGACCGTCCCACAAATATATATATTTTACACATAGCATGCTATCACCCTAACCGTAATCAATGAGTTTTAAGTCCCCAGAACTTAATCAAATCCAACACTACACAGGCGTTTATAGTAACACTATTATTGGCGCCGTATTACTATAACCAACCATGCATGGTAGCCGGATCATGACCACCGAGCACGATCAGACAAGAATATGCTCGACGACCCATTCCCCGACGTACCAAGGTGTTTACGTTTGGGCTTGATACCATCCTAATTAGACTTCAACTCATTGACAACCGCCACATAAAATCACAGCTTAACCACATTTTATTTTCATAGAAATCACATGCAGTTACATAACCGAACATAGAATCACAATTTATTTAATGCTGCATATAATAATTTAAAGGTACTAAGCTTACCTCCGTCTTGACGGTTCCGCTGGCCGTTCCGATCTCATCCAATTAATTTCAACTGCCTGGTTTAAGTCCAACCACACACACACCCACGAGTGTGTGCGCTGATTCTCTTAAACCTAGGCTCTGATACCAAGTTGTAACACCCTTTCCCAATTTAAAATTTTAAAATAATTATTTAAAATAAAACTCGAGCATTTATTAAAAACTAAGTAATAAATCGCAAAATGTCAAGTCAATCATATAAAATCCCTCAAGAAAGTCAACGATAATATTAATAACTGGATCGGAACGCCATCAGCCGGGAACCCTCAAGCCGGAGCCTTGCCTTTGTCCACACCGGAGCTAGTACCTAAAACATTTAAAACACGAGGGGTAAGCTCAACAGCTTAGTGAGTAAGGCACATACAACACCTTATAATTAAATGCACATATACAGTTTTCACATTAACAGCTTAACGGTTTCCCGTTACCGGACCATCACGCAATCCGATCTCCGCGGTTTCCCGCCCGTTGGGTCATCACGCAACCCGAAATAGCACCACATACACAACAACATGCATACACACATAAAATTATAAAACATCGCATGTAATCCCACTCACCTCAATCCGTCACGTAAAAGATCACAACCGAATTATCGACTCAAACTTTGCCCGCAACTCTGAAAACACGATTAAACACACACTAATAAACATGTCGATCATAACGCAATCTAACCCTAACGGGACCACTCGCGACCTCACAATGTACCAATACCGCGAGGCCGTCCCATGCAAACCCTACATCCCTAAACAACGGCGGCGGCCACGTAGGACCACCACCACATAACGTTACCCGCGACGCAAGTGTTTTACCGGAAAGCGGCCACGACGCGGCGACGTGGGGTATTACCGTCGGCCGGCCCCCGGTTGTGCACCGATGCAGCGACGGCGGCTACAAACCCACCGCCGCCGGCTCCCCCCCCCTTGACCTACTAAGCAGCAGCGGCGGCGGCATAGGTCTGCCACCACCGCCGGAAACACGATAATGGCAGCAGCGGTGGTGCGACCACCTTCCACCGCCGATTCCAGCCCGACAGCAGCGGTGGCACGCAACCAGCCGCCACCACCCCGAACATCAAGCGACAGCAGCGACGGTGTGGTTAACCACCGCCGCCACTCGTTTTCACCACCGCGGCATTGGGCCGCCGTTCGCCTAGGAGTAGCGTGGCGGCAGCGGTGTTACCGCCACCACCCTAGCAACCAAGTAGCAGCAGCCGCACGGCAGCCGCCGTGCTGCCACCGCTGAGAAACCAAACCGCAGCCACCTCCGGCCATCGCCGGCGTGGTGTGCGTGTGTGTGTGCCATATGATCGGCTGGTTAACGCCGACCCAAGCCGGCGTCCGCCGTGATCACCATTGAACTATAAACGAGGTTAACGGCTGCCTTAACGAAAGGGACACTAGATCGATTACCTCGCGATGTGCGTGTTACCAATTGACTCCGACGGCCGCCTTCCCCTCTCGGTCGACTCCCTCTCTCTCTCTCTCGGCTCTCTCTCTCTCTTTCTTAGGTTGCAAGGAAACACAATGGTAATGACCTACGGCTCTAGGGTTTTTAATCGAGTTAAACGGGCTTTTCCTCCCTCTTACTTAACCCCCAAGTAACACTCCTAACCCTAATCCTAAAGATACCTTAATAATAATAATAATAATAATAATAATAATAATATTAATAACAAAATAATTAAAAGGGAAAAACGGGATATGACATTTAAATTTCAAGAATATTAGCAATTGAGTTTTAAATAAAATAATATTTCATTACTTATAAATAATATATAAAAATAAGGGTTAATTACATGGGTGTGTATCGAACTTGTCACGTTTTTTCATTGTATGTACTCAACTTTTAAAATTGCCATTGTATGTATCGAACTTGCTAAACTTTGCCATTGTATGTATCGGTTTACCTTCTAAGCAGGTAACCGGTCAATGGCAACATACATACAATGACAAAGTTTAGCTTTCGTAACCATTGTATGTATCGAACTTGCTAAACTTTGCCATTGTATGTATCGAACTTGCTAAACTTTGTCATTGTATGTATCGGTTTACCTTCTAAGCAGGTAACATACATACAATGGCAAAGTTTAGCAAGTTCGATACATACAATGACAATTTTAAAAGTTGGATACATACAATGAAAAAACGTGACAAGTTCGATACACACCCATGTAATTAACCCTAAAAATAATTAGGTTAAAAAGATGAAATCTTTAAGTTTCAAGAATATGAAGAATAGAATTGTAATAAAATCTAAACAAATTAATTTATATCTATTTTTATAACTGGAGGGATTCAAAAATAAAATATGTAGTGTTTTTTATTTGTAGAATTTTAAATAAAAAATTAATTACTTATAAATAATCTATAAAAATAGTTAGATTAAAAAAACATAATCTTTAAATTTCAAAAATATCAACGATGGAGTTTTAAATAAAATAAATTTTAATTACTTATAAATAATCTATAAAAATACTTAGGTTAAAAAGATAAAATCTTTATATTTCAATAATATCAAGAATAGAATTGTAATAAAATCTAAACAAATTAATTTATATTTAATTTTAATAATGTAGTTAAATTAAAAAAATATTCAATATTAAACTCATTTTGAAGGTATTCTCAAGACGATTATAATGGTATAATTTATTAAAAAGAAAAAATAAAAATTTTAATACATTTTAATCAATATATATTATTATCTTAAAACGATAAGAATTGCAATTTTGGTCCTTGTGGTTTAACGATACCAGCATGTTTGGTCCCTACAAAATTTTTATTGCATGAAAAACACTATGGTATGTCTTTTTGCTTGGTTTTGGTCCCTCAACACTAACACCGTTAGTTGTCTCTGTTAAGTCCCTCCCATGATATTGATCATTTTACCAAAAACAAACTACAGGGACCAAATTGCAATTTACACCCTTTTTCCATTTTAATTCTGGATTAATTTTCTTAAATTAATCCATGAATATCAAGATAAACACCAACAAACCTTTGAATCTTCATCTTCTTTAACAATTCAAGAATTCAAGATAAATCAAGAGCCCTAAATCATAAAGTCTGATCTAAATCTAAATTAAAATTGAAAACCTCAAATTAATAACCAAAAATCAAACCCTAATCAAGTATCCATATCAAATCCAAAAAAATTGTTAAAAATTAGGAAAATGATAGAACCATTTCAACCAAAAAATCAAGAACACATAATCTTTTTTTTTTCCTATCGATTACAGAAAGAATAAAAATATAAATCATCCAAGAATATTACAATACAAAATTGATATAAATCTAGATAATAAACAACCAAAAATTAGAACCCTAATCTGGATTCAAAATTGATATAAATCTAAATAATTAGAACCCTAATTTGGGTTTTGTTGGTTAGATAAGAAAGAGATGAAGGAATCAAAGCCCACCACCATACAAAGAGGAAAAACCCCCATCCATTTCATACCTAATTTATTGGATATGGATTTCACTCGCATATCTTGTTCCTGCTGCAACCAAAGTCGAAGAATGATTTCAGAAACCTCATCTAGAATCCCGATTCCTAACCCCTAAATCAAAATCAAACTATCGAACCAACATTTGAAGATGAAATCGAACCCAGATCTAAAAGGAGGAGAAGTCGTCGGAGAAGACGATGTCCTCATCGGAGTTCGAGGCGGTACAACGGTGGTCGCGGGTGGATATGGAGGGTTGCCGGAGGGTGGTAGGGAGGGGCACTCACAAAATCGATCCAGATCTCGAATCTTGGATCGATTCAATAAACATCAAATCTCGTGAATACCCAGATCTCAAACGTTAGATGTTGGTCGTGGGGGTAGTGAGGGGGGGGGGGGGAAGATGAAGTCACCGGAGAAGATGAAGTCATCGGAGAAGATGAAGTTGCCGGAGAAGATGAATTCACCACCAGAGAAGATGAAGTTGCCTGAGAAGATGAATTCACCGGAGATGATGAAGTCTTTGAAGAGTTGGATGAATCAGGGTTTGTGATATAAGATATAAATAAATAAATAAAACTTAAATTATTGTTTTTTTATTTTAAATAATAAAATTTCAATTTTGGTCCATGTAGTTTGTTTTTTTATAAAAAAGACCAATATGTCTTTATGTGCAAGGCACATGGGAGAGACTTAACAGAGACAACTAACGGTGTTAGTGCCGAGGGACCAAAACCAAGCAAAAAGACATACCACAGTGGTTTTCCTGCAATAAAATATTTATAAGGACCAAACATGCTGGTTTCGTGAAACCACAGGGACCAAAATTGCAATTCACTCAAAGTAATTTAATTAAATAATTCTAAGGATAAAAAATGTAAATTATAAAGATAATTATGGTATTAAAATAATAAGAAAAATTGATGACATCATCATTTGATAATTCTTTTTTAATTGGCCAATCAAATGGCTTAATTTCATAATCATGACATCAGTAAAAACCTTTCTTTAATATATACTAGTTAATGACCCGTAAATTATACGGGCATTTGAAACATGTTATTTTAATTTTTAATAAGAATAGAGATTTACATGACAATTGTCATTACCATTTAGATACTTATGTAAATTATATGTTATACGACAATTGTCATTATAATTGCTTATTACAATATATATTTTAGTTATCTAATAGCTGTTAAAATTTTAAAAATTGAAAATTTATTATTCTATTGTCAAAAGATTTGAATTTCATGAATGATTTTAAAATTGGAGGGATTCAGAAATAAAATATGTGTAGTGTTTTGATTTGTAGGATTTTAAATAAAATAAAATATAATTATTTATAAATAATCTACAAAAATAGTTAGATTAAAAAGATGCAATCTTTAAATTTCAAGAATATTAGCAATTGAGTTTTAAATAAAATAATATTTCATTAATTATAAATAATATATAAAAATAATTAGGTTAAAAAGATGAAATTTTTAAGTTTCAAGAATATGAAGAATAGAATTGTAATAAAATCTAAACAAATTAATTTATATCTATTTTTATAACTGGAGGGATTCAAAAATAAAATATGTAGTGTTTTTTATTTGTAGAATTTTAAATAAAAAAATTATATGCTTATAAATAATCTATAAAAATAGTTAGATTAAAAAGATAAAATCTTTAAATTTCAAGAATATCAAGAATAGAATTGTAATAGAATCTAAACAAATTAATTTATATCTAATTTTAATAATGTAGTTAAATTAAAAAAAAATATTCAATATTAAACTCATTTTGAAGATATTGTCGAGACGATTATAATGGTATAATTTATTAAAAAGAAAAAACAAAAATTTTAATATATTTTAATTAATATATATTATTATCTTAAAATGATAAGGATGTAAAGTGAAAGATGAGAAACTAATGGATAAAAATTAATTTAATCAAATAATTTTAAGGATAAAAAATGTAAATTATAAAGATAATTATGGTATTAAAATAATAAGAATAATTGATGACATCATCATTTGATGATTCTTTTTTAATTGGCCAATCAAATGGCTCAATTTCATAATCATGACATCAGCAAAAACCTTTCTTTAATATATATATAGAATAGATATAGATTTTGTATCTTTATAATTATTTGATTAAATTACTTATTACCCCTTAGTTTTTCAATTTTCACTTTACATTCTTATCATATTAAGGTAAATAATGTATATGAATTAAAACCATTTAAGTTTTTTGTTTTTCTTTTTTATAAATTACACCCTTATAATCGTCTCGACGATACCTTCAAAATGAGTATAATATTGAATATTTTTTTAATTTATTTATATTAGTAAATATTAAGAATAGATATAAATTAAGTTGTTTACATTTTATTACAATTCTATCGTTGATATTCTTGAAATTTAAAGATTCCTATTTTTAATCTCATTTTTTTATAGATTATTTATAAATAATAAAAGTTTATTTTATTTAAAACGCTATTGTTGATGTTCTTGAAATTTAAAGATTTCATCCTTTTAATCTTACTAATTCTATAGATCATTTATAAATAATAATTTTTTTTAAACCCTACAAATCAAAAACACTATATAATTTATTTCAGAATCCCTCCCGTTTTAGAATCATTCACGAAATCCAAATCTTTCAACAAAAGAATTTCAGATATTTTAACAACTATTAGATGACTAAAATATTTAATAATAAAGTAAGAGTAATTTTTTTTTTCATTTAAATCGTTGATTAATTAGAATTATTTTAATAAATAATAATTCTCTACTTACTCAATTTCAAAGAAAACTTTGAATAAAAAAAATGAAAGAAAAGAAATGTAAATGTTATATATAATTTTCTAAATGGTTATGATTAAACTAAATCATTAATGTTTCTTTTTATCAATTAACTAAGTCATATTTATATTGTTAATTGGATATTACGTTTGGTTTGTGGTGAATTATTTGTGAACTTTATAATGCAAATGTTAATTCTTATTAGAAACTAAAACAATATGTTTAAATCGCCCGTGTATTACACGGGCCATTAACTAGTTAGTATATATTTTAATGTCAATCGATTTTTTAACAAAAATAAAGAGAAAATCTTTTTTATTCATGACAACCGTTGTTATAATTATAAACGATATTATTAGTTAATTTTACCTATTGTATTTTTATTTCTAGTTACACAAATAAGTTTTCAAAGTTCTACCATTAAGGCTGTGTTTGGCAAGCATAAGCTAGCTTATAAGCTAGCTGATAAGCTAGCTTATAAGTTAGTCCATCCAAACATGTACCAGGAAGCTAGCTTATCAGCTAGCTTATAAGCTAGCTTTTTGAAACGCTACTTTAAGTAGCTTATGAGGAGCTTATTGTAGTTTTTTCCAATTATACCCTTATTAATATTAATTATTAAATTCAAATATACCCTTTTTGGTCATTTTACATACTCATAAGCTAGTTTTTGCCAAACATAATTTGTTCAACAGCTAGCTTATCAGCTACTAGCAAGCTTATCAATCAACAGCTAGCTTATCAGCTATCCGCTAGCTTATCAGCTACCAGCTAGCTTATAAGCTACGCTTGCCAAACATAGCCTAAGTATTATAGTTTTTTATTTTTAATTATTATAGTTTTTATTATATAAATTATGAATCGGTCTATAATTAATTAAAAAATTAATAAAATATGTAAAAAAGAGAAAGATGATATATTAAAGTCATGGTTCATGGCTACGAATTTTTAAGCTTGTTTCCTCAAGGCAACATGGCTCGAATAAATTGCCAAAATTTCATATTTTGAGTTCATGTAAAAAGGACCCACTATGTTTGATCTTTCCTCCCTAGTAGATGGAGAAAAATCGGCCAAAAAACAAAAATGACCCATTATGTTTGATCTTTCCTTCCTAGTGTTTTAGAGCATCTCTAATAATAATGTTAAAATAAAAAGATTTAATTATTTTTTTCTTTAATAACTATGATATCTTCTATGTTAAAGTAGAAAAAAAATATATTAGAGAGCTTATAAAAATCTGTAAATGTATAGGATAGACAAACAATGTTTTATTTATTGAAGAAAGAAGAACAACAATTTATTTTATTTTACCAACAAAATATTGAAGTTAAATGTATAGGAGAGAAAGCCTTTAAAAAAATGTATAGGAGACAAAAATAATATTTTATTTTTCCACAAATAAAAAACATTGAATTAAAAGTTATGGTTACTAAAATAAATAATTGTTAGTGATAGATGCAATTTTTGTATAGATTTTGATTTTTTATAGTTTATTATCATTTTATCATTTCAATGCACTTTATTGAAAAAATTTATATAAAATAATAATAGTTTAACTTTATTGGTGAAAATGAATATAATAGTAATTTCTCAGTTTCAGTTCCAACTTCCAACTAAGTTTTAGAAAATTATCTAAATTTAGAAAAAATTATAGAGAACTTGTTGAAGTCAACTATATACGGTTGACATCACTTCTTTACTTCGTATTTTTTAGCACTTATTATTTTAACCATGTGTATATATATAGGGGTGGGTTTAAATACAAACCACTTTTTGGTTGTGAACGTGAGGACGGCCCAGAGCGCGACACGTGGCAATCTGAAATCGGCGGGTTATGGCTTATTCATTCTGAATAAACCCGCGGTTAGTGTTATTCATACTGAATAAAGCATTATTCAAACTGAATAAGCCTTCACCCGCGGCTAACCCGCGGGTAACCCGCCCGCGTCCAAGTGCGTCAGAGTGCGACTAAGCCTTATTCATACTGAATAACGCTTTATTCAGTCTGAATGATAGCGTTATTCAGTATGAATAACACTAAGTCGAAATTTTTTCAGATTGCCAGGTGGCGCGCTCTGGGTTGTCCTCACGTTCACAACCAAAAAGTGGTTTGTATTTGAACTTTCCTATATATATATATATACGAATGTAGAAAAATGAAAAATACATAAAAATAGTTGGAACCAGTTGAACCAGTGTTTGAACCATCTGATCGTATCGAAAACTGATCATCACACCGGTTCAACTAAAATTCTGGTATTTAAAACATTGAAGAAGAGGCCTTCCACTAAATGGCCTTAGAGGCCCATAACTCTAATCTTGAAGTCGATTTTCATATAAGCTTCAAGCTTGCAATTTGCAAACTGGATTGGGCCAACGGAATATACTTTTAGCCCATTTAATAAACTTAAATACCCAATTCGAGTCAGAGATGGATAAATTGGCCCTCTATGACCAAAATTACGTAACAATTTACAATTTTTATGAACTTATAAAATTACGTGACAAGTTACAATTTTTATGAACTTATAAGGTTGGTTTGGGGCTTGTTTTTTATTTTTTTTTAAATTTTTTTAAAGAATTTGATACATTTTTTTCAAACATCTTTTTAAAAGATTTTTAGGTATTTTTCAAATACATTTTTTAAGTATTTGTTTTTCATATATATTTTCACATACAAGTTGAATGTTTCTAAAAGGGTTTATAACTTATTTGGCTAACCAACTATTCGATTTGTATTCATATTATCATCGAACTATTTTTTGTACTCAATATACCATTGAACTCTTTTTTTTGTACTCAAAATACCATTATGACCGGTAATAGCCCCTTTTTTCTTACGTGACAATTAAATTTATTAAAAAATGCTTATGTGGAGCTGACGTTTGTTCCACGTGGATCTGACGTGTGTTTTTAACTTTTTGTACTCATAATACCATTGAACTCTCTTCTTCTTCTTCTTCAATCCCCCACCACCACCACCACCACACCCACCACCAAACCACCACCACTACAACCACCACCACCAACCACTGCCACCACCACCGCCGGCGGGAGAGGTTCCGATGGTTGGTGGCTGTAGTGGCGGTGGTGGCGGTGGTTGGTGGTGGTGGAGAATTATTAAAAAAAAATATGTCAAGTTTAACCGAACTTAAAAAAATAACCTAAAAAACGGTTATGTAATGAACATAATCTAATTTTCTTTGACAAACTTAAATTCATACACAATTATGTAATTTACATTATAATTTAACCAATTATTCTTAGAAGTGGGAAGAAAAAAGATGGGGGCATCTTTGTACCTATTGTCCCCTTGTAAAGGGTGGGTTATTTGGGTTCATTAACTAACGCTATGTAAAACACTTTAAGAAACAATCATTTTGCTTCTATAAATGATTGCCCATTTCAAGTTAAACTAGTCTTTAGAAAACAAAAGGACGCTTAGAAATCAAATGTAGGATACCCTCATTGACCTTTTCCTTGTATATGATTTTATTCAAACTATTTTTTATATACAAAACATGTCAATAAAATATTTTTCAATAAATATGCGAATAATTTTTTTATAATTATTTTTAGATTAAAATATTATAAGCACAGTTTTTTTATTATTATATTTAAATAAATCCTAAAATGAACATATGAATATTTTTTAAAAATAAATATGGCCCTGTTCTCGAGTTTAAAATTTAAGAAAGTGAAATAGAATGAGAAAAAGGGAAAAAAAAGGGATGGGGAGAGTTATCTTTTCAAATCATCTCAATTTTGGAAAGTGAATAATAACTTTCAAAAGGAAAAAAAGGAAGAATTATCCATTCTAATTCCTCCAAATCATTTCCTTTCCTTCATTTTACAAAAACTCGAGAACACGCATATTCTTCCAAATCTTTTCCTTTTCTTTCTTTAAAAAAACTCGAGAACACATTTTTGTTAGTTTCCGTAGAATACCTTTCTTTTCTTTACTTTAAAAGAACTCGAGAACAGGGCATTAAAGTAAAACGTTTTTTTTTATTTGAATCACAATTAATTTTGCAAGTGCATTACACTTTTGGTTCTTGGAGTTTCTTTTGTATCGATTTGTTTTTTTTTAACCGTTGATAATTGATATTGTTAAATTGAAGAACCTTAAAGTGTAATGAAATGAAAAGTTACATAATGTTAATGTCAATAAATTTATTTTAACCAAAGGAGTGTTAGTCTAGTGGTAAGGCTTGGGCACTACATAGTGGTGAACCCGAGTTCGAGCCTTACGGGACGCATTCTGGAGGTACGTGGGCTTCGACCCCGGGCTGCATGCTTTAGCAGTCGGGCTTTGGCCCAAAATTGCCGAGAATTAGTCTGGGCCCAATGTGGTCTGGGATACCTCTTCCAAAAAAAATTATTTTAGGAACAAATAAAAAATTAAACCAAACCATTAGCTCCTCCAACATAATTCATTATAAATTTAGAAATAACTAATTAATATATTTAATATGGTTGTAAAAATTATATTACGTGGGATAATGATCCTTGTTTACTTGTTTTTATAAAGCAACGTACAAGATTAATTTTAAGCATTAATTTGAATATATTCTAAAAGACTTCTAAATGTTTGATCTATTTTCTTTTTAGCTAAGCTTTTACATGTTTATATTCAATCTGTAGTAATAAAATAGTAGAAGTTTTTTACATAAATGGTTGGAAATTGATAACTTGTAAGTTAATGTTAAGATGCATGGAATGGAACTTACCTTGATCTAATTTCATGTTTGGAGATAGTCTTCTGAATAAAGTTACCTGTAGTTAAGGATTTATAATTTAGAAACATCTTATTACAGACCAAATAGTGTGACACCAAATAAGTGAAACTTGATATCTTTTTAAAATTATATTTTTCTAATTATAATCCCATAAACAAAATATGTCATCTTTGTTTACAAGTAGGCAAAGCTTACTTGGGAGTAAAAGCACTTCGAAGTGGCATTAGAAATGATTATGTTTCTTGTGTAATCCGTAAAGAATCCAATGAATCAAATATTTACTTTTGTGTTTGGACTCGTATTCTTTTTATGTAATGAAAATAATTCGAACTTTAGAATTTCTAGACAAAAGTTATACTTTTAAAACAAGTCTTACATTTACTTGGAAATTCTAAAGTAAGACTTTTAAAACAAGTCTTACATTTATTTGGAACTTTGAACCCCCCTCTTTACATGAAAGTTTAAAGATGAACAAGTTCGTTTGCCAATTTAAGAATGTTACAATCGTTTGAGACTAAGGCTGGCCATATGATACTTGCGTCTGGACTCGAACCAGGTTGATGGAATCATGGACGGAGCCAAGTTCATTTTAAAAATATGGTTCAAAATCGAAATAGACTTTTTATATATAATCATAGCCAAGATCATAGATCGTTCCAGGTGCCAAAGAGAAGGATCTATAATTGGATGAAGCAACATGGTGGGGTAGGATGAATTATTGAAGAAAATCTAAGGCGTGATGATTAATAAAATTTAGTTTACATTGTAATATTTAAATGGCCAATTCTGTTTGATAAGTTAAATAAGTACATAAATAAATGTATTGCATGCATATGAAGTCAGTATCAGCTAAATACAATGTATATTGTATCACGAGCATCTAAATAAATTCAAGAGTAAACTACGATTTTCGTCCATGTGGTTTGATGGTTATAACTATTTTTGTCCCCGTGGTTTCAAAATTACTTTTTTCGTCCTTGTGGTTTCAATTTATTTCCATTTTCGTCCTTGCCACTAACTTTGTTAACAAAAGGGATTAAAAATGTCAAAAAAGTTTTTTTTGAAAAGTTACATATTCGGTCCTTATGGTTTGTAGAGTTATAAAATTTATCATTAAATTTCAAAAAAATTAAAACATACAATATTATATTCTTTAGTATACTATATATATACATACAATATTATATATATGTGTCTTGTTTTAATTTAAATATTAAAACTAATTAATAAAAAATAAAGTATAAATGAGTATACGGATTAGTGTGAGTAAAATGTATTTAACAAAAACAACCGGTTGGTATAAATTAAAACTATTTTTTTTCACGAGTAATATTAAACTTTTCAAATGATAATTTAAAATAAGTAAAAAACAATAGTTTACTTATTTTAAATACGCTTTACTCACACTAATTAATAAAAATCTTACTTTTTTTAAATATGTTTTATTTATACTTATAAGTAAAAGTTAATAGTTTTACTTATTTTTATATAGTAATAAAGATCTCAAGTAAATCATTAAATAAATAAAACTATTAATTTTTACTTATTTTAAAATAATCATTTGAAAATTTTAATATTACTCTTGAAAAAAAAATTATTTTTATTTTACACTAACCAGTTGTTTTTATTAAATATGCTTTACTCATACTAACCCGTATACTCATTTACATTTTACTTTTTATTAATTGATACTTAGTATTTAGTATTTAAATTAAAAATCATACATATATATTATGTTTTTATATATAGCATAGAAATATAACAAAGAACAATAAAAAAAACTAAAAAGGAAAAAAATAATTTCAGTTAAAAAAGAGCACACACTTATATATGTTGTATATGTGTATATATATATTCTTTGAAAAATGTGTATAACATAAAATATAAAAATATAATGAAGAAATAATAAAAAAACTAAAAAAGAAAAAACCAATATATAAGTTTTAAATTTTTTTAAATTTAAGGATAAATTTTATAACTCTACAAACCATAAGGACTGAATATGTAACTTTTAAAAAAAAGTTTTTTGACATTTTAATTCTTTTTAACCCCTTTTATTAACAGAGTTAGAGACAAGGATGAAAATAGAAACAAACTAAAACAACAAGGACGAAGAAAAGCAATTTTGAAACCACAGGGACAAAAATAGTTATAACTATCAAACCACATGGACGAAAATTGTAGTTTACTCTAAATTCAAAAGCTTTGACACTTTGTCTTTAAGGAATTTTGAGTTTAATATGTCAATAAACCCAAAATTTTAAAATCTAGACAATAATTATATATCGTATCATTGCTTTACCAAATTATTTTATTTCGTTTTCTTTATTGTAAAATAATTACTGATTTAGACAATATATAGATAATGAAAATTTTGTAATAAATTATTCACTCGAAAATGTCGGTAACCGATTATTTTTGTATAGTATCCAAAATCATTAACTATCACATTTTGTGGTGTTATTTTTGTAAAAATAACCTAAGAAATCTTAAGAAGTTGTTAATTAGGCCGATATATGTGAGGAAGGCTAAATCTATAAGTTAATCTTAAATTCTTTTTGGGCGGAAAAGATATTAATATGAAATCAGTTCATCACCCAATATGGAATACAAACACAAATTTAAACAATGCTCTACAGCATACCTCAAACGTATGATGTCAATGATCACCGATATATGCAATCATTAACATAAACAACTTCTTAATGAATTTGAGATATTAATAACCAGTGAAAGACAGAATGTTTTACATGCATGATGCATCATGGTTCCAATCTAATCCACATGAGAGCTAGAAGAGATTGAATGTATTAGTGTTTAAAAAAAAAAAGATCTATCTTATTCTTTAAATGGAAATTTATGGAGGAGAAATTTATTTATTTAGCCATTTAGAAATTACGAATTTACATCCTAGCCAATCTTTTTCTCCGATTACCCAAATAACCATCAAAGTTACCCCCACGAAAGTCACCCCGGGTGACTTTTGATTTCCAGGCCAACCTTCTCCGATTCCGGAGAAAAAAAGGATTTTCCGGTAAAAAAACACCGAAGTCCCCCAAGGGAAAGTCGCCCCGGGCGACTTTTATTTTTTAACACATTTTCCAAAGAGTGTATGTATACTTTTTCCCACTTTAAGTAAAATATGATATGTGTAGATATTCCTAAAAAACAAACTAAATGGAGGGAAGATGAAGGAGTATGCCTTTGGACATTCTAAGGAACGTGCAACTTTGTTTCCATAACCATGATACATATTTGGTTTATGAGAGTTATCACACATATTTCCACAACTATGAAAGCATATTCTTAAAGGACTCATTTGTCATGAAAATTGATGAAGAATATGCTTTCATAACCAAGAAAATACATGGAAGTCGCCCTCGGCGACTTTCATGGGGGTGACATCGGTGTTCTTTTTGCCGGAAAATCCTTTTTTTGGCCGGAATCGGAGAAGGTTGGCCTAAAAATCAAAAGTAGCCCGGGGCGACTTTTGTGGGGACGACTTTGATGTTTATTTGAGTAATCGGAAAAAGAGATTATCTAGGAGGTAAATTTGTAATTTCTAAATGGCTAAATAAATAAATTTCTCTATATGGAGAGAACTCTGAATATGCATTTTTTAATTTTTTCTATCAATATTGTATTTAATTTTTTAAAAGTTTCTTTAAAAAGGTTTAATAAAATGCTAAAGTATTTTTTAATAATATAAGTAATGTTAGATTTTTTAAAATAATAAAATTTGTTAGAGATTTAGATTTTTTTATACATAAGATGTTGATGTATGACCCACTTACATAAGATCAAAGAGATAAAAGTAATTAATATATTTTACAGATTTTTACTACCGATATTGTTAATTTAGTCTAACTGTTATCTAGGTTAAGTCTATAAACTTGATAATTATAAGATCAAACTAAACATCCACGTAAATATGTTTATCTTCTTTCTTTGATTACCTCATATATTATATTTTTCTTTTTAATTTTTTAATTTGGTTTTTAGTTGAGGTAATGTGGTCTCACCCATGTTCTTGTAAAATAAGGTTTCTTGATTAGGTTCAGGTACCGCAATGTGGACGTCTTTTTTAGTCTAATTTAATTTTCAAGAAAATCAAGATTCCTTTAATATAAAAATAATATATGTTACATGAAGGTAGTTCAAGTTCATTGAACTTAATTTTTTGCTATTTTGATTCTATTTGGCCAACTCATTATTTTTAGTTTACATATATTGTCATAGCTAATTTATATTACTAGGAAATGAATAAGCTATTTAATTAAGTAAATTTATTATAACTTACATTAAGATTTTAAGTTACTTTAAAAATTATTAGACTACTCTATTACTTTAATAGTTTTATTGTGGGGATTTGTTTCTACATCCGTATTAATAATTTTTGTGTGATGTGCCATCATAATTGGGAATTTGCATATCCTTTGGTTTCTCAAGTGAAATTACGTACGTGTTTATGACTATTGTTGCGACTAAAGTGGTATTACCGGATGGCAAATACATTTTTTTGGCATCTATTGAAGTATGATAAACGAAATTACTCAAAAAAGTTTTGGATAGTATGGACCAATGATAAATCAAATACAATTGTAGCGCAGTCCGGTCAGCACATCTGTTATGCCCTCTACTACAACAAAATTGACTTTTATAGGATGCCTAAAATAAAAGTGTCCTAATATAGTGTTTTATAGGACGCTAATTTATAGGACCAAACACAAAAGCGTCCTATCTAAAGGCATTGCAATAAGTTTATAGGACTCTTTTAGGCATCGTTACAAATATTTTAGGACTTTTCAAAAAAAATATTTGTTACGATGCCTAAATGCGTCTTATAAACTTATTGCAACGCTTTTAGATAGGATGCTTTTGGGTTTGGTCCTATAAATAGCGTTCTATAAAACACTCTATTAGGACAATTTTTTTATTTTAGGCGTCCTATTAGCTCAACTTTGTTGTAGTCTGCGTAAGCGTATGGAGGGCCACAAGTTCGAATCCTATCACCATGATGTGAGGCATGCCGTCAGCAAATAGTCAAAATTTCAAGTGGCGTGCACATCCTTTCCAATGATCTCTAATAGGTGCACCTCCTTGCTTAAAGTACAAACTTACAAATGTCTAACATCTCCGAAACGATTTCATGCAAACACTAACCATAATGAAAGCCCTAATCATGAACCGTATGACAAACCTAAACCACGTGATATAAGTCAAGTGTCATGCGATACATATAATATGTTATGTGCCTCTTGTTTGATCTACTTGACAATGTTCTGTGATATTTTAATGATAATCCTTCCTTGTGCCATATTCTTAGGACCTTGTAGTAGGTGTATACAACAAAGACGAGAAAAAAAAATAACAAGTTCGTAGCACACTTGTGCGATAAAACTATTTCAACTGATCCCTTATACGTGCAACAAGCTTATGATGTCATAGGTGTTGTTGCAACAAAAATTTATATATCAGATGTAAATCACGTTTGCAACATTCTCCAAAAGCATTTTTGGAAAGCACTTTTGAGTTACCAAAACAAGCTTTTTGACTTATATTGGTTCTTTGAGAAACCAATAAGTCAATAAACACTTTTAAAAAAGTTATCCAAACACCCTCCAATTTAGATCATGAGACAAACCCAACTTCTTGAACAAAGCTTGTGCAACAAGGCTAGATATCGCAGCCTTGTCGTGCGATATCGTATAGTGGAAACAAAGTTGTATGCAATATAAGAATATATCACATAGCTTGGTATGACAACTTGAAAACATTAAACCATTGTTGTGCGAGGAAGTTGTATATCTCAGCAACACACAACTGTGTCAATCATGATCCACCAAAATTCAAACTCTTCCGCAAAACCTTTGAATTAATACTTAAAATTTGTTCACAAACAATATTATTGAAATACTAAAGACTCAAGATGAATCAGAACATCAAATGTTGACAAATTTGATCAAGAACACTAGGAAAATATCGTGAATTTCAAAACGTTAAAACTATAAATGATCAATTAAAACATGAATTGATAGAAAAAATTAGTCAAATTGTATCTATGATGAAAATATGATCATTTGAGTAACAAATTAAAGAAAAACATCAAAACCTTGAGAAATATCAAGAAATGCTTTTCATAAAAAACACCAACAACACATTAAAATCTTGAATTTCTTCGAAAATTGCTGTTCTAGATCTCGTCCAAATCACCAGGCTTTCTCTGATACCAATTGATAAGCCTAGATCGAAGCATTATGATCAAGAAATAAGATAAGAATCAAGAACATTCGTCAAATGTCACTAATATTTCTAGTGAGAGAAATATTACAATGGGGGAGCTCTAACATTGTGTTCTAGAATATGGAGAGAAAAGAAATGAAAGGAAAATAAAATTTTCATTTGTGTTCTCAAGGGGAAAGGAAAAAAAGAAAGATTTTTTTTTTCCGTTTCTTGAACATGAGAGAAAGGAAATGAAAGATGTCGATTTTACGAATATACCTTTTAAAATAAAAAATTTATATTGAAAGGTTGGGTAGTTTTATAACTTTAATAATTTGGGTAATTTAGTTAGTTAGTTTAATTTAATTTAATTTAATTTCGTTTCCTTCTCTTTCTTTTTACATTTAGGAGGAGAGTTTTGGAAGAAAACCTATCACTAGAGCATCTACAATGGAGGTTCTTTACGAGGTTCTTCTTGGATTTTTTACAAGAGCTTCCACTGTGGTATATAAGTTGTTGTCCAATCACATGTTTTTAATAGAATAAAGATGTTTGAACAAGAAATCGGGTTCTTATAGTACTTTCCTTTTCTGTTATTATTATTTTTTATTATTTTTCAATCATTTTTATTTTAATAAATCAAAACATATATACTATAAAATAAAGCATATATATTAAATTGAAAAAAAATAATAATTACAAAATATTTGTTTATTGTTTATTGTTTCTTGTAAATTCTTATATAAATTTTTACAATGTTTCAAGAAAGATCTTTTACAAATTCTATTTTATATTTTAATTTAAAATTTTTTAATAGATAAGTACATAGAATAAAAAAAAAATTCTAAATATTTTAGAAGTAAATGCTAATTAATGCAAAAACACGTATTAATTAACAATGAAGGTATGCAAGGAAATGTCAAACAATTCCAAACAAAATTCACTCGTTTATAAGAAAAAATTAGATTCCTTCATATCCTTACAATTTTAACTTTAACCGGTATTACTACATACAATTTTTAACACCCTAAAGAATTTAATTATGTCATATGAAAATTTTGTGTTACACTATACAACATCATGTATACATTAATTATATTGTGTTTATTTTTTATATTGTTTAAAGACATAAATGTATCTAAAAACATATTTTAAAACACGATTTAATAGAATAGGAAAAAGAAGTCATACAATAACAGATGATATATTTTCATATTTACAATATATACATTGACTGATTACCAAATTTAAGTGGATAACAATCCATTTAATCCACCTTAAAATAACCCTCCTATTTACAGCAGAGGTCAAATCTGCATATTTTAAGACCCTCCTATTTAAAGTAGATGTTAAATCTATATATACTTTATATTTTATTTAGAAGAGTTTGTTGCAAAAGTTTTATAAAAAAAAAAGTTAAAAACCCTCTCCATCTGCTTTGTTTTTTTATTGGATATTTGCTCTATAAAATACTCCACAGGACCTTTCTAATTCCCTTCCCTTCCCTTCCTGGTTTCTTTCACAACACTCACACAGAAAAAAGGAACACCAAATGGAAGAAATAGGTTCTTTATGGAGTTATCAAGAGGTTGGTTAATTATCTTCATTTTTTCTGATTACAAGTTTAACTCAAATTCCATCTTCTTTTTTTTTCTTGCTAGGATTCTCTCCACAATGTTGATCATATACATTTTTTGAATTGAATTATGAGAAATTAAGTTTGTGGCCAAATCAATTAAGTTTTTTCTTATATTATTTGTCCCAAAGTTAGTTCTTGCTTTCTTTTTCTGTTGTTTTAATTTCTTAGAAAGACTTGGAAATGACTACACCTAAAAAATGAATCTTTAATTAACTCTTTAATTAACTACAAGGGTGGTGGCGTACCGGCAAAAGGCCTAGGGGACGTGGTAGAATATCCCATCAACCCGGGTTTGAGTCTAGGCATCAGCATTTTGTCGCCAGGCTTAGTCTTACACGGCCGTTTCTTAATTTCAAAATTGTCAAGGATGTGATTTAGACAAAGCCTAGATGAATCTTTAATTTGTTCTTTGTTAATTACTTAATGTCTTCCAATATTTATTTATTTCATCTAACATTTTTTGGTTTTTTTTTGGTTCTTTTCTGGCCTATTTTTGGGTTGCTCCATGTGAAGATCTTATATCTTGTGTTGTTTGTGTGTGAAAAAACACAGTTTTATTTGTGTGTAATGTTTGCAAGTCAGACAATCAGATTAGCATGTTCTAGTATTATATGTCAATGAATTAATATATGTAATTGCATCGATTTTAGATTCCACTTTTAATAATTTCATTCTCCTCAATGGTTTAGAAAATTTCTCTAGGTATACCTTCTTGTATTGAAATTTGATATTATAGTTTATAATTTAAAGTAAATATAATAACTCATTTTTCATAGTAGCAGATTTTGAAATGATAACTCAGATGTATGAAGTTAATTTACTAAGCTAAAAAGTTTACAATATCATGCTATTTAACTGAAAACTCATTTGAAGTTAATCATCCAAAGGAGCCATTTTGAGTTGTGTTTTCTGTATCATATGCATATTTTTATATTTTAAAACATAAGCTTTGAATATTATTTGTTATACAAACTGTATGAAGAACTCCTTAATTATATAGTTCTATATCTCCTTATGATCTTTACTTATTGTTGATTTTCAATACCCATTAGGCAAAAGTTGGTTTGTTTGCATTCATGATCAACTTCTCTTTTGTGATTTTTGGAAATTGTAGAGTGTTGATGAACTAAAGCTAAAGATCCATTACACATCACAAGAACTGGAGGCAGTAAAAGCAAGAGCAAATGAAGAAATGAATAGGAACACTGAATCAGTGAAACAACTATTACATCTCTTAAAACTTGTTTGCCATGAAAGAGATGAAGCAAGAGATCAAATTCAGAACCTATTCCTCAACACCATGCCTAATTCTATGCATAACAACACCATGATGATCTCGGATTCCTTTGCGATCGACCAATTTCATCCGACCCCTTTAACGATACCCGCGAAAGCAGCCAACTCGAGTATCGCGGAATCCAACAGTTTTTCCGATGCATACAATCACAGTAATTCGTCGCCCGTGGATTCACTTTTTGATCCGGTAACCTCCCCGGAGTTCCCTAACATCAACACTAATTCGTTTGTGTTCCCAAAAATCGATCGTGCTACGTTGATGATGGAGAGTATGATCAAGGGAAAGGCGTTGCCGAAAAAAGGGAAACTTTTAAAAGCGGTTATGGAAGCCGGTTCGCTTATTGAAACACTACTTGAAGCCAGGCCGGTTCCTAATTGGCCGAAAGCACTGTCTCCATTGCCGTCGTTTTCTATCTCGCCTAATGGTGTTCAGTATCCGATGACGACGACGACGATGATATCGGAACAAACACAACCATTTGTTGATATGTCTTGTGGTGGATCAAGTTTTTTTAGTTTTGATGATGTGAATTTTGGTCATGTTGAAAAGAGGCAAAGGTTTCAATGAACTAGTTGAAAGATGCTTGTTTTTTTGCTTTTCTTTTCTTCTTTTTGTAAAGGAGTTTGATGGGTTTTTGACTTATGATGCAAAGGGGTGTACATGATGATATGCTATTTTTAGGTTTTGATTTTTTATCCACATATATAGTGCTGCTTTTACGTGATTGAATTTTGGCTTATTGTGTTTTGTAATTCTTTGTATAAAAATTCGAAAATTACAGTGATACATAGCCGAATTTAAAAAAAATATAAAATAGTCGTGTTTATAATTAATGAATGAAAATGAAAAGGCTAGGAGGATAAGAATAGAAAAGAGAGTTGCATTGATATTTTTGGTAAACTAATGGGCCGTTTACTTGACGTTTACCCAGTAATTGTTTATCAGGTCAATATATCTTACGAGACGAACATGAAAATGATTAGAATCTTACCCAGTAAGAGCAATAGCATGAATCGGTAAGAGCGATTGCATGAACCGAGAATCTTGCGCGGTAAGTAAGATCGATAACTCTTATCCGGTAAGAGCTTATAATTAACAGGTAAATTTTTACGTACGATGCCGTTTTGAGAGGCTAAAATATTGTCCGATATGGTAATGATGGTGTTCAATTTTACCGGTAAGCACTTACCAAGTAAGTGTTCTAGTAAACAACCCCTAAATATAGTCAATAAAAAATTGTTTCATATTAAAAAAATATGTTCCTCCAACTTGAAAATATTATAAAAGAAATTCAATTTGACATCAAAAGATTAAACAACACATGAGAAAAAAGATGAACTAGAAATAAAATCAATTTTCATTCCCCCAATTTGGTGTCAGAAATGAAAATTAGTTGATCTGTAAAAATGATTTCATTACATAATATCAAACCAAACAAAAACCAAACAAAAGTTTTCTTTATCATTCTCATTCCTTATACCCCTAAATTCCCGTAACCAAATGCCCCCTTAGTTTATAGGATTAAAGAATCTTGCATACAATTAACGGTGTTGGACTTTGATCTCGTAGGACTTGAAATATCTTGACAAGTTTTTTGGTAACTTTTGAAAAAAAAAATTCAACGGCAGATCGATAAAACACACACGTTCCGTAGGTATGGATCCAAAGGGGCACTGATTAATCCCCCGCGTCCACGAATAGGCCCTATGGACCGACCCATGAACTCGTCCCTGAACCGGCCCAAGAGCTTGGTACCGTAAAAGTCGTCCCCCATGCCACGGGGTTCGAATCTTGGCCAATCAAGTATACCATCCAAGGAAGACACAATGACGTTACCTCCACCCACTAGGTTAGACCTTTTTTGGTAGGTAACTTTTGAAATAAAACGTCATATCAGTTTTTCTATAAGAAACTTTCGAGATTAACCACATATTATGTCCAAAAGGTGTGAAATTTTTTTACCAACTTACTAAAACACTTTTATATACGATAGTGTTTGATCTTATAAACGTAGAATCTTAAAAATCAGTTTATTAAACATATTTAGACATATGGTAAAGTGAATTTAAAGTTAAACAATTAGCAAAGAATAAATCGAAAAGCGAAATAGCATCTTTTATACCTGGGTAACCCCTTCAAGATCCTTAAGAAGTATCACCACAACAATGTTTCCATCGGTTTTCACTTTGTTTTCTTCATCTTATCCTATCTTCAGCTAAAATAATTAACTTCTAAAAAACATTAATGTTCTCATATTACCATAAAAAGATAATTTCTTCAACCGGCTGACCGATCGATCTTTCGTTAACAAAATCATGGCCGCAAGTAGCCCCGAACCATCACCCGGCTTTCATCATTCTTCATCATGGAGTCCAATGGTGCTCGCGATAGTCGGCACCATGGGAACCCTATTTCTAGTCTTTAGCTACTTTAACATCCTACGACGATGTTCATTCCACAACGTGTTTTTCTCTAGAAATGGTCAAAGAAGGCGTTTACGCGACACAATCCCAGATGGCAATGATCCTTCCCTACAGTTCCAGAGCCGTGGGCTCGACTCACTCGCTATCCAAATGATTCCCGTTACACAGTTCGAGAAGAAAAGCAAATCTGCGGATTGTGGTGATCAAAGTACGGAATGCTCGATTTGTTTGGGTGAATATGAAGAGGATGAGTGGGTGAAAACGATACCGAATTGCTTCCATGTGTTTCATGTATCGTGCATTGATACTTGGTTTCAAACTCATTCGAGTTGCCCGCTTTGTAGATCGGATGTCTTTGATCTTGAAGTTTCGGTCTCTACGTGTGGGAGTGTTATCGGGGGAAATCTTATTAGCGAAGACGTTGACGAAGAAAGATCGGCTTTTTATCAGGCTCTTCGGTCTCATATCCTGCAAAATACTAACATGGCTAGGCTAGAGAACTGACTTATTGATTTAGATATCTGAAGAAAGCTTTAGATTTCTTGATTCTAGATTATATTGTATACCATTCTCATCGGAAAAAAGTTAAATAATTACAATTTTAACTCCTTGATTCGTAACCTTCGTTACCGGTGTCTTGTCACAAGATGTACCAATGTGAGATTCCGTACAAAGACTACAAAATTTTGGAGCCCAAAACTTTTCTGGGCCTAATTATACATTTCAGCAAGTATCCATTCATATACTAGAGATTGTTCTCCTAAGAGTATGCATTATAAGGGACCCGACGGAATTGGGTAGGGATCGATTAATTTGGCAACACCATTACGCGCCTCCTTCTGGTAAGGCTTCGGGTAGCCATCTTCCGGTTCCTCATCCCGAACGGCAAACCCCGGCCCATCCCCTCCCCCCCCCCCTTTTCTAGATCTCTCTTCTCTTCTTTTTTTAATTTTTAATTAATTATTTAATAAAATAAAAAGTGTGGGTAAGATTTAGTTTACCTATACTTTTTATATTATCTAAACATGATGCTAGTATGTATTAATGGGCCTTGGTGGGTATTGTTCAATATGGACCATAATCGGTAAAGGTGGACCTTAAATTATACTATTAAAAGTTATTTGGGGTTCCAAATTTAATAGGTTATATTTATCTGGATTAGAGATGGTCATTTTGGTTCGGCCCACCTGGACCAATGAAGGCATGGGATTGAAAATAGCCCGGCCCAACCTGATAGAAGACCGGTTTCAGGATCGTTGGTCATAACATGTTGGTGATTTGGCAAGGGAGGGCCCACTAGTACGTACTTGAGCGGGGTCTCGTGAACCCGCTCATTTGATTGCTATAAGAGGAAAAAGATGAGCCATTATGAAAGTGCACCTCCTAAATTATTAGAGTGCTCCTAAATATCTAATAAATAAAATTGTATTAGTTTCATTTGACGAGTTGATTGTGTATCTTGGATAAGACACCGATTTGGAGAGGGCCTAGTGTTTGAGCCTCTCTTGCGGCAACTGTTTTCATTTTTAAGTATTTCAATTTTTGTTTAAAAAAGGTGTTAAATCGAACTTTTGAGTTTTTATTTCCACTTTTATTCTTCAATCATCACTCATGAAAAATCGTCTATTCTCTCACTGGGTTCTGTTTTTTTTTTCAAACATATTATCTATTATAATTTATTTATTTGTCATAAGTTGTTTTAATTTCATTGTTGATTCACCTTATCTAATCATAACTTCTACTTCTAAATTAATTTTGTTTAAATGGTAAAACATCATATGTAATAGCACTAATCTAGATGCACAAGGAAGCAAAACAAAAAACCTACAATACCAAAGATAAAGGCCTTGTAAGAATGGAAAAGTTTAGGAATTCAACCAAAAAAAAAACAAATATCTTGTAATAGTGAAATTTGACTAAAAACATATATAGCGTAAGACATACAATCTTGGGTCTTGCAGGTCGATTTCATTCAAAAAGATGTATTTCGTTGAACAAATTGACACATTTAACTTTTTACCAGGTTGCATCAACCACGATCGATTTATGACTTTTAGATCAACCTTAAATGTACATCTGCTAAAAATAATTCATGCGTCCACCATCGTAATTTGGAGGGTTTTGGCGGCCTGCGCCGGTTGCAGGCTCGATTATAGTTTGAATTTTCACATAATTCTACAATTTATATGGTCATTGGGGTCGATTTTATGGTTGTTGTTTTTTTGTCGTTTATGGCCTTCAGACACTATATATAAGTCATATTGTAACACCCGTGATTTTGGAACAAATGCGAATCGGGTCGGTGTAAACCTTATCTTTTAAGAAAATATGGAAAATAGGATTTTTGATCAAAACCTAGATTTTATGGTCTTGTTGGATGGGAAATTGAAATACGAATCCAACGGTTCTTCTGGAATCGAAATCGGAGCTATAACGAAGAAGTTATGGCCGAAACAAGTTTCACCCAAAATCGCCCAGATGCTAGCGATCGCTAGCTATCACCCTAGCGATCGCTAGGCACAATTCTTGTGGGTTCTGTTGGAGCTCACGATCACTTCAAGGTCGCTAGGACCCCTATCACAAAGCTAGCGATCGCTAGCTGAGACACCTAACGATCGCTAGGTGTCTGTCAGACCCGAATCGGGTTAAATACCCCTCTTCTTCATTTGGACATATCTTTCTCATACGAACTCCGTTTCTCTCGATTCTTTTTGCTATCTTCTCAATTTTTCGAGATCTTCAAGGCTACATTAATGGATTTCAAGTATTTGGTGGTTCTAAAACGTTGGTGTAAGTAATCTCTTCATCTCCTTCGAGTTTAAGCTTAGATTTGGAGGTTTACCATCTCCAAACCTTTTTTTTCCATACTTGTCTCAGATCTAGTATGGTTTTAGGTGGATTTCATGTTTTGAGAAGTGTTGGAGGCTAGATCTACTAGTTTGGAGGGTGGAGACTTCCATGGCCTCATCTTCCCCACCACCTCTCCACCATTGTTGAAGGTTTCTTCATCTTAGGGTTTTCACCCAAGATCTTGAGGAGGTAAGTTATATTTATGGGTTTTAAGTGTAGATCTAGTCTTGTATGTTGTGGATCTAGAATTAATTCAAGATATTAACTTCTTATCACTTTAAGTGTTCACTCAAGCTTTAAGCTAGGGTTCTTGGTGAATTTTGGGGCTTTCGGCTTTATGAGCCGCAAGGTGAGTTGCTAAAACCATTTTGTTAAAACTGAGAGCACATCATCTTGTTTGATTTACATGTCTTGCTTGGTTGTTGTGATTAAACGTGATTAAGGATGAAATGCCTAAATGGTTAGGTCTAAGGATTTCCATGAAATGATTGAGTAATGATGCTTATATGAGTGGCTTGATTTGGATTATTGTATACATGGAGTAGATTATTGTATGCTACTATTGTATGAGTTAAATCCATGTGATTATAAGATGAATGTATTTATGAGAAATACGTGTTACTATGCATGCCACAGAATGATGCGAAGGAATTGAATCCCGAGCATGTTGGCTTTTGTGAAATGAATGAAAGTATTTAGGCTTTCAATAACGCTTAAAATATATAACTAAAATGTTATGGAGCACCGCTAGTCAAAAAGTGGGATGTTATTGGTCACTAGTAAAAAAGTGGACCGGGATGTCACTAGTCAAAAGGTGAGTACCCATGTTTTTACGCAAACATAAATTGGACAAATGTGGCACTAGTCAAAAGGTGCACATTGTGTCGTTTTTTGAAATGAGACTGATTTAAAGTGGCACTAGTCAAAAGGTGTGCACTTTCAAGTTTACACGAGTTCGACTCAGTCTTGGGTGGCACTAGTCAAAAGGTGTGCACCTATGTCCCTCGCCATTCGTGTGGCCGCGAATGTGCTTGGCCCCTGAGGTTGTCTATTTGAGTCTTCGTAGGAGGACGACAACGGGGTGTCTCGACTCTGAGGTGTAACTTGCTTGGCGAAAGTGGGTCGCTCCCACGGTTTTCGAAGATTAAAGATAAACCGGTTAAACATGATGCACTTTGTTGTTAGTATGCTTTATTTATGATTGTTCATTATACGTGCATATCTCGTATGCCTTGGTATAAATTCTTATGTATCGTGTTATGTTGATACAACTCACTAGGCTCCTTTAGCCTAACACTTGTTTGGTGTCGATGTGTCTCTCAGGTACTAGGGACGCTATTCCCAAGTAGGTGCCGATATAGAGAGTGAGCTTTGGGGATGTGTGAAGAGGCCGGACCTTCTAGACCGCGTGTGGATAGTAGAAACTATTGACCCTTTGTAGTCTTTTCCTTGTTAGGAATTAGACTTGTTGATTTTTATATCGCTACATTTGAATTACAAATATTGTAATTGTACTTTACTTATTACCCCATTCTTGGGAAGAGCTCACGCTTTGGCGTATATTCGTACTAACACCTTTCGTAAATGAAGGTTTTTGTTTGCTCCAATTTTTGGGGTGTTACACATATATATCGTGTACGAGGTAAGATAGCAACGTACAGATCGACCTTCACAATCCTCGCTATGTTTTCGTGATTTCGACTCATATTCATTTTTTGAAATTATAATAAAAATGTATTCTGAAAGTGTATTTGTGTGCTTCAATTACATATTTTAAAGTATAGTATAATAATATTCAACTATTATTAAATATATATATATATATATATTTCAAAGTCTGGACTGATTTTTATAAGCGGTTATAAAAAACACTAGACTGGATAGGCCATTTTTTCCAAGACCAATATGACTCACTATTGTTTCGATCCAAGATCAAAATTTGGCCATCTCTACTCTGGGTCAGTTTTAAATTTTAATGGTTCATGGCCATGAATTCATTCTACAAACATGCATACAAACAATTAAATGCATAAAAGTGTATATGGATACATAGATTTACAATCATTTATACAAAGCATTAAGTATATTCAATGTTCTAAGCACACATGGGGGGCTATAGAGGAGGAAGGAGGTCTCCATCTACTCAATCATAAATTCTAAGCAAAATTATTTTTTTGATTATGAAAGCAAGCCCCCACCCCACCCTCCAAAGAAAGAAAATTAGAGGATGCCTAAGATATTTTAAAAATCAATGGATTAAAGATGCATGAATTAAATTATTGAGTATAAAAGAACTTTTTTTTACTCAATATATCACTGAATTTTAATCTTCCCTTGAAAATCATTGTTTTTCATTTCTTCTGATTTTGAAACCGTAACTTTTGGAATCGATATAATTTGATTGATTGTCGATATAAATTACGACATGAGAATGTTTAACAAATGAAGTTGCTTGATTCTTGTCTTTTGTCACAGTTTGACTTTTCGTGGTGAATGGTGTGTTTGTCTTAACTTAGATAATAAAAAGATGTTTTTTTTTGTTCTGAATGATGTATTGTTGGCATGATTAGAACAAAAATGAAGGTCATTGGTAATCTGATTATAATGCACAATGTTTTTTTATATAATTGTTGCGTCAAAGAGCAGTCATGTTGGAAAAGGTTAAAGAAGCAATCAAAATTTCTGTTACTACCATTTAAATTGTATTTCTACTCGGTTGGTTGAAGTATGCATTGAGTATCTAATGAAAGAAACAAATCCAAGCATCCAACACAAATGACACTTTCCTATCCCTTGGATTCCGGTTACAAAGATAAAGATGGACTATAGTAACATTTGAACAATTAGAAAATCTCCAATGGTATATTGAGTAAAAAAAAATTCAATGGTAAAATGTGATCAAACAGAGTAGTTCATTACTTTTATAGGTCTTTTAACATGTCATGTCATTGTCACGTCATTTGCCACATGTATCAAGTAATTGCCACGTAATACAGCAAACCGGAAAATGAGATATTACCGGTCATAATGGTATTATATGTACAAAAAAAGAGTTCAATGGTATATTGAGTACAAAGAATAGTTCAATGTTAATATGTGTACAAATCGAATAGTTAGTTACCCTGATAAGTCATAACCCCTTAATTTTTTCCGTTGTTATCTTTTTAGATTTAAATTTTAGAATTATTAACCTACTAGGTTTAAAATGTGTATTACACGAGATAATTTATAAAAATTAAATCATGACATAAAAACTTATATATATTACAAATATAAATAATCATCGATAGTACGATACTAGTTTTCCAAACTTTTTTTCTAGAGTTGTTTTTTAGCCCTCACACAAAACATACGTGCGATGCATTTTGTAATATCATTTATATCAGCAATTTAAAAATCTTGTACTTTTGTAAAATTTGCTTAATTCAGCTTTTTTTAATAGTTTCTTTAATTAAATTTAAGTTTTATAATTCTTTTTATAAAAATAATAATTAAGCATTATGCTAAAACTCAATGATTATCTTTATTATATTTTATAGTTTTTTATATTTATATGTTAAAAGTCAATTATTATCTTGAATATTTTTATATTTTCTTATATTTAATATGAGTATATTAGTGAGATTTATTAAATAAAATGATACATATCAATCAGATATGTCTAAATAAACTGATAATGTAGAACATATCTAAATACATATTTAGACGGGAAAAAACTGAAACCGACTTATTGAAGCACAAAAATATAACATCCGATTGTTTATTTATTATATATAGATTTCATTTAATTTTCATATTACAAAAAGCGTGAAATTGGCTGTACGCACGGGTTTACAAATTACATGTGATGCGCTTGGCCACGTCATTCCTTTTTAGCCCACCCATTGGTTAAGCTAGATACCCATTGAATTTAGATTTTACATATATGATTTAGTAGTTTTTTTTAATATTGTTTAATTTTTTTAATTTTATTTAACATATTTTAAGCTATGTTTGGTAAAAATAAGATAGCATATTGAAACGTCAAAAATAAGATAGTTTATAAGCTTGTTTTAAGCTATGTTTTGCAAAAATAAGTTAGCTTATTGAAATACTAGATGAGTAACATTTTAGAAGTTTTTTATACCTTATTTTCAATTATACCCTTAATTATAAGCTAATTTGTGTCAATAATTATTTGTTAAAATTAATTTATCAGCTACTAGCTAACTTATTCACAATAACTTATCCCATTGAGTAGGGCTGACAATCGATAAAAATACACCTGTTACCCGTTATGTTTCGACCCGTAGGATAAGGGTATGGATAAATTTTTTTTATCAATTTATCCACTTACCAATTACCCGTTTACCCGGAATTTTGGTGGGTAGGTTATCGATAAATGATTTTTTTCGTTATCAACCCGTTACCCGTTATGATATATATACATGTATAATTATATAAAGTTAAATATTCAAATAATTATATTAATTTATTATTAATATTATTTATAACCTTGTCGTATGTTAATTTGTATTTTATTTGATTTTTATTAAGTAAAAATGCTTTAAAGGTCAAAAAATTAAATACACGTAAAATGTTGTCTTATAATTTTTATATTATTTTTAGAATATTTTAATATGAATACGTTTAGGGTAATATTTAAATGTTTACTAGAACAAATTACATATATAAAGTTTATTTATGAACTTATATTTTACTTATATGTTTGAGGTTTACTGATATTATTTATTGATCAATTTTTTGTTGTTTTACCATTTATCCATTACGTGTTTCGTTATTCGCTATTTTTAACGAACAAGGTAAGGTATGAATAAGAGTTTTTCGACGTGGATAATTACCTGTTTTATTACCCACTATTTCAAATAGATTAGATAACGAAATAACATTTACCTCACTTATACTCTACCCATTACCAGCCCTTACCATTGAGTATATTATTATTTCGATGTAACGTTTTATTAGAAATGGAAACAAAAGAAAAGACCTAAATATGTAAATAAAAGAAAGGTCTTGATCAAGCCTATAGATCATGTACTTGCCTAAGAAATTTTAAAAGTAATGTAAAAAATAGTTTAAAGAGTATATTTTTGGTCCTTATGTTTGTTATTTATTATTAAGTTTCCTCTTTCTTATAAACTAATTGCAATTTTAGTGACTATAATTTATGTTTTGTTTTAATTTTGATCCTTTTGACTAACTCATTGAGTAAATTACAACTATAGTCCGTTTAGTTTGTCTCATTTTCATTTTTGTCTATCTTATATTTGTATTTTTCATTTTATATTTCTTATTATTTGAATAAATTAATGATATTTATAATAAAAAAATGATACACTTTTTAAAATGAGCGTAAAAATATTTTTCAACCGCATTTTTTAAACGAAATAAAAATGTATAAAATATAAAATGTATTGTAAAACTTTATAGTATAATTATTAACTTTTAGTAAAAAAGTTACCAACTTAAATTTTTGTAACGAAATGAATACTAGTTAAATGAAATATATGAAACGATGCATTTTTAGATTAATAAACATAGATAAGTTTAGATTTTCATATAACATTGTTAAGAAAAAAATGATACATTTTTTGAATCCAACTTAAAATAGGCTACGCTCTTTGGATAGTGTAGATCGATTTGCATATAGAGGAAAGTTCAAATGCGAACCACTTTTTGGTTGTGAACGTGAGGACAACCGAGAGTGTGACACGTGGCGGTTTTGAGTGTGGTTCCCCTATTTAATTCATTGCCCTCCCATGAATCGCGCCTAGTCATCCGCCGTGGACTTGACGTGGCTTTGTAACACCCCAAAAATTGGAGTAAACAAAACCTTCATTTACGAAAGGTGTTAGTACAAATATACGCCAAAGCGTGAGCTCTTCCCAAAAACAGGGGTATATTAGTAGTGTATAATTACAATGTTTGTAATCTAAATAAATAATGTGACAACCATCTAGTCTCAATCCTATCTAGGGAAGAGACTACAAAAAGGGTTATCAATCTGTCAATGCCTTCGCGGTCTAAAGGACCGGTCTCTTCACACTTTCCCCCAAAGCTCACTCTCAATTCCGGCACCTACTTAGGAACAGCGTCCCTTGTACCTGAGAGACACATCGACACCAAGCAAGTGTTAGGCTAAAGGAGCCTAGTGAGTTGTATCAAATAAACATCATACATATAAAAGCATGTTAAGCCATGTAAGATATACGAAAGTGTATTAACAAAAAAATGCACCATGTTAAACCGGTTTATCTTTTATCTTTGAAAACCGTGGGAGCGACCCACTTTCACCAAGCAAGTTACACCTCAGAGTCGAGACACCCCGTTGCCGTCCTCCTACGAAGACTCGAATAGGCAACCTCAGAGGCCAGGCACATTCGCGGCCATACGAATGGCGAGGGACATAGGTGCACACCTTTTGACTAGTGCCACCCAAGACTGAGTCGAACTCGTGTAAACTTGAAGTGCACACTTTTTGACTAGTGCCACTTTAAATCAATTTCATTTATCCACTTTGCCAAGCAAGTTACACATTAGCGACGAGACACCCCGTTGTCGTCCTCCTACGAAGACTTGAATTGACAACCTCAGAGGCCAGGCACATTCGCGGCCACACGAATGGCGAGGGACATAGGTGCACACCTTTTGACTAGTGCCACCCAAGACTGAGTCGAGCTCGTGTAAACTTGAAGTGCACACCTTTTGACTAGTGCCACTTTAAATCAATCTTATTTCAAAAACGACATAATGTACACCTTTTGACTAGTGTCACATTGTCCAATTTATGTTTGAGTAAAAACATGGGTACTCACCTTTTGACTAGTGACATCCCGGTCCACTTTTTGACTATTGACCAATAGCATCCCACTTTTTGACTAGCGGTGCTCCATAACATTTTAGTTATCCAATTTATGCATTATCGAAAGTCTCAATACTTTCATTCATTTTATATACATCAACATGTACGGAATTCAATCCTTTGTATCAATCTATGGCATACTTAATAACACGCATTTATCATAAACGCATTCATCATGTAATCACTTGGGTATAACTCATGCATTCATAGCACACAATGAATCATTTCATGTATACGATGGTCCAAGTTAAGCCATACATACGAGAATCGCCACTTATTCATTTCATGGCAAATCCTAAACCTAGAAATTTAGGCATTTCATCCAAACACATAGTTATCCACAAATATCGAGCAAGACACGTAATATCAAACAAGATGATGTGCTCTCAGTTTTAACAAAACGGTTTTAGCAACTCACCTTGGCATTCTTCACAATCCAACACGGATTAGATCGCTAAACACGTCACACGATAGTACCTATACAATCATATCATGGTATACATCAATAATCCACCAAAATGACACTTATGTTTCGCAACCGAAACACTAGTCTAGAGCTAGGCTAGACTATCTCAATTGCCCCCAAAATCTCCCAAACATCATCTAATATAACCCTTAAGGAAAGCCCAAAGCCAAAACTCGAAAAGGAACGAAAACGAAAAACTTCAAAATCCGGGCAGAGGGTTGCGCGACCTTGCCCCGCGACCTCAGGTCGCGGGCTAGGTCGCGGGGTTTTGCCTGTGTTTTCTTCTTCGCGATTTCCTTCGAAAAACTTAACCAAACTCAACCCAAAACTCCATATCGACCCCCAAAACACCCCACGAATGATTATAATCGACCCTATGATGGTATAACACGATAAACCAACAACAAAACTCAAGAAATACCCCATGGATCGTCTAGATCCATGGTTTTCCCCAAATACGAACCCTAGCTTCCAAGGTTCTCAAATCCCAACTAAAACACGAAATCAACACGAAATAAACCGTACCTTTCGTTAGGAACTTGATTCTAACAACACTTCATGGATCTATTTCACCTCTTACGCTCGATTCTTCCTCCGGATCTCGAATTCTCTTCAAAACCCTTTTTCTTTCTTTTTCTCTCTTGTTCTCTCCTTTTCTCTCTTCCAAACTCAAACACACATAAATGAAGAGAAGGGAGGAAGGGATAAGATTAAAACTAGTTGGTGACTAGTTACCAAACAACCCCTTTTTAATTCGTGTATTTACCATTCCGTCCCGAAACTGATAAGTTAAGTTCTCGACTCGACCTATGAACTTAAATACGTGCTAATAATTAACTTTGGTAAATATTGCGTTATATTTAATCGAATTCCTATTATTCACTTTTATCAATCAAGTTCGGGTTCATAAAATTCCGGGTGTTACAGGCTTCTAGTCATCCGCCACGTGTCGCGCTCTCGGTTGTCCTCACGTTCACAACCAAAAAGTGGTTCACATTTGAACCCACCCCTATATATATATATATATATACAATGTCATCTTAAATAATAATCTTTAATTAAAAGTTTTTAATGGTTTATATTAGACCATCTCCAATGAGGTTACCAAATCTTACACTAAACACTAAATTTTGTGTAAATGTTACTATTTACATCTTCAATGGGGTCATTATTTTTCACACTAAATTTAGTGTGATGAATAGTATCACACTATATTTGGTGTAACACTATTTTTTATAATACTTTTCAATGTAAAGAGGATTTGGTGTAAAAAATAGTGTTACCCATTTGAGAAGATTTACTAGTAACACAAAATCTTACACTATTTCTTACACAAAATCTTACACTATTTCATAAACATCAAATTTTGATGAAATTGTTTCATATTTTGGTGTTTTTTATTCATATGAAACTTTTTTCTCGTTTTTGTGAAACTTTTTTATTTCTACGTAAATAAACACCTTCATATGAAACAATTTCATCAAAAAATTTGGTATATGAAACATTTTCATCATATTAAAGAATTCTACAAAAGATTTTTCATTGATTTACGTATGCAGTCATGAGTTTGCACGGTTTGCACAAATTAATGAGTTTGTTTGCACGGTTGCCACCCAAGTGTGGGGAGTAGAAGAAAGTGAGATTGGAACAAGTCAGTTGCACTTTCTTTTACATTGTTTATGTATGTTCCACATAAAGTTCTTCCAAACGTGTTCTTTTCTGCTCTGTCATGTTTAGTATACCAAATGCACCTTTAATGAATTTTGTTTCAGTATTCTTAAACATTTTTAAGAAGTAAAAATAAATGGAAGGGAAAAATTAATAGTTTTATTAATTCCTACCATTATAGGCTTAGCCATTTAATTTTCCATTTTCCCCAACTACCTTACAATAAAAACCTATTTTTGATTACATCCAAATTGTACCTATTTATCTAAAATAAATTACATCCACTCCTACCATTGTATCAATTAAATAAGTCTAAAATAAATTAATGTCAATTAGTGACCTCGTACGACGGTTTCAAAGTCTTGGGCCTTCCTTATCTACAAGGCCAAGATAAACGACGTTTCACGATGTACTTTTATCTCTCGGACGCCAAAGACGGTCTCCTCCACTCATTCCTACAAATTGGGTGGTTCTTTTATGATCCAACCCCCCCCCCCCCCCCTCTCTCTCTCTATATATATATATATATAAGAGAAAGAGGAAGGGAACAACCGAACAAGCCACCCAGGTGTGGGGAGTCGAGGGTTTATCCTTCAGGTTCCACATCAGCGTACTTACAGGTGTTGGGAGCCCACCTGATGACGCCGAGGGCTTGGGGGAGGTACATATGTATATAATTGTTCTTTTGTAGGGGTTATTTTTGTGATTTTGTCACTCTCTCATATTATATCTTTCCCTTTCTGGTGGTGTAGCTTTTCTTCTTGTTTAATCCACATTAATGCACCTATGAAATTAAGTCCATCACGTACCTCATCTCCATTCAATCGGTGCTTATGAATTCAATCTATTCCATCTCTTTAATCTATATTTAATAAACTAAAATAGCTTATTAATCTGCACTGCATTAGTTGCTTCTAACAAACATCATGGAAAAAAATTGTCATCTATTTAATATAACAAATAATACTTCAACTAATTTTCTATTACTTGTTACAAAAATAAAAATGTCACAATCATGCCCTATTGTCCCAATACAAACCAGTCATATGAACCTAACCCCAATTTACTCTTTTATAAATAGATACACAAAAGTAGACATATCACAAATTGGGTGACTATCATGCAACTACCCGAAACCCTTTCTTCGGTGGCGGTGATCGCCACCGTGGTCCTGTCATCAATCTTCCTCTTATACGTATTCCTTAAAAAAAACCAAAACAATCGTCTTCCGCCCAGCCCGCCCTCCCTACCAATCATTGGCCACCTCCACCACCTCGGTCCACTCATCCACCAATCCTTCCACCACCTATCCGCCCGCTATGGCCCGCTAATCCACCTCCGCCTCGGCTCCGTCCCAGTTGTCGTCGCCTCCACTCCCGAGCTCGCCCGAGACTTCCTCAAAACCAACGAACTCGCATTTTCGTCACGAAAGCACTCGCTAGCCATCGACCATATTACTTATGGCGTCGCCTTTGCTTTTGCACCTTACGGTCCATACTGGAAGTTCATCAAGAAGATGTCCACGGCCGAGCTTCTGGGCAACCAGAACCTCGGCCATTTCCTACCCATTCGAACGAAAGAGGTCCACGAGCTTCTTCAGACGTTAACGGAGAAAGCCAAGCAAAGGGAGAGTGTGAATTTGACGGAAGAGGTATTGAAGCTTGCGAACAACGTGATATGCCAGATGATGATGAGCATTCGGTGCTCCGGGACGAACAGTGAGGCCGACGAAGCCAAGAATCTTGTTCGAGAGGTGACGAAGATATTCGGGGAGTTTAATGTTTCGGATTTCATATGGTTTTGCAAGAACATAGATTTGCAAGGGTTTAAGAAGAGGTATCAAGACACACATAGAAGATATGATGCTTTGTTGGAAAAGATCATATTTGAGAGGGAAGAAAAGAGGAGAAAAGAAGGGAAGACAGAAGATGGTGATAAAGGCAAAGATTTTCTTGATATGTTGCTTGATGTTTTGGAGGATGACAAAGCTGAGATTAAGATCACCAGAGACCACATCAAAGCCTTAATTCTGGTAAGTTAACTTCTTCTAGTAAAATGGTGTTTTTAAAAACCTAACTTTAAAGTTACTTGGAGACCTCAATGTATCTCTCTATTGTAGCACAAATACTCCTGACTTAATCCAATACATTATTAAAATACTATTCTTTTTTAATTTACAACAAGAAACAACTTTATACACACAAAAAAAACAAAAAAACAAAAGCCAGTGACAGGTTAGAAATTAGGATTGGAAACTTGTATTAGTCTATTAGATATATACTGGGTGTGTTCTCCATTGAGCATCCATCAATAAATAAATAAATAAATATATATATATATAGAGGAAAGTTCAAATGTGAACCACTTTTTGGTTGTGAACGTGAGGACAACCGAGAGCGTGACACGTGGCGACTTTGAGTGTGGTCCCCCTCTTTAATTCAATGCCCTTTCATGAATCGCGCCTAGTCATCCGCCATGGGACTTGACGTGGCGCCTAGTCATCTGTCACGTGTCGCGTTCTTGGTTGTTCTCACGTTCACAACCAAAAAGTGGTTCACATTTGAACCCACCCCTATATATATATATTATATATATATATATATATATAAGGTTCAAATGAGAAATGTTACAAAAATACGAAGTAAAAAAGTAATATCCATCACTCATTCGATCAATAAATGTGATTTTAACCAATCATCCTCCTTGAATCGCGTTCATCAAACGAGAAGGCACCTAATTTGCAATAATTATAGGTTTTTGATTTATTTATTTTCATTTTTAATTAATTCATATGTTTTCTTTTTATAATTTTGGTCAACACTCTAATTATATTTTTGATTAAAAATTTATAGTTTTATTTTTATAAATATCACATATGATATTCACAACCAATTCGTATCTAATATTCATAGATATTTTTATTAATCAAATATGATTATTTATATTTACATTTATTGATTATTTTGTGATATAAATATTATCAAATGTGATATTGCATCAGTTATACATATATGATATGTAAGACAATTTACATAATAAATCATATGTGATACATAATAGATATGTAAGACAATATACATAGTATGTGATACATAATAGATCATATGTTAAACGAAGTTAATTACATATGATTTAAACTATTAATCTAGAAACTAAAGAAAAATGTTGGAAAAAATAATGAACTTTTGTATTAAAAATATATAAATTAATTAATATTTAAAAAATAAATAATCTAAGAGATAATGAAAATATTATGGATTTATTCAAATGGATAATCATTCTAATCTCTAAATGTATTTTTATTTTCTATCTTTGTTTTTTCAATTAGTAAATTATGTGACTCGTATTCGTTCTCGTCTTCTCGCAAATCAGTTCACTTCTCGCATAAACCTTCTATATATATGTATATAAGACTTAGGATCATATGAGACCAAGTTGTTATCGTGAGACCGCGTGAGACCAATACCCAACGTATGAAACTTCACAAAAAAACACCGTGAATGTACATAAAACTCGAATACGCAAACCTAAAAATCACTTTCGATGCAAAAAAATATCCAAAACAAGGTAAAAAATGAAACCTTCACAGCTCAAATTATGTGAAGGTTACATATATATACTGCAAACCTTCACAAAGAAAAATGTTGTGAAAATAGTATTTTTAGAAGATAGTTTTTACTTTACGGTTAAGGTTTGACTTTTTGTTAGTGTTAAGAAAAATCATCATTGTTAAAGTTTTTTTTAGTACAAAAAAGATTTTATCGAACAAAGTTATTTGATTTTTTATATATGCTATTGTATACAATAGGACTTCTTTACGGCTGCAACAGATACAACTGCAATAACCCTAGATTGGATGCTAGTCGAACTTATCAGTAACCCTAAGGTGCTCCAAATCGCTAGAGAAGAGATCGATCATGTCGTCGGAAATGAGAGGCTAGTTCAAGAATCAGACACACACTAACCTCCCTTACATCCATGCAATCATAAAAGAAACCCTACGACTTCATCCGCCAATCCCGATGTTAATTCGCAAGTCAATACAAGATGTCACCGTCCAAGGATATGACATCCCCGCTGGCACCATGTTATTCGTCAACATTTGGTCAATTGGAAGAAACCCTGAATACTGGGAATCCCCACTAGAGTTCAAGCCTCATCGTTTTATCGAAGGGGATGCCCTTAAAAACCCGTTAGATATCAAGGGCCAATGTTTTCAACTTTTGCCTTTTGGAACGGGAAGGAGAGGGTGCCCTGGTATTAACTTGGCCATGAGAGAACTCCCGGTGGTGATCGCTGGCCTCATACAATGCTTCGAATGGAATGTTGATAGAAAACATGTATTTAATATGGACGAACGACCTGGATTGACCGCTCCAAGGGCAGCGGATTTCGTGTGTATTCCATCGGTACGAAAAAACTCTCCACGGATTTTTACGTCAACGTAATTAAGTTCGTTTGATCTTGGTTTAAGTCTATATATCCAGTGGGTGGAAAGTGGAAACCTTTGAATTTGTGTTCTTGGATCTTACCAATCGTGGTTTGTTATGCTGTGTCGTGTGGGTGCTTATGATGGCAAAGGTGATCAATGGCAGAGGCATATTGTTGATGCCATATATAGTTGCATTTCAATAACAAAAAACATTTTGAATAAGTGATTTATTTTTACCTTTCTTTCATTGGAAAGTAAGTCATGTATTATGGGTATTGGTCCCATTATATATATAGGGGAAGTATGTGTAATACTTGTAAGCTAGCAATTAGCAAAAAAGAAACTCCGTTTGTAAGTATAAAGTTATTTTATTAAGTAATTATTATTTAATTTACATATAGTTATTTGGTCTTATAAATATTTTAGGTTTGTGGACTTTTGTTGGTGCCAATTAGGCGGTTTGTGGACTTTTGTTGCTCTCCATCGTTGCCGCGAGCAAACATATTAATGACGAGGAACGCTAATAATTTTAAAGGGGGGAGATTTTACTCGTTGGTGTCAATTAGGCGGTCTGTGGACTTTTGTTGCTCTCCACGGTTGCCGCAAGCAAACATATTAATGACGAGGAACGCTAATAATTCCAAATGAATATAATTAAAAATTAGATAAATATTTTTTTATTAAAATATTAAACATGTTTTAGTTATATAACATTTTAAACATTATTATATTTATCTTTTGATAATTAAACATATTAAATAATAAATAATATAATTAATAACATTTAAAAATAAATAATATATAATGTGTAATTTAATTTAATTAATAATTAATTTTAATTATTAAAAATTAGTATGTATTAATAATTAATAATTAATAATTAATATTTATTAATATATAACTTTAATTGATAATAGTTAATTATTAATAAGGGGTATAACTGGAAAAAGTAAAAAAAAAAGCTTCTCATAAGCTACTCAAAGTAGCTTATCAAAAACCTACCTTATAAGCTACTTTTGGTCTTACCAAACATGTACACAGAAAATAAGCTAGTCTATAAGTCAGCTTATTTTACCAAACAATGTCTAAGTAATTTATATATATAGGGGAAGTATCTGTAATACTTGTAAGCTAGCAATTAGCAAAAAAGAAACTCCGTTTGTAAGTATAAAGTTATTTTATTAAGTAATTATTATTTAATTTACATATAGTTATTTGGTCTTATAAATATTTTAGGTGTTTGGGACATTTTAGAGGATCTCCGCCATTTATGCTCTAATTTATTTAGAATAAAGTCAAAAAGTTAAAATCTTTAAAAAAGAAATTTCAATTATAGTGAGTATTCTATTTTAGCAATTTTATTATTCATTGTATTGTTAAAATACTTAATAATTTTAATAAAAAAAAATCATCTTTTCTTTTAATTATTAAGTTCAATGGTTTTTACTAGTGAGAAAAAACCAAGGGTTTAGTGGTGGGTGTGGTGGTGGTGTCTTGGTGGTGGTTTGGTGGTCGGTCTTGTGGTGGTGGTTTGTACACATATTACCATTGAAGTATTTTCTGTACTTAATATATCATTGAGAATCCTAGTCATTGCCACGTCAGATCCACCTAACCATTATTTAATTAAATTTAATTGTCACGTAAGAAAAAACGGGTTGTTACCGGTCATAATAGTATTATTTGTACAAAAAATAGAGTTCAATGGTAAATTAAGGCTATGTTTGGCATACGTAGCTTATAAGCTAGCTGATAGCTGATAGTTGATAAGCTAGCTGTTGATTGATAAGTTTGTTAGTAGCTGATAAGCTAGCTTATGAACAAATTATGTTTGGCAAAAACTAGCTTATGAGCATCTAAAATGATCAAAAAGGGTATCTTTAAATTTAATAATTAATATTAATAAAGGGTATAATTGGAAAAAGCTAAATAAGCTCCTTATAAGCAACTCTAAGGCTATGTTTGGCAAGCGTAGCTTATAAGCTAGCTGGTAGCTGATAAGCTAGCGGATAGCTGATAAGCTAGCTGTTGATTGATAAGCTTGCTAGTAGCTAATAAGCTAGCTGTTGAACAAATTATGTTTGGCAAAAACTAGCTTATGAGTATGTAAAATGACCAAAAAGGGTATATTTGAATTTAATAATTAATATTAATAAGGGTATAATTGGAAAAAAGTTACAATAAGCTCCTCATAAGCTACTCAAAGTAGCGTTTCAAAAAGCTAGCTTATAAGGTAGCTTCCTGGTACATGTTTGGATGGACTAGCTTATAAGCTAGCTTATCCGCTAGCTTATAAGCTAGCTTATGCTTACCAAACACAGCCTAAATAGTGTTTCAAAAAGCTAGCTTATAAGCTAGCTTTTTGTACATGTTTGGATGGACTAGCTTATAAGCTAGCTTATCAGCTAGCTTATTTTTGCCAAATATAGTCTAAATACAAGAAATAGTTTCATGGTAACATTTATATAAAATGGATAGTTAGTTACCTATCAAGTTATAAACTCAAAAACTAAATACTATTTCTCTCTTAAATATAAGAAGAAAGTGACAGGGTAACTATATGTTATTTTCAATTAATAATTAGTCTTTATCATGAATTAAAGCAACAATATTTATTATATAACGCAGTCCATGGATGAGGTAGCCTCAATGTTATTTACGAATTAAAGCAACGATAATTATTATATACCTTGGTCAACCGATGAGTTCTGTTTGTTTAATTTGATTTTTCGCATTTGTCATAACTACTTAATAAATTATTGATATATTACAACGTTAGTTTGTGTGGTTTTGCTTAGATTCTAGATACATTTCCTATTTAAATATTATATATTGCGTAACTGTGGTTTTCATTTTATGAGGTAGGACCTGGGTGTTACCAACTGGGACTAATCTGGTTGGTAAAGAGTTGCTCTTAGACTGGAAGTATCAGGTTTAAATTCGGACAAAGATGTTTATAATTTAACTAAAGTGTATACTAACAATTAACTAAAACCGTCGTTCAAAAAAAATGAGGACTTTAGTGTTTATTAGGTAATCGGTCAATTGATAACCCGTTACCTTATTTTCTTTTATAAAATCTTAAAAAAACACTCTAAACCTCCACTCAAATTCAGTTGAATTGTCACCGCCACTATCCCTACGCTTTCCTCGTCTTTTTCCCTTTCTTTTCTTTAGAAGGAAGAGAGGGTTTTAAGTTGTAAATCCTACGCTTTCCTCGTCTTTTTCCCTTTCTTTTCTTTAGAAGGAAGAGAGGGTTTTAAGTTGTAAATGGTATTTCGCGAGTAACAACTCCAACATATTTTCTATAATTTTCTCTAAAGTCAAAATCTTTAAATAAAATTACATGACACATTCATTATTTTTTTCCTTGTATTTCTACTTTATGCAATAAATGCATTACAATCTTCCAAAAATTCTTTATTCTTGTTCTATACCTAAAATACCTTGAACCGTTGATTCGTGGATATATCTTTAAATTAATCATTGGTAATAAAATTTAGGGATGTTCATCAAAACTGTAAAATCGCACAAACTGCATGCAGCGACTGCAAAGCTAACATGGTTTAGATATTTGACAATGCGTTTTACATTTTTACTGAACCACATTATATGGTGCGGTTTACAGTTATGTTTTTTCAAACCGTGGTTTCAAACAATATTTACCGCGCGATATATTTTAAATATATTTTATTTTTTAATTTTAAATATGGTAATTTAATTTACTATCTATCATGGGCTTTCTGTTTTGAAGTTTGGACTATGGACCTCGACTCTTTAATTTTAAGGCTTTAAACTTTAAACTAACTAAATCTTAAGCTTAAACTTTTTAAGGCCCAAAATGCCGAAAGTGCCCTCACTTCATTGACGACTTCAGCTTTCCAAGATATATCACAATTCACGTATCTACCGAGTGACAAGTAGCAACCAGTGACTTTTTAGAATACTTTTTAGACTATTTTTACTTATGCATTATATATTTTATGTTATTTTTCATACTACTGTTGATTTATCGTTGCTTTTGTAATGTTATCTTTTTTACATTTTAAGCATAAAGTGTGATAGGGCCAAACCACATAAGCAACATAAACCGCACCGCGTTTTGCGGTGTCGTGTCGTGTGGTTTGAGGCTTTTACGGTGCAGTGTACAGTTTTGTCCCAAACCGCCCGGCGAACACCCGTACAAAAATTATTAGAGTATTTGATTGAACTAATCCATTGTGTTCAAATCCATTTTAAGATTATTTAAAACGTAATCAATTCATATTTTATATATAACATACAAAGTAACAACCCAAATCCCACAATATGATAATAACCGTATCCCAATGATCTAACGAAACAGAAAAGTAGTAAATCTCAAAACTTGGCACTAAGCCTAATACATCAAATAAAAGCGGCATAATCTAAAAAGTAGTGCCAGTGAAACAACTCTTTACAACTAAGCTCAGTTGAATACTAGTGACCGTGTAGCTTATATTCATTACTGACCACTCTCCTAGCTCTGAACCTTCTCCTTTTTCCTTTGACGACCACCTCTACAAACTTCCCGTGAAAATGGTTAAAAAACCGGACCGGTTTTTCTTAAACCGGTTTTAAAAAAACCGGTACGGTTTCAAACCGATTTTCAGTTCAGAATTTATACATATATATACCTGTTTGGTTTAATAAAAACTAGTCAAATTTGGGCCTTTTGGATCAGATTTCGATTTTTTGGGTTTTTTTTCATCTTGGGCCTTTAATTCTTCAAATTCTATATAATATGAATAATTATAAATTTATAAATTATAACTATATAAATATCAAAATACATATAATTATAGAAAAATTCACTCGAAACCGATTTTTTAAACCGGGTAAAAAACCAGTAAAAAAACCCGGTTGTGTATAATATCTCAAACCGGTCTAAAAACCAGTTTTGATATAAACCGGACTGATTTTTTAAAACCGGTTTTCTAATAAATCAGTTTGTTTTTTTTTTCATTTTTTCGGTTAACCGATTTTTTGTGCACCTCTAGCCTTTGATATATAACTCAGTTGATAAATGAGTGAAGTGACTTTGCATAAATGCAAGAAAAGTACTAAGTTCTGTCTTGAGCCTGCTGCTAGTTCAACCGTTAAGTTAGCCATGTTCTTAAAAGCAGGTTTCCTATGAGGCTGGAAGTTGCTTTTATTCAACTTTTCGGCCAAATATTAAGTAATAAAGACTAAATAATGTACATAAAAAAACAATGGTAGTTTTGAAATCTAAAATGTAGATATAAGTTGGATCGTCTCCTAATTCTTGGTAATTTCTTTACAAGGTAAGAGTTTTTTCTCTTTTTTTGTTAATAATAAACCTCTACTCTATTCTATTACAAAAATAGAATTCATGGTCTTCCTGTGGCGGATTGGTTAACACTCGGGGTTCATATTGCCCTAACCGAGTTCAAGCTTTTCCATGCGCATGCCTGGGGACATTTAAGTGGAGCCATGTTTAGCTCCCAAAATTGCCAACAAATTAGTCAGATTTTGGCCTAGACCTCCTTAAAAAAGTAGAATTCATGTAGGACCGAATAATTAAAAATGTTATTACAAGAAGAATGATAGAAAATATCGGGTTTAGGATCGGGAAAGGTTGGGTGAACGAGGTTTTTCACCAAATCCATGCAAATCACCATTACATTTTATTTTAAAAATGTGTTAAAAAATTATTCAAGATATTAAAAAAATGCCTTATAAGCATATTTCGATATATTTTACATTGTATTTGGTTTGAAAAACTTGAATTTAGAAAATATTCTTTTAAAATATTATTATTTAGAAAAAGTTAAAAGACGCTAACTTTTCTTATAAAAATCGACGCCGTTAATTGAGAATTTGGGATTTAATAATATTCAGCAATTAATATCGTATCATATAATCTAATTTATCTATAAAATATTGGGTTATGTACATGAGAATGTATCGAAATTGTCACGTTTTATTATCGTATGTACTCAACTTTAAAGCTTAATGATTAATGTATCGAACTTGCTAAAATTGCCATTGTATGTATCCAACTTTATCAAAAACCTACCATTTAATGTATCCAACTTGTCATGCAATAATAAAACATGACAAGTTCACTACACTCTCATGTACTTAACCCTAAAATATTCATGCTAAATACAATTAAATAAAATCGCTTCACTAAAATCACTACACATAAAATTTTAAAAAGCAAATTTAGTTTCTAACCAATGTTTTAAAAACCGGGTTTTTAGTTGAACTAGTGTGATTTACCGGTTTACGGTTCAACCGGTTCAAAGCATTTTTATGTTTTTTCTATTTTCTTACATTCATATATATTATAAAACCAACAATTTGATATCTGCAAGTTAAAAAACATTAAAGATATACAATGCAATAAGTTTTACATTAATCAAAAAAGTTAAAATAATAATAACAACAAGTTTTACATGTAACATTTTTTTAAAAACCGGGTCAACCGGTTTTTACCAGTTCGATCCACCGTTCAACCATTAAACCGGCCGGTTCAATCCGGTTTTTAAAACACCATAAAACCGGTCACAATTGAACCAGTCATTTCACCGGTTCCCGATTCAACCGGTTCAACCGGTTTTTAAAACATTGATTCTAACAATTATAATTGATAAGATATGTTGCCGTTCAAACAAAAAATTTGATAAAATAGGTTGCCGTTCAATTTTTTTTTTTTTGATAAAATATGTTCATCTTAACCCACCGTAGTCATAATATAAAAATATTTTAGTAACTGTGGATGTATTAATTTCAATACGGATATCGGTTTTGATTAATTTTTTATGAAGTTAACATATAAAAAGACCTTAAAGTATAAAAACTAAAAAGAAGAAATAAAATGGATGATTGTCAAATAGCAAAAGTCAAAATGTTACGGTTACAATACTAATAAAATAATTAGTTGGAAATTTACGTTTGAAAAAACAATAACAAATATAATTGATAAAGTACCATATTAATCATAAAATAATAATATTTTAGTAACCCCATATATACTAATTTGTTTGCGGATATCGGTTTTGATTAATTCTCTAAAGAGACCCTAAAGTATAAAAGGAAGAAATAAAACTGATGATTGTCAAATAGCAAAAGTCAAAATATTATAGCTATAATACTAATAAAATAATTAGTTGGTAATTTTACGTTTGATTTTTTTTAACAAAATATAACTGATAAAATACCACACTAGTCATAGTAATACTTTAGCAACCATGGATGTACTAGTCTCTAAGGCCAAGAAGTTAACATGTAATGAGATCTTAAAGTATAAAAAGAAGAAATAAAACCGATGATCAATGGCAAAAGTCAAAATATTGTAGTTACATTACTAATAAAATAATTAGTTGGTAATTTATGTTTCAAAAAAGAAGTTAGAGACAACTATGTAAAGTTGTTATGTAGGAATGGTAATAGGGTCGGGATGGGATAGGTTACAAACCTATGATCCGAGACTGATGTTATATATATATATATAATATTAACCAATTTTTAACCTTTTTTGTTTACCTTACTAAACTACCCCAAACAGGCAACCATACATGATCAGTAATACTATAGCATAATAACTCCATTGATCGTTCTTACCATTAAGAACAATTAAGCTAGATGAACTAACAAGAAAAAGATTTGCTTTTGGAAAATGAGTTTTGTTTAATAAAAGATTTAATGAATGATAAAACTAACAAGAAAAAGAAAAACTGATAAACAACACAATTAAGAAAAGATTGTATTCACGATGAATAAATTCAGACCCCGTTTACAATGGTTTGATTTAAACAATTAACACAATGGTATTTAAATTCCTTAAGACTCATTCAAATGAATTTATCCAGGTTTAAATCCTATTTATAAACAGGTTATCAGACTCTACTTTCCAATTTCTTAAACCTAAGAGATTGCCTGTCAGGTCACCAAAGTGAAAGGCAGAGGAGGTTGTTTAACTGATAAGAGTTTATCTATTAATTGTCAGATAATAAACACACCCAACCAACGATTTCAAGTAGCGAAAGTTAAGATCATAAATAGGAAATTGACTAAAACAATTAAGAACTAAATATCCATCATGAATATAAATCAAACCATACAAAGTTTATCAATACAAAGTGTAAAACAAGAGACCTAGCACATAGACATACTAGATAGAATTCTAATCAAAAGACAAACCGTAGACAGAAAGCTTTTGATGTAAAATCGTCTCGAATCTCCTCCTCGTATGCATCATCTTCTCGAGTCTCCTTCTTCTTGGTTGGAAGCCCTAAGCAGCTCCCATGGAGTCTGAACTAATTCTCTCTAAAACTACTCTAAAACTGAATAATAAAACTAAGGGTGTATTTATACGAATTTTAGCGCATCTTCCTTCCTTATCTGATTAAAGCCTTTTCTTTGGGAGCAAGTTGATCGTCTTGGGGGCCAAGTCGGCTGTCTTACGGACTAAGTTTACCCTATTTTCACTTGTCTTTAGAAAGGTCTCCTTTTTGACGCTTTTAACCTCTTTTTAATATTTTTTTGTATATTTCGCCCCCAAAATTACATGAACTTATAAAACACATCCTTTTAGCAACATTCACGTACGAATTAGGCCTAAAACAAGAATAAAAGTGGGGAACAGGCATTCTAAAAACATGTATAATTTTGGCTATATCTGAGACCATGACTTTGATTGTTTGTCATTGTCCCCAACCCTGATCTGATCCACGATGAATGCGAGACAAATATGTAAAGCTGTTATGTAGGGATGGCAATAGGGTCGGATGGACGGGTTACATGATACGAGACCCTGGCTTTGATTGTTGGTCATTGTCCCTAACCTCGGTCTGATCCACGACGGGTGCAGGGAATTGGTTCTTGTCCCTAGTGCTGAACGGGCTGACACCCAATAGAACAAGGACAGACCTAGAAATTTATTCAAAGAGTGGCAAATTTTAGCTATAAAAAACATATATAGAGATAATTTTCTCAATATCTATATTGGTCTGATAGTTGTTCCATTGCTTTTCAAATGCCAAGTCTCAAGTTCGAGGCTTTGTACAAGCAGTTTTTCTATAACAAGGTAAGTATGAAATTATAAGCTAAAAAGTAAAATCTAGGAAAAATAACTATAACAAAACTTGAACCAAGGACCTCACATTTGAAAAGCAAAAAAATAAATAACTCTACCAAAGTAAAACTTGTTCCCACAACTCTGCATTTGTTTACATTATGACGAAAGAATGAAACGGTGGCATGTGCCGTTGTATGCACTTCTTTAGATCAGGGACGGACCTAGAACTTTTTTCGTGGCACCATTAAACTATATATATATATATATATATATATATATATATATAATAAAAGAATAATTGGGTTGCCACGTGTCGTCGTCTGTTGAGGCGGTTTCAGGATTTCCCGCCTAAACTTGTATGTGGACGCATTTTACACATTCGATTCATTTAGGCTTATCTAATTGACATGTGTCCTCCTATTTATCTGATACCTTTTTAGTTATTTGTTTTAACCTTAATCTCCTATTTTTTACTTAATGCCCATATAATTAGTTATTTATTTAATTTTAATCTCTTAATTTTTCATTTTATACCCTTCTCATATAACATAAATAGTCGTATATTACGAACTAAAATGCATTAAAATAACGTTTCTTTTTTACAATTTATAGCAATATAATCGTCGCATCAATACCTTTGAAATGAGCCAAGTATTGAATATTTTTTATTTAATCTTATTAATTATAAATTTTAAGAATGTATAAGAAGGAATATATTTCACATTTTCTTACGTTTTCATTTTTCACTTTTATCACATTAAAAATACAGAATAATGGAATACCTAAAAGATGTTTATTTTTTTTTTAAATTATACCACTATAATTTCAGATTTGAAAAACTTTCCGCCACATTGCGCGCAAGTATAGTCTAGTATATATATAAAGATAATTTTCATGAAATCTCTATTGGTCTGGTGGTTGGTTCATTGCTTTTCAAAAGTGAAGTCTCAAGTTCAATTCTTGGTACAATATAAGAAAAATGTCTCTAACAAGTCTCAAGTTCAATTATTGTAGTTTCAAAATATGTATATGGTGGCACCAAACAAATAGATATGGTGGCACTGTAATTTATCACACTACAACGGAGGAACGAAACAGTGTCACGTGGCACGGTGTGCCCTTCTTTAGCTCCGCCCCTGCTTTAGATGCTTCCATGCGGTCGAACCCTGACCCACTCCTGGTTTCCAGTTTTAGCCTCGCTCCCCGACTCGTCCCCGGCCCATTTTGAGACCCATTCAACCCAAATTTCAGCCTCCACAAAAACTAACACTGAAAACAAAAATGATAAATGATGATTTACGTATCACTTGTTTCCAACTTTCAAGTTAAGTATTTTGACTAAAGCCTAAACCATAAGAATAAAGTTTGTTGCGTAGTGGATGTCATTACTTAGTAATCGAATAACTAAATGAGGGAGCGATCGATGAACAAAACGATAATTTTTCAAAATGGTACTTTCTGATTTTGCATATTGAAACAAAAATAACTTTTGATTTCGCAAAATAGAACCCAGTATAAAGGTAATTTTTCAAGTCCAGTATCTATAATAACTTTTGATTTTGCATAATGGAACCCAGTATAAAGGTAATTTTTCAAGTCCAGTATCTATAATAACTTTTGATTTTGCATAATGAAACAAAAAACCTATAGTGTTGCATTTTTTTTCTTTAATCCCAACACCGCATAGAGGTGAGACAATAAAAAAAATTGTATAGTTCTCTTTCAATATAATGTTTAAGACATAGTGGTACCCTTAATTTGGTTGGGTCGTGGTCGAGGGGATTAGTCGGGTGCTCCAATGGATCCCGAATACCCCAGAAACGTGTGTATGTTTACTTGTTAAAAGAATGCTGTTTGAGACTTGACATCTAGGTTGTGCAATAGGACCATAAGTGACATTAGCTTTTGATGCTTTCATGGCTTCAAACCTTGGTTCCTTGGCCTAACACTCCAAGCGCACATAAATTTTCATGTAATCCTCAAATAGGAATTTTGGCTAAACTAATTCATTCTATGTCTTTTAGAGGTAGAGATTAGAAAAGTAACTTTTGAACAATAGCTATCTGGGAGTTGTACTTTGGAGAGTTGAGTTGGTCCTAATGGAGGCGGAGTGTGGACAACATAAACAGACGGTACATCACTAGACTGTCACTACTAAAAGGATGGTTTCAACGACGATCAAATCCGTCGCTGAATCTGAATTCTGTCGTTGATCTATCGTTGATGGTCTGTTGGTGAACCATTCGTGGGTGATGCTATTAGTGACGAATTTTATCGATGGATCAGTGATAGATGACATCTGGGACGGACAAAGCATCGACGGATCAACGACGAAATCTTATTTCTTTGTTTTATGTTTACCAAATTTAGCGACGAGATTCCTTCGCTAATCCATTGCTAAAATTGGTGTAAATAATATAAAAAATAAAAACAAAATATTGTATTTCATGTATACAAATCCAAATTCATATAGAAATACCAAAATAAAATCCACAATTCAAATCTAATTATATTACAAATCTAATTATTGGATTAAAGCCCAATAAAGTCGAGTCAGGCCAATACATTTGATTAAAGCATAATAAACTCATCTATAGCCTAATAAAACCGAATTAAGCTCAATATATCTAATTAAAGCTAGAGATGAACATTATCAGATATTTAATCGATCCGTTTTTTTTTCGGAAAAATAAAAACCGGTTTTGGCAATAACTGGTTCGGATAATAACTGGTTTGGAGGTGAATATACATATCATGTTGAACAGGTTCGGTTAGAAAAAAAATTGGACATCCAGTATAAAACCGGTTAGATATCCGGTTAAAAAAACTCGTCCGGTTATATAAAAACCAATTTTTATAAAATCCGGTTTCAGATATTATTTGCACAAAATTGGATATTTGGTTTTTTGTGCACCTCTAACTAAAACCTAACAAAACCAACAAAGTCCAATAAACCCAACTAAGGAAAAATAAAACCAAATCATCTCGATTAAATCAATAAAGCCTAATAAACTCGATTAAATATTTTAATGCCCAATAAATCCCACTAAGACTTAATTACGCACCATATTTGATTAAAACCCAATAAACCCAACTAAAACCGAAAATAATTGATTTACAACCCAACAAAACCAATTCAAATTATTAAAGCCCACTAACTCTTAAATATCCAAATAAAGTCATTAAAGCCCAAAAGATATGTTAAAGCCCAGTAAGACCGAGTATGGCCCAATATAAACAAATAAAGCCTAGTAAAGTCCAATAAAGCTGAATATAATCCAATGAACTTGATTACAGCTTAATGGATTGTATCAGATCTTTGTGGGCTGCAGCGATCCCTAATGACTTCTGTTAGGCTTTCGGGTCGGGTATAGTAATGAATCTAATTGTGCCATCATGTAGAGGTGCACATGACTGGATTTTTATCCGATCCGGATCGGATTTATACTAAACCGGTTTTTTTCGGATCTGTCAGAAACCGGTTTTGTTAGAAACCGGTTCGGATTTCAACCGGTTTTTCGAAAAAATCCATATCCGATGGAACCGGTTTCGGATCGGATTGAAACCGGTTTCCGGTGGAACCGGTCCACTATTGGGTCTTTTTTGGGCTAGAAAATTCAGAAAATTCAATTGAAATCTAATCTGAATTGGTGTGGGCCGTGATTTTTTATGGGCCGTGAATTTTTTTAGGATTTCAGGCCCAACAGAGTAAGCTCACATAGACATTACCGGTTTGATTTGAAACCGGTTCGGTTTAAACCGGTTATCCGGTCAAACCGGATCGGATCCAATCCGGTTAAAATCCGGTTTGAAAAAATTCCGGTTTGAAAAAAATCCGATCCGGTTTGAAAAAAATTCGGTTTTTATAAAACCGGATTCGGATAGTTTTTGCGCAAAATCGGATAACCGGATTTTCTGTGCACCTCTACCATCATGCATGGAATGTTGAGTATTCAATAGTGAACTATTTTTAAACATAATTAGTTTTGGTAACTCTTAATAAAATTAATCGTACTCGATGGCTTTCAATGCAACTATACAACATTTATACATGTACATTGTTCCAACAATATATACGCATCCATTACTACTAACAACACACACGTATATGTATACACATGATTAAATATAACCTTTAAACATGAAAAAAAAACAAGAAATTACTTTGTTGATCCGTCGCTAATCAAGGAATGATGCCACGTGGAGATTGCTAGTTAGTCATTGTTTGGTGACAAATTAACAACGTACACATGAAATTCGCTATTTATTTGCCTTTTAAATGAAATCCACGTATCTATCGCTAATCACTGATGGTTTGGGGACGAACACATGTAATTTCTTATTTATTTATTTTTTAAAAGGGTTATGTATCTTATCTGCCAACGAAAGATTCATTTATTTTTTAAAAGGCTCTCTGTCATTAATCCGTCGTCAATCCATCACTAATTAGAAACAATATGAGTGTGTCATTGATGGTCGCCGTTGATGCCTCTTTTTCTAGTAGTGTATGGTGGGTCGGTACTTGGCCAACGCTGCTATAGATGCAGGGCGCACCAACAGAGGCTATGGGTGTGGTCAGTTCATGTCGTCGAGAAGTCGAAGTCTCGAAGATTGGAGAAAGGAGAAGTGAAGAACAGAGGCTAAGGGTTGTTTACCAAAATTTTCGGATAAACACTGATTAGGAAAAGATAGTCTGATTGAAAAAAAAAGGTTTAAGTCAAGCGTTAACTAAAAATTATTGTTTACCTAATATTTTATATGAAGTGCTAATGTTTTATTTATACTTTGACCATATATTAATATTTTTCACATTAATTTGAGTTGATTTTCAATTTTTCTCGTATATATTTTAACTTCTAACTTAAAAGATATGTGAATTTATTTTGATATTATTTATTTTTTTGAACATTTTTTCATGGGTACACTCTTTTATAATTTAATAGTTTTAGATAAATTTAAAAATATTTATTTAATATTTAGTTTATTATAATAGATTTAAGTTTTGATTAAAAGTACAAAAGGTTTTTAACGGAAAGTTAAGAAAAACAATGAATCCAATAAATCTTTAAGAATATAAGATTTTTGATCTAGAAGTTTGTTTAAAAACAAGTTAATTCTCCACAATCATTGTTAAATAACATTGTTAAAGAAGAGATCATGGGTGTTATGAAAATAGAAAGTAAAGGACTACCAATATAGATAGTTTGTTTTAAGGACCAAATTCAAAATTTAAGTAAACTATAGGACCATCGATGTAATTCACTCTAAAAATAATACTTTTTTGTAAGCCTGAATGTATTATAGCTAGTTTATATCAATTTTTGCTATTTATGTAATTGGGTTCTTGTCACTTGCTTGAATCACTAGATTATTGTAACATTGTAGGTAAAATATTCATACATGAAGCAAATAATCAATTCCTATGGAATAGTTCAAACTTTTTTTGTATCTTTTGAAAGTTTATAGCTTACATAAGATATTTCAATTGGCATGTTCACCGGTTTGTGGAATCAACATGTACTCAATAAGGCCGTAACAAAACAAAGACCAATAATCAACTCATTTAAGCAGGGTAAGGAAGGGCCTAGTGATGGCGAATTTGACTCATTTAAGCAAGGTGACAGAAGGATGTTTGTTTGGATGTTTGTTTGCCAATATACTTCATTCAATTTTTGTTTGGATGTTTTCAGAACTAAAAGAAATAGACTTGGATCTTTTGACTGAAGAAAGAGTCGTCATGGTAAAAGAAACCTTGGTTTGGTTTATGATTTTGTTGTTTTGTATTACTTGAACACAATTCGAATGAAAACCTTGTACTTTTAAATTGATGAATCACATTAACCGGATTTGTTCTATCATTTTGTCTCATTAATGTTCTTCTTGAGCTTAAAGTTCTTTACCTTTGATTCATTTGGGATACACTAATAACCCCGTTACCATTGGGTCAAAGATGTGTTTTCTAATAAAAGTGTATTACCTACGTATTGACTTGTGTTATATGAAATGCGTAATTTTCAACGGATGAATTTTCTTTCCATAATTAAGATAATGGCCCTTCTTCAAAGATTTGGTACAATTAAACACTTTTCGTTATTTATGTGGTGTAAAATAAGTCAATATACCATACAATGTTGATGTTGATGTTAATTTTCAACGGGTGAAATTGGTACACAAATTTGGTACAATTAAAGACTTTCCATCTTATGTGTTTGATGGTGACTGGAATTATAAATAAGAAGAGGGAAGTGAGGTTTTTGTAAGAACCTCCATTTAAAGTTTTAAGGAGGTTCTTGGTATGTTGAGATGACAATGACGTGGTAGGAAAAAATATGGTAAGTAAGCTTCTTGGAGGTTCCATCAATATGGATGCTCTTATTGATTAAGGGGGTGTTATTAATCAGTAATTAATAAGATTCATAATAAAAGAAATTTTTGGTGTTTATAATATCATGGAATTATTCCTTTAAAAACCCAAAATTTCGTTCCTATTAAATTGAAGGGAATGAATATTTTTTTTTTTTTTTTTTTTTTTCATTTTCATCTCCATTCTATTTTTATTCATCTGCATAAACGAAACCGACCTTAAGTTCTAAATCCCACTTATATGAGACAAACCTCTGTTAGAAATATAAGCACTATGAGATCTAATTTCTCATAAATCTCTACATAATTAGGTAGTTGTCTGATAAAAAATACAACCACATAAAATATTTAATGAATATTGAATGGGTCACAAATATTCATTAGCACGTATGTCCAAAAATGTGAACCCGCATTTTTCCAACTTATTTTACATTTAAACGATGGACATAAACTTATAAATTCTAAGTTAGGTTACGTTAAAAAATACGAACTTAGTTTTGATGTTCGCTGTTAGGTTTAAATTGTTCTAGTTTATGAAAGGTTTTTAAACTAACCAGTCTAAAATGTAATAGTTAGTGTGGTTATATGTTTGGGCTTTTATGGGCTTGGGCTTTAGTGTGTTTTGAACACCTATTTAATGGGTCTTGGACTAGGGTTACAGAGTATGAGAGTTGATTAAGGTAAAAGTGCGTGTGTGTGTTCTTGTATTCCGTAAGAGCTCTTCTAATAAAACAAGTATACATTTGAATCTTCATTTGATTTCTCATTGAATCCTTTTTTCTTATTGAATCTTGATAAATATTTGGACCAACATCCTTTAATGCCATCTTACGACGGGCTATTGGTCAAACAAGTTTTGTGCCAAGTTATCCATATTATTTTGGTGGAAAAACAATGTGAAACGTTGATCTTTTTAAACACAAAGTATCATAGTAGGTCATCCTTCCTTGAAATGGATTTTTCATGCTAGCCTACTCATCTACCAACCAAAAGAGTTAATTAGCGTGAACTACTTGATTGAAGACCCGGCTTTCTCGCACATTTTCAAGCAAGTTGTTATACATAAAAGTTAATAAAGTAAACCTATCTTCATTCTCGTTTTCGTCAAGCAAGTGCCAAATGACCCTTGGAAAAGGGGCGGAACGGGTAGATGGGGTCAGACCATACTCCCAATAAAAACTATCAAGGAGACCGCTCATTTTCTCGATTTTCAAAATCGTGTAAAAGAGTTTTTTTTTTTTGAAAGGTGTCCTGGTCAAAGCCCGACTAATCCCCAACAATTTTGAGGGCTAAACATGGCCCTACTTAAATGTCCCCAGGCATGTGCACGGGAAGACTCAGACTCGGTTAGAGTGTTATAAACCCCCGGGCGATAACCAATCCGTCACAACACCGTTGACAATGTAAAAGAGTTCTTCAATGATGGATATCCAATTTTTCCTTGATTTATTGACTTTTATCAGTGATCCGTCAAAAATCCTTTGTATTTTAACAAGAAATTCTAACTTTTATATCAAAAAGTTTACCGATTACCTTCGAATTCAAATGATTGATTAATTAAATAAAGAGTAAATTACGGATTTGATGGTTTTCATTTTTTTACTACTAAGGTCCCTAAACTTAAAAAATTATGGATTGGGTCCCTCTGGTTTTCAATTTTGCACTACTAGAGTCCCTGAACCTAACAATCATTTATCAGCATCTATTACCTCAAGGGTAAATTTGTCTTTTTTCTTATTTCCACATTTAATATCAATTTTTATTATTTCTTTTTTTCTCTTTTTGTCCTTTTCTATATTCATAAGGACTATATATGTTATATTATATCATATATATATATATACACACACGCGTATACATATACATCTAATGTAAAATACCTATATCTATGAAGCTATCATCACTATGATCTTTCTTACCTGAAACCTTACCTTTCTCCAAATGGGTTTTTACTTGTACACACACACAGAGATATATATATATATATATACACATATATAGTGTTCAAACACACATACACAAGCATATATAATTACCAACTCTGATGCAGGAAATATAAATAATGATAATGGAAAAAACCTAAATAAATATTAATTCTACTCTTTCATATTTTTAGGATTATTATTAGTTTATTTTTAATTATTTGTTAGTTTTATAGTTGGTTTAGATTTTCAGTTTCATAGTTATCTTTTTGTTAGGCTAGATTATAAATAGAATTATTATCATTCATTGTAAATCAGTTTTAGTTTTGATCAATTCATTGGAGTTTTAATCAAAAATCCACTTTTGGATATATGTTTGTTCTTTGAGTCTTGTCAGTTGTATTTAGCCATTTCAATCCGATCGTTTCAGCATCAAACTCTTTGCTCTTTTTTTTTTCACCCACAGAGACCCACGATCCCGTCGAACTTTCACCATAAACCAACAACCTCCCTCTCATCTCCTTTTAATGATCACCTTCAACCGTAACCATTGTCCATCTCAAAACCCTCAACACTTGTCGTCTTCATCTACCACCATCATCATCTTCATAAGTAAATGGTTTGGATTCTTAACGGGTTTTCTTCACTTGCAACCCCACATGAAAAAATACCCACCGAAATTGGTAATTTGGTGAGAAAATACATTCGTGAAAACCCACCACTTGTTTGCTTCCTCCACGAAAACCCACCTCTTATTTGCAGGGGTATGTGTGTGTGTGTGTGTGTTTTGTGTGTGTATATATATGTGTATATATATATATAAATGTGTGTGTGTAACATTTGTGTTTATGGGTCTATATATATATATATATATAAAGGGTGACGACCTTTGGTCAACATGGACTTGGAAAAAGAAGAGAAAAAGACAAAATAGGGGCATTTTAGACTTTTTATCACAAAAATGAAAACCACAAGAACCAAATCCGTATTTTACTCTTAAATAAATCACTAGTACGTAATTCGTAGATAATTTTAAGAACTTTTAAAATTAAAAACTTGATAAAAAACTACCAAGGAATTACGAACAAATTTTAACCGGCTAAAACAACCGATTACATTTCATTGGTAAATTGATTTTTAATTTAAAAGAAAATAAATATTATAACCATTTACAAAATATGAATTCACCTCCTAACCACAAAATTGTTGAGTCTACCATAGATACCATCACGAATCGAATGCGTAAAAACTGAAAACCCACCCAAGGCTAGTTTCATGTGGGCTGCTTGAGTAAAAAAGTGCCAAGGTATATAATAAATATTGTTGCTTTAATATGTAAGACTAATTATTAATTGATAATAGCAACAAGGTTACCTCATCAATGGTCCACAGTATACAATAAATATTGTTGCTTTAGTTAATGCTTAAGACTAAGGGGCTGTTTGGCAGGTACTGAATGGTTTGATGCTGAATGGTTGAGAGGTCAGAATGCTTAAGAGGCTCTGTATGATGTAGTGCAGAATGAAATATAGTTGTTTGGTAACTGTTCTGAATGAATACTCTGAATGATAATAAATTACCATTTTACCCTTCTATATCACAAAACCAAAACCAACAGCAAATGACAGTAGCATTAAGCAAACACATTTGACCCAAACAAATTTCTATTAACCAATCACATTTTCCATCAACATTAACAGTATTTAAATCAACAAAATTTAAGCCAAAATATTTCTTGCATTTTTGAATATCTTTCATGGTATGCAGAAAGAACCAAAATATGCCATTTGTCTCTTTGTATGAAAGCTAACTATGCCATCTGTATCTTTGTATAAAAGATAACTATGCCATCTGTATCTTCGTATGAAAAGTACTACTAGAAAGGAAGAAATTGAGGTTAAAATCTGGGTATTTGTTTGCAGAACAGTAACTAAAAGATGCGTTTGAGGAATCAACAAGAAGAGGAAATTGAGGGAGGGAAACAGTGAAACACGATAGCTACAAAATCAACAAAAAATTGAAGAGCAAAATCAGTGGAAATAGAAGTTCAAAATCGAGAAAATCAGCAGAGAAATCAAGAAAATCAGTAGAAAATCGAAATCGAAAATCAGGAAAGAAAGCAGGAAAAAAATCGATTGGAAAAATAACTGAGAAAATTGACCACCGACGATGGTGATACCGACCGGCGAGAGATGACAGGCGAGACAAGGGTGATACCCACCGGCGAGAGATGAGAGGCGTCTGATGAAACGTGCGTGTGGGAAGAAGTCATGTGGAGGCTGAAGGGTAAACGTGGAAACTGGGAGTATCTGAATGGTTGAGAGAGGCCCTAGATGCAAAATCGCTCAGAGGCTGTTGTAACTGTTCAGAGGATGTAAATTTTTTACCAAACATGTTTTGCCTCTTACCGATTAAGAGGTGACCTCTTAATGAAGTCATTCAGAACTAAACAAACAGCCCCTAACTATTAACCTGTACAATAGCACTGAGCTACCTCATAGATGATGCATGGACCGCATTATATAAAAAGTATCGTTGTTTTAATTCATAAGATTAATTATTGATCGATAATAACACCGACGCTACCACATCACTTTCTCTCTATATGTAAGAGTGAAATAATATTTAATTCCATTTCACCGATAAAAAATACTGAAATTATATAATTAGAAGAGAGAACTAGTTTTTTTATTAAATGCATTGAATATTTTAATAATATAATGAATGATAGAATTGTTAAACTAGAATAGCTCTTAGAGTTGGAAGTAATATTTTTTTTTAGAGATTTTAACATTTTAGTACTCCATTTTCAAGAAATTATAATATAACAGGTGGAGATCCTCTAAATATTCTAATAGGTAGAACATTTTATAAGACCAAATAATTATTCTTTATATGTAAATGATATATTAAGTTAATTCATAGAATAACTTTAGACGATGTAACAAAATTTTGGGTTGATTGTTATCTTACAACTATTTGCCACACATAGTTGTTAATATACAAAGTTCAAATGATTTTAGTTTGCCACTCATAGTTGTTAATATACAAAGCTTACACATATTTGCCACACTTTGGATCTGGTTCTTTGGGGCCGGGTTCGGGGTCGGTATGGGAGCATCCGGTCTATGGGATCCACTTCCCTGCTGATCGGGTCCAACCATAGGTTAGACCGGGTCGCAGCGGATTAGTGGGGTTGCTCAATTGGAGGTCCGATACCGCTGGAGCATGTGTGTGTTAACTTCCGTTCAAAAAAAATATACAAAGTTCAAATGATTTTAGTTTGCCAAGCACCATTAATTAAACCAATACCCATAATACATAACTTACTTTCTAATGAAAGAAAGTTACAAATAAATCACTTATTCAAAATGTTTTTTGTGATTGAAATGAAACTGCCACCCTTAGAATGATCAGCAACTATGTCGTTAACCAAATTGCCTCTGGCCATTTCCATCGTCACCTTCATTCTTCATGGCACTGCCGTCAGTAGTAGCGATACCGTACAATATAATATATAAGCAATGATTAGTAAAACCCAAGAACACAAATTCGAAGTTTTCTTCCCACGAGATATATGGACCCAAGATCAAACGAACTTAGGTTGAAGTAAAAGTTTGCGGAGAGTTTTCTCGTAATGATGGAACACACGTGAAATCTACTGCCCTTGGAGCGGTCATACCACCTTGTTCATCCATATTAAGTATTTGTTTTCCATCAACATTCCATTCAAAGCATTGTATGAGGTTGGCGATCACCACCGGGAGTTCTCTCATGGCCAAGTTCATACCAGGGCACCCTCTCCTTCCCGTTCCGAAAGGCAAAAGTTGAAAACTTTGGCCCCTGATATCTATGGGGCTTTTAAGGGCATCCCCTTGAATAAAACGATGAGGCTTGAACTCTAGTGGGGATTCCCAGTATTTAGGGTTTCTTCCGATTGACCAAATATTGATGAATACCATCGTTCCAGCGGGGATGTCATATCCTTGAACGTTGGCATCTTCTACTGCCTTTCGACTCAATAGAGGGATTGGCGGATGAAGTCGTAGGGTTTCCTTTACGATTGCATGGATGTAGGGGAGGTTAGGTGCATCTGATTCTTGAACTAGCCTCTCATTTCCGACGACATGGTCAATCTCTTCTCTTGCGATTTTGAGCTCCTTAGGGTTATTGATAAGTTCTACTAGCATCCATTCTAGAGCTATTGCAGTAGTTTCTGTTGCAGCCGTAAAGAAGTCCTACATAAAAATCATATATAAAGTATCAAATAACTATGTTCGATAAATTCTACTTACAAAAGAATATTAATGGTGGGTTTTTTAACGCTACAAATAAGTTAATCTTTAACAAAAATCGTTTAACTCAAACCACATACTAAATCTTTTAGTAATTAGTTATATAATAAGTAAATGAGGTTAAGTTCATGTGAGACCAATTGAACAAAAAAAACATTTGCGAAGACCAACATATTTTACATGAGACCAATGAGGTTAAGTTCATGTAAAATATGTTGGTCTCTCACGGTCTCACGGAAACAGCTTGGTCTCACCTGATCCTAAGTATAGGTAAATTTTTTTATTATTCTATTATTTAGAAAAATTCATTTGCTTATAAGGAACAAATGTTAGTACATAATTCTTAAAATAATTAATTTAATCAAGAGGGACATAAAACCTTAATTGATTAATTTTTTGTATTAAAATAGCCAAATTATGTATAAATTAGTTACGAAATTTTATTCTGTTTAAAATTTCATTCATTAACAATTTAATGTTTATATATATAAGCTATTAAATACAAATCACTCTTATAGTATATACTGTTGATTTTCTTATGATAAAAAAAGTATATATATAGGTGGATTATACGAGAACGATGTATATTTAAATAACACAACAACCAACAAAATTACATAAGATCTTACATTAAATTTTAAAAAAAGTCATACTAACGTCTTTGACAATGAATTGTAAAGTCCCCCGAATCATATATGATTTTATACACGAATCACACATGATTTTCTTATATTCGTATTCTTTTAAATAAATATTATTCTCATTTAAACTCATCCATTATATCTAAGTTTCTTTTATCAAAAGTATAACAAGCTATTTAAAATTTTCTTTATGTTCTTTTTAACCTTTTTAATTAAAGTTTAAGGTATTTGAACGTAATTTATAATTAAAAACAAAACACAATTTAATATTAGTTAATATATTAAATAATAATTGATTTGTATGAAATAATTATTAAAAAATAATAATCTTTGTGACATATGTAAAAGCCTACATTTCACGCCACAATATAATATGCAAAATGGGTTGATTATGACCTCTAAAGCTTCTAATGCCGCCGTATTGAATAAATATTTTGACTTTAAATTTTTATGACCGACAAACATCATATCTTTGCAACAAGTATTCAAAATGTTTGTTTAATAATTTAACAAGTTTTTTAAAATATTTTTATAAAACTTTATTTTAAAGTGTTTCTATAAAAAGATGTAATTAAAAACACTACTTAAATGTGTCATATAAAATGGTTAATAAAATAATTTGGTTAAATGTGTACAAGAAAACGATTTAAGACGGTAAAAAATGTCTTCTAACTTAAAAAGAAAATATAATTCACTACTACAAAAAAAGTCTTTTTACACGGTTATAAATGGCTTTTTACACGGTTTTGGAACCGTGTAAAAGCCCACCGTGTAAGAAAGTATTCGACCTTTTTACACGGTTTTAAAACCGTATAAAAAGTATGAAAAACCGTATAAAAAACACCCAATTTTATACGTTTATTAGATAGAACCGTGTAAAAATAAGAATTTTTTAAACGGTTGTTTGTCAAAACGTATAAAAATGTCACATCTTTCTACACGGTAAGAAATTATCAAACGGTCAACGATGACACTTGTCTCCAATAGATATACGTCATCGGTAAAATTTGTTTCTTTTAGAAAAATAAGAATTCATTTTATTCGTTCTTTATTTATACTACATATTATTAACCGTGTAAAAAGAGTACATATTTTTATACGGTTTTAGAAACCACCGTGTAAAAAGCTACTCAAACTTTTGTACACGGTTCAATCACCAAAAAAACCGTGTAAAAAATTCTTAGGAAAAGCATGGGTATATTTTTATACGCTTTTTTAAAAAACTATGTAAAAATGGGCGTGTAATTAGGTCATTTGTGTAGTAGTGATTAATTCTAATATGATTCGAAAAACAAAATTAATTGTAACATTACCTCAAATTGATTAAATGTATTAATTTAGTTTTAATACAAGTTTTCAATCCCAGTTTCTAGCCTCTCTTTGGCCTTTTTTGTGTTAATAAAGTTGTGCTTTGTTGTACAAAAAAAATAGTTTTTTAATGTACGTATTGGATTATGATATATTAAGATCTGCTAAGTGGTACTGCCATTCGAAAAAGAACTAGAAAAAGTTAATGAAAATTTTGGCACGTTGTAGATGAATGAAAGTTAGGTTTTAAAACATATATAAATTCAAACTTTAATTTTTTTTCTTCAAGGCATAGCTGCATCAAACCAACAAACGATTGCCACGAACATACACGCACACTCGCCTTCCCGACGGTATCGGGCATCTACAGGCAGCACACTAATCCGCTGTTGTCCCGGCCCAGCTTACGCTGGACCTAGTGCCCATCCACAGTCTTTGATTGGGCTGGGGGCCAACCCAAGGACTGGATACTTCTCATGCCCTCAGTTGACTTCCCTTGGATTCAAACCCGGGTAGACTGGGATCTCATCCACACTCCCCCCGATATGTTACCGCCCTTAGGAAGACCAACTGAGCTATACATGATTTGTAAACTTTAATTGTTTAAAAATACCATTTTAGTTTTTACAAAGGAGTTAACTTACCAAAAGCAAGGCTTTGATGTGGTTTCTGGTGATCTTAATCTCAGCTTTCTCATCCTCCATAACATCAAGCAACATGTCAAGAAAATCTTTGCCTTTATCACCATCTTCTATCTTCCCTTCCTTTCTCCTCTTTTCTTCCCTCTCAAATATGATCTTTTCCAACAAAGCATCATACCTTTTATGTATGTCTTTATACCTCTTCTTAAACCCTTGAAAATCTATGTTCTTGCAAAACCATATGAAATCCGAAACATTAAACTCCCCGAATATCTTCGTCGCCTCTTGAACAAGAGTCTTGAATTCATCGGCCTTGTCGTTCGTCCCAGAACATCGAACGCTAATCATCATTTGGGATATCACGTTGTTCGTCAGCTTTAAAAACTCTTCTGTCAAGTTAACACTTTCCCTTCTCTTGGCTTTCTCCGTTAACGTCTGAAGAAGCTCGTGGACCTCGTGCGTTCGAATGGGCATGAAGTGGCCGAGGTTCCGGCTGCCCAGAAGCTCAACCGTCGACAACTTCTTGATGAACTTCCAGTACGGACCGTAAGGTACGAAGGCAAAGGCGACGCCATAGGTAATAAGGTCAAGGGCTTGTGATTGCCTTCGTGTCGAGAAGGCGAGTTCGTTGGTTTTGAGGAAGTCTCTGGCGACCTCGGGAGAGCTGGCGACGAGGCAAGGGACGGAGCCGAGACGGAGGTGGATTAGCGGGCCGTAGCGGGTGGAGAGGTGGTGGAAGGATTGATGGATGAGTGGGCCCAAGTGGTGGAGGTGGCCGATGATCGGCAAGGAGGGAGGGCTCGGCGGAAGACGGTGGTTTTGCTTTCTTTCGAAGAGTACGTATAAGAGGAAGATCGATGACAAGACCACAGCAGCGATGACCGTGGGAGAAAGAGTTTCGAGTACTTGCATGATGATCTTCTGACTATTTTTGTACAAATATTAATTGTTGAGAGTAATTAGTTTCAATGATTAGAAACTTTGTTACCAATTAATACATCAAAAACAAAAGACTCTACACCTATTTAAAGCAAAAGTTGTAACATTTTTCTACCTACAAACTAGGAAAATATAACCAAATAACAACTACGTACTACTTTGACTAAATCAAGCATAAAGTTTTGCCAACTATGGAACCTTCCAAAGCATGCATATATATGACCAACTTAAGCAATTAAACATTGACGCAGTGGGAAAACGCGGAACGGATCGACAAGCGTCAAAACCAAAAGATAAATACGTTCACAAGCGTGAAACACAAACAAACAAGAGAAAACTCTCAATAATAACTCACAAAGAGAAATTGTATTAAAACTGAATCTGATAATCTGATTAACAATGAACCTAAAGCAATTAAACATGACCCGTAGTGGTGAATTTTAAACCAGTTTTGATTCAAACCAATTTCCAAAAATGTAATGGTGAATTTCATAAAAATCCGGTTCGGATCAAAACTGGTTTTGGACTTCATATGTGTATCTGGTGGAACCAGTTACGGATAAAAAAAACCGATTTATTCATAAACCGGATTAAAACTAAACCGGTGTTTGAATTCTGAATTATGGGTTTCAATTTCATTGTATTTGTATTGGGCTTCTATGATTATGATTTCTGAATTTATTTTTGTATTTGACTTCAAATATGCTTCATTGTATATCTATTGGGCTGGGCTTCATTTTCTCTTGGGCTGGGCTTCAAATATTAAATATTATTATATAACTTATAAGTTTTTAATTTTTTATAACTTATATTATATATAACTTATATAAATTATAAATTACAATATAACTCATATAAATATATTAACTAATAACTATATTATATGACTTATAATTATGTAATGTTATAAATTTTATTGACAAATGACAAACAAAAATACATAAGTACATTTTTATTAGAAGCATATAAATATATATATATATATATATATATAATATTTTTATTCCAAACATAAGGAAGAGAGGCAAGAAGCTTCGAAATAGCCATCACCCTGCCACTCAACCATACTATTCTTCACTCATATTCTGCTATTTCTTCACCATCATCGTCGCCGTCTTCATTTGGAGGTGATATTCCAAGTTCGATTTCTTCATTTTCTAGACTTGTTTCCAAATTGGCGTTGATTGCATCTTCAAGCGTGGTCACATGTTGCATCCGAGCAACTCCATCCAAAAAATCCTTCAAACAAATGCAACATTCCACCGACTCAGGACTTAATCTTGATCTTCTGTAACGCCTTGTTTTCCAAATGTCTTAGCTAACGGTTCCCAACGAAGTTAAGGTAAGTTATTGATGGTTTTGTTATGTTTTTTTTTGAAGTTTAGGGGCTAATGGGTTAATTTCGAAAGAGGATGGTCAAAGCTAGCATGTATATAAGTGATCTAGGGCTCTTAACTCCTCTCTATTTTGCTGAATCGATTTCCAAAGATGGTTGGAGAGAGAGAGAGAGAGAGAGAGAGAGAGAGAGGCGATTCGGGAGAAGGGAGGTTTCGAATTGGAGCAATTGATCATCAATTGACGTTTTTGAATGAAGAAAATTAGGTGTTTTAATCGTTAAATATCGACCTTGATTGTTGTAGACATGTGAATTCGGATGGTTTTGGTCGAATTTGGAGTTGTAAGGTGAAAACACTTGGTTTTGGTCACAACCCGCGACTAGGGTATGACCTGCGGGCAACCGCGGGTAATCGGTAGATAGCCACCCGTGGCCAACCCACCGATGCCACTGTTTTGATTTCTCACTTTTTGCAAATGGAATCGTTTGGGGTTCTTTTGTTCATACACCCCTAAGGAATGTTAAATAGTGATGTTTGGGAAAGTTTGGTAGAATTTGGCTAAGGGTAGCTGTGTCATTTCGGGGTAATGAGTCGGGAAAGGTTAGGAACCCATTTTGGGCTATGTTTGATATGTGTATGCATGTGTTTGTGACTAGGTGGTACGAGGTGATTGTTAACACGTGTAAGAGAGCCTGTTGTGATCTTTGTTTAGGTGAGTTCACTACCTATCCATGTATTGTCATGTATGTATGGTTATGATGCATGTGTAGTTGTGTGTATGTGTTCCTTCGGGAACTAAGCAGATAGTACCTACGGTGGTGGTAACACCCCTAGGGAAGATGGCATGGGCAGAGGCCTGGTACCAGTGTCATAAAATTCTTCCTTGATGGTATTAAGCCGTAAGGAAGGTGGCAGATTTTACATGTATCTAAATGCTATGTACTTGTGATCGTATGTGTATGATGGTAGATGGTTTAGGTGTGTGCTCACTAAGTTTGATGCTTACCCCGTTGTTGTTTATCTTTTTAGTGTCAGGTACGTCCCGTAAGGGAAAAGAGAAGGTGACCATATGAGGCTCCAGCGACTTAGCAATTCAGTCTCGGCAAGAATATATATGGACAGATGATCTTTTGAGAAGTGATACTAGTTTTTTTATCATGACGTATGAACTAAGTAGTGGGGTTATGTTTTAACAGTGTTGTTCATGTTTTCTTAACTTGGAGATTGTTTGGTTTCCTTATGATTACTGAAAGCCTATTGTGATCTTTATTCAGGTGAGTTCACTACATATCCATGTAATGTCGTGTATGTATGGTTATGATGCATGTGTAGTTATGTGTATGTGTTCCTTCGGGAACAAAGCAGATAGTACCTGCGGTGGTGGTAACACCCCTAGGGAAGATGGCATGGGCAGAGGCCTGGTACTAGTGTCATAAAATCCTTCTTTGATGGTATTGAGCCGTAAGAAAGATGACAGATTTTACATGTATGTAATTGCAACGTACTTGTGATCGTATGTGTACGATGGTAGATGGTTTAGGTGTGTACTCACTAAGATTTATGCTTACCCGTTGTTGTTTATCTTTCTAGTGTCAGGTACGTCCCGTAAGGGAAAAGAGTAGGTAACCATATGAGGCTCCAGCGGCTCAGCAGTTCAGTCTCGGCAAGAATTTATTTGGACAGGTGATATTTTGAGAAGTGATACTAGTTTTTTTATCATGACTTATGAACTGAGTAGTGGGTTATGTTTTAACAATGTTGTTCATTTTTTCTTCACATGGAGATTTTTTGGTTTCCTTATGATTACTCAATGATTATATGGATATGCTTCCGCTTTTAAAGTTTTTGTTTAAATTGTACGGCTTTCGGTTACTTTTCCGTTAAGTTGTAATTTTAGAAAATGGGTGTTACATCTTCGTTGCGATACGACCCTGCCACTAACAGAAAAAGCGAATTCTGAAGCTAATGTAGAAGGTTGGACGTTTAGTAAATCACGGGTCATGACAACCAGAATCGGAAATTGTCCTTCCTAAGCCAAAATATCAAAATTTTCAAAATCTGCAAAATTCATGTTTGCTATAAAATTTGTTGCCATGTAATTTCCCAACTCGCTAGTAGGGGTGATAGTACCTGATCGTTTAAATTGCTTATTGGCTGGTAGGTTAAAAAGTGACATATTGTCGTTAGTTTGAACTTCGACTAAATGATGGTTCTGCGTGCCTTCTCATTTGATCATGTATTACATTACTCGACCCGTATTTAGTTAAATAAATATATAAAAAATTCTCGAAAACATTTGTTGAAATAATCTTGTTGGTTTTTAACAAAATAAGGGTCATTTAGTGTTAGATTAAAAGCAAATCAAATTTGTTGGATCAATGTTTCGATCCCCCAACATTTAACAATGGATTTTAAGTGACGGCACAAGAAAAAAGGGGAGGAAGCTCTTAAAAATATTTTAAATGTTTTTCTCTCATTGCTTCGGCAATTTGTTCGAAAGTCGCATTTCCATTTTCAAAATCGTCTAGTTTATTAGCCATTAAAAATATTTGGTTAAGAACCAATGGGTAGTAGGGTAATAAACACCGGATAGAGATATGTTGTTGCATTTTTTAAAACCCCACCCAACTCGGTTGTTTTTGCTATAACTTCCCAAATAGAATTTGGATAAGGGTCCTCAACATGGCCCCTATCAAATAGGCGATTGTGAAATGCTTGCAATGTTTCCGTTTGCCTAACGCAGTTTTCATCATCATCCACGTCGAGTTCAAACGAGTTGGACAATCAAAGTTAGGACCAAAACATTTTTTATTAACCGAACGACAATATTTTTATAATCATTTATCCGTTTGTTGTTGTTACAAAGAACCTCTTTTATCATATTTTTAAATTGTAACCTAATTGGGTCAATAATTTGCAAACCGGCTTGTACAGATAAATTTATTATGTGTGTGGCGCAACGGTACGAAAAAACGCGCCGCATAAAATGGGTTGGGTAGTAACTTCAATCTTGGAACCACATTTGTATTATTCGACGGATTATCAAAAGACATAGAAAAAACTTTATTTTCTAATTTATAAATGGTAATTACCCTTTTAAAAAGATTAAGTAAATTATTACCGCTATGCGTTCCAACGAATAATTCAAACACGATAGTTCGTTTCATCATTAGTCAAGTTTCTTGATTTACCCAATGTGCCTTAACGGCTAAATAAGAATTTCGGTACTATATCCAGAACTCCAAAAGTCACATGTAAGCGAGACACCTTAATGGTGTTCGAAAAACCCCAAAATCGTTTTTTTCTAGCTTCATGCCACATTTTTATAGCGTCCCTTCTAAGAGTAGTGCGACATATTGGGCTATATAAAGATTGCATTTTTCTTTGAATTATCTCCATTAAAGTCGGATGATCGAAGTGGTCGAACGGCAACCCTCTTTGAATCACAAATTCCGCAAACGATTCTCGTAGTGATTTGTTGTCGTAAATAAAAACACCACCTTCCGAGGTAATATGTGCTTGACTTGGATTCACTCGTTGTTGAAGTGCCTTGCGTGATTTTTGAATATGGTTCCTCAACATTGTGTTTCCCTCCGGTGCAAAAAACTTTCTACACATTTTACAACGCGCCTTTTTCATACCATTTAACATTTCACACAAATCATAGTGCATCTAAACTTGTGGGTTTCGATTGAGTTCGAGAACATTAACGACTACAAGGTTTGGGTCAACGGGAGATTCAACCGTAGGTTCCATGAAGAAAAACTAATAAAGTTTGAGATTTGAGAAATATAGAGACTTTGAGAAATATCGAGACTTAAGAGAATGGTGTGGAATTAACCCAACACATTACCAATATATATAGGGGGGGGGGGAGTTTGGTAAATTTCTCTAGTTTGAAAAATAATGTGCAGCTCACCGGATTAGAAAAAAAAACGGTTCGACGAAAATGCGGATAACCGGTCATCCGGTTCGGTTCAAAACCATTTTAATATCCGGGAAAAAAATCGGTCCAGGTAAAATCCAAAAACCGATTGGATATCCGGTTTCAAAAAAATCCAATCTGGATTGGAAAAAAAAAACGGTTATGTAAAAACCGATTTCGAATACTTTTTGCGCAAAATCAGATAATCGGATTTTTTGTGCACCTCTATGTGGAGTTCACAAACCTTAATAGAACAATAATTTTCTCCCAAACGAGTCCAAGAGCCCAACTTTGATTAGTACTCGAGGGCCTATCAACATTTGTTTTAAAATAAATAAATTTCAACTTTTAATAATATGTGTTTCTTAATTGACGATTATCTTTCTGAAAACATGAAGCATTTTCCTGATTTAATTAGTATTACCTTATATGAAATGCCTAATTTTCAATAAATGAGTTTTCTTTAATGGCCCTACAACGTGTCATTATTTGTCCCCATGTTACGGAGGTCAAATAGTGTTTAGACATTGCTTTGGTAGACATTAATTAATTTGGTACAACTAAAGATTTTTGTGGATCTTAGGTACCATTTTATATGTTGATCTTGGATAGAGTTTAATTAGTAAGAGGTGTATAAGTCTGTGACTTTAGACCCACCATTGAACTAGTTCGAGACACATTGAATTTTTTTACAGCATTTAGTGCTACCAATATGTTATGTACCATCGTCATCGTGGGAGATTCTTGTTCATACACACAACTTCCATATCTTGGAGCTCGATTTGATCCAAGATTTGCATCACTACACACATGTTGGTTTCAAGTGGAAATGGTTTGTTTTTTACTTGCTTAATTATCAAGCAAGATGTTAATTGTCCAAAATATCCTTTTGGGTTATAATCATGTGTAGAATCATAAAATACTAAAGAAATTGTTACCATGGTCTCCTCATATTATCAACCCTTGATCAAAAATAATTGATGGTCTAAGATTGGTTTTCAAGTTCACACAAATAAAATGGTTTTTATTTGATTATTCCTTTATATATATATATATATATATAGAGAGAGAGAGAGAGAGAGAGAGAGAGAGAGAAAGGTTCATGCGAGAATGAAATCTTTTTAAGAGAATACGAGAATGATTCCTAGCTATCCATTTTTGTAATTCAAATACATCACCCACACCACCTTTATGGCCACATACTTCACCCACCTCCACCACCACCTCCGTTGCCGCCACCACCACCACCACCGCCACCACTGCTGCCACCACCGCCTCCACCAGCAACACCGCCAGCACCGCCTCTACCACCACCAACAGCAGCAGCACCACCACCCACATCACTTCCACCACCACCACCACCGCTACCTCCACTACCACACCACCACCAACATCACCGGCACTGCCGCCGGTACCTCCGAAACCACCGTCGGTACCTCCGGCACCACCACCGGTAACTTCGAAACCACCGTCGGTACCTCTGACACCATCGACACCACCACCGGTAACTTCGAAACCACCACCGGTACCACCGGCACCACCACCGGTACCTTTCGAAACCACCGTTGGTACCTCCAGCACCACCATCGATACCTTCGAAATCACCACTGGTACAACCTTCGCCGCCGGTAGCAACACCACCACCACCTTCGCCGCCACCATTATACATATGATTTTGCATTGATGATTTTGCATTGAAATGATCTATGTTTTGCAGTGAAATCACATATGATTTTGTGATCTTGAAATCACAACTTAACCCATCAGCTTATATTAAATCACATATGATTTTGCATTGAAATTAAATACGATTCTTCATTGAAATCACTTATGATATTGTTATCACACATGATTATACATTGAAATCACATGTTAATCAATCAAAATTATATTAAATCACATATGATTTTACATTGAAATCACATGTTAACTACATTTGCTACCACCATCTACACCACCACCACCACCCTCACCATCTTCGCCACCACCTACAACACCATCGCCACCACCTCTGTCACTACCACCAACATCACTCCTCCACCTACACCACCTCTGCCACTACCGCCACCATCGCTACCAGCATCGCCAGCATCAATGCCACCGCCACCAGCACCACCCCTGCTGCCACCACACCACCAGCAGCAGGGTGGTCTTGTTGTACCGGTGGTGGTTTCGAAGGTACCGGTGGTGGTGCCGATAGTGCTGGAGGTACCGGCGGTGGTTTTGGAGTTACCGGAGGTGGTGCCGAAGGTACCGGCGGTGGTTTCGAAGGTACCGGGAGTGGTGTCGGTGGTGCCGACAACGGTGCCGGTGATGGTGGTGGTGGCATAGGTGGCGGTGGTGGCGGCATAGGTGGCGGTGGTGGCAACATAGGTGGCGGTGGTGGCGGCATAGGTGGTGGTGGTGGTGGCGACCTAGGTGGTGGTGGCGGCATGGGTGTTAGTGGTAGTGGCGGCATAGGTGTTTGTGGTAGTGGTGGAGGTGGTGATGGCGGCAGTAGAGGTGGTGTGGGTGGTGGTGGTGCTGCTGGTGGCGGAGGCGACGACGGTGACCATGGCGGTGGTGGTGGAGGTGCTATGGATGGTGGTGGTGGCTATAGAGGTGGTATAGGTAATATATTTGACAAGAGGTGGTGGCTATAGAGGTGGTGTAGGTAATATATTTGACACATGTTGGGATGGTGGCGGTTGTGTCCTAGATGGTAAGTATGTAGCACTGCCTACCATGGAGAGAACATGTAGTATGACATCGTACTTTGAAGCAATTAGAATTCTACTTTCAGGCATAACGATCCAATACGGAGTTGGTGCAAATACACCCTTTTGGAAAAAAATTCAACGCTTCGTAAATTCTTGGTCCCTCGTTGGTAATCACATTATTGTAATAATAATAATGCTCAGTTAGTTCATCCATTAACTCTTTACGGATATTGTCCCATGCATCTTGATTACCACCCAAACAAGTTGATATGGCCCGAAATCCACAATTTCCATCGCCCAATACATCTTTTATATGTATGATGTATGGATGAAATAAACTCATAATTTGATCAAGAAATCGATTTCTAGAAATCTCTATGTGTGTTGGGCATTGAATGTGGCGATCCATGATCGGACTGTGAATATGTATCATCTTCTCTGTTGTGGATATCTAGGATACTATATGTGTGTGTGTGTGTGTGTGTGTGTGTGTGTGTGTGTGTGTGTGTGTGTGATTGTGTGTGTATGTAGGGGCAGGTTCAAATGTGAACCACTTTTTGGTTGTGAACGTGAGGACAGCCGAGAGCGCGATACGTGGTGGATGACTAGGTGTCACGTCAGGTCCACGGCAGATGACTAGGCGCGATTCATAGGAGGGCATTGAATTAAAGGGGGGGACCATACTCAAAGCCGCCTTTATTGACTAGTCTCCGTCACGTGTCGCGCTCTCGGTTATCCTCACGTTCACAACCAAAAAGTGATTCACATTTGAACTTTCCTCTATGTATGTATACCTATATATATGAGGGTTATTTTGCAAACCACTATTAGAATACAAAATCGTTCAAACAATCATGTGAAAATTAAAACGTTTTATCAACACCAGAAAAACAATAAAATGACTTCATCAAAAAAATACATGAAAACATTTCATTTTTATATGGAAAAATATCAAAATATGAAACAATTTCGTAAAAAAAATTATAAAATTATCAACATATTAAACAATTTCATAATGTATAATAAGATAATAAAATCAAAAAAATATTCAATATTAATTTCATTTTAAAGGTATTGATGAGACAATTAAAATGATATAACTTGTTAAACTTAAAACATATTGTTTTAATGTATCGTAGTTAATATATGATTTTATACGTTTATATTATCAAAATGTGAAATGGATTATAATAAACCAAAAAGAATAAAATGTACTTATTAAATAAATCTAAGGGGTTAATGTGTAAATTGAATTGAATTGGGGTGTTGTTTTGGGTCCACCCATGAATTTTGTGAGAGAAATTAGGTAGGGGGTGTTGTGACTTGTGAGGGTTCGAGATGTTTATTACTTAGGTGTAGTTTTTTTATTTAATGTGATTTTAATGTTTTTTTTACTATTACTTTTTTAACACCTTTTTACTAGTTTTTTTACTGTCTTTTTTTAAATAGATTACTTCTTCAAAATGTATCCAACTATCCCTAATATATTATTATGTGTATCAATCTAAAAAAAATTACTTTTGTATATATCAAACTTTATTTTTGAGTCTATTATGTGTATTTTTGAGTCTATTATATGTATCCAACTATCCCCCAATATACTATTGTGTGTATCAAAAATACACACAATAGACTAAAAAATAAAGTTTGATATATACAAAAGGAATTTTTTTAGGTGGATAAATACAATAGTATATTAGGGATAGTTGGATATATTTTGAAGAAGTAATCCCTTTTTTAAACTGTTTTTGATGTTTTTTTTACTACTGTTTCTTACTGCTTTTCTTTCACTATCAAATTAAATTAAACGAGGTTTTTTGACCATGCGTTGCAGGGGAGAGGAAATGTTATAAAAATATAGCCACATAAATCAATAAAAATAATTGAAGTATAATATTAATCAACAAAAAATAATTGAAGTATAAAATAACTCAATAGAACAATTATGGTGCAAGCGATGACTCATTATTAACCTAGAAAAGAAAATCCCATGAGAAAATATAAAATTGAAATTGAGTTAATGTAGCTTTTCTTATGGTTAATATCTCTAGTTAATTATAACACTTAAAATTAGGTTGATCATATTTGAATTTCTAGAAGCCTAAATCCCAAAAACTCACATTTTCTATTACGAAACATATATGTATTATATCCATTGACTTCTTTCGTAAAACACATAACATAACATAACATAATATCGAACACATTTAAGTAGGTTTCAAATTTTACAGACATTTGATAAGCTCTAATATGTAGTATTAAAATATAATTAAAAAAAAATAAAAAAAAGAAGAAGCTACTGTAGCTTAAAAATAATTACCAACAAGTTGGTAAATGTTTGGAGCTTTTAATTTAAAAAACTACTACTACAAAAATCCTTCATATGTTACAATTTGTCATACAAAATTAGTGGAAATGTGAATGATTTCTTAAATTCAATGTTTAAGAAAGGATTAGTTTTCCTCAAAGTTGTTTTAATTACGATTTTTGAAATATATCAATTTTCTTATAATAAATCATTCAAGTTGTAGAATATTTGTCCTCTTAAAATTAATTTTTTTTAAACTACTATATTTCATGATCATAATAACCTATTTCTTAATATATTATGTTCTTAAATGGTGTTATATGATTGTACAGGTGGGACCAGTATAGGGGTCTACATTTATGCGAGTGAATCACATGTAAGGAGGTCCATATTACAACACCCATTTCAGGGAAACGTATCTACATGCATGCAATTCTCAACGTATCGTTCAACAAAATCCAAAACGATTACATCAAAAAATCGTCATGACTATCGAAATCGTACTGAAAAGTTCACGTTTATCGCTAAACTCACATAAACTTCAACACAAAGTCGTGATCTGAACATGCTCGAAACCTTATTTTTGAAGCCGAAAACTTTCGAAAACCTACTTTTCACAAAAATTCTTACATCACTCAATGTCCGAAACATAAAAATTAAAAGTTAGTCGTGTCCACCGACAATACACCAAAACCTAATCATTTCAAAAGACAAAAATACCCATATCGAAATTGAAATGATTACCCTTACAAATCTAAGAAAATACATGCCATGAGTTAATGCATATAGAAGCCGGGTAGGTAACATTCAAGTAGATTTAAATGATAAGAGGGCCACATAGGGGTAGCACGAAGAGAGAATAAATGAATGCCATAAATTCATAAAAATTGAAATCACGAATCACTCTAATTTTCATGCATTAAACTCGCAATTAATATGGATCATGGGCGGATTTACAGCCATGTAGTATGGGGCATAGGACCCCAACAAAATTATGTCCGTCAACATCAACCTTACAAATACCTCTTTAGTAAGTAACCTGATAATGCTATATAGAAAATATACCTTGCAACATTTGAAGAACCTTGCAACTAATACATATGGTCCATTTCGTATTTTTTTTTTGTTTTATTTAATTAAACAAGAAATTTGCTTTTTCATATAATCAACTATTAAAATATATAATTATAAATTAATTGGTAGGGACTTCTTTTGAAAGATGAGTTAGCACTGCACTAATATAGAAGTTTATTGCAAATCTGATTTAATATTTAGAAATATGAATTGGCATTGCATTAATGTGGATAGTTTAAAGCCCCTATCTATAAGGCCATCCTTTATGGTACCCTTCATACCCCTCATACCTGTTGCCACATCAGCTGCCACATCAGCTTTACCACTACCCTACCAACTCCATACCTTTCATCCACTATCGTACCCCTCATTAATTATTTTATTAAAAAAAAGAAAAAAAATGAAAAGAGAGAGAGAATGTAGAGAGGTATAGAGAGAAGGGGGAGTAGAGAGAGAAAGAAGCAACCGGCATGGTGATGCCGATGGTGTCCCCTACCGGTATGTGTGCAGATCAACCAAGATGGTGTTACCCATCTGCATGACCGGTACCGGCCAAGGGTACCGGCCCATAAATGATGGCCTAAAAGTAAAAGGCTACAACCCATCAAGTTAATTCTTTTCCTTACCCATTTGTGTAGTAGTACTATAACATCTTGTTTTAATTGAAATAGTAATAACTTAACTAAAAACTAAAGGGAATAAGTTATATTTATTAGGTATAACAAACTATATGTAAAGTGAAAATGAATAATTCGAAACCGTTTTGGTTCGAATAAATTATTCAGTTTCAAATTTTTTTTCAACACCCTTAAGAGCTTCTCAAACCGCACGATAATTCATTTGATTTGTCGTAGGTGGAGCTCCAATCAACCGATATTCATCATGTATACACGGCATATTTGCCGTTCACACTTCACATGCCACACACCAATTCTCTATGGGCCGACCATTTTCATTCTATTTACTATTATTTAATTTTAATTTCATTTAGTTACTATATAACATTTAATATAACTTAATTTAATTACTATATGAACTTATGTAATGTAGAAAAGTTAATATAAATTTAAGAAAAATTACATTTTCTTCTGCTTTTTAGCCTATTCATCAAATTTCATTTTAATTCTCCATTTTTTCATTTTTTATCTCAAACCTTTATCATATAACCTAAATAATCGTATAATATTATGAACTAAAATGCATTAAAATTACGTTTTTTTTTTTTTTTTTACAAATTATACCATCATAATCGTCTCAACAATACCTTCAAAATCAGCTCAATATTGAATATTTTTTTATGCAATCATATTATATATTATTTTATATAAGATAATATTTTTATTTCAATTTTCAAATTGAAGATTCAATTTTTTAAAACGCCCACATATTCAATATTCATTCATCATTTTCAATTTATAACTCACACTTAATAATTTTATAATTATTTAATTTATAAATTAATTCAATCTATTACTTTTTCATTTTTCAGTTGCGTTTTATTATATTAACATAAATTGTGTATATAAACTAAAATATATTAAAATATTCGTTTTTCTTTTGAACAAATAATACAATTGTAATCGTCTCGACAATATACCTTCAAAATGAGCCTAATATTGAATATTTTTAATTTAATCATATTATTTAGTATCAAGAATACATACAAATTAATTTATTTTATATTTTTTCCATTTTTGTTTTTTCAGTTATTTTTTATATATACTATCTATATCTATATATTATTATGCAAAGAGACTATTACAGTTAATTTCAAAAATTCTTGAAATTTCAAGAGTCTTAAGTTTTATCGTCAAATCAAAATCTTTTCTTATGGTCGGGTAAATGTTATGATTTTAAAGAGTCTTAGGTCTTATTTTTAATCGTCAAATCAAATGTTCTGAGTTTGAAAACTAACTATTGATCGAATCTTTTCACTACCAAAAAGAAGCTATTTCCGACGGTCAATTTCCATCGAAAATCCGTCTGAAAAACGATGAATCTGTCAGAAATCCGTCGGAAATGGTCGGTCGGACTTTTGATGGTCGAAAACCAAATTACCGACAGATCACCAACGAAAATTACTGAAGGATTACCAACGGCCTTCATTTTCGACGGAAATTAAGTTAAATAAATATTCAACTATTAAATTAATTCTCTGACGGAATTTATTATTTTTTTGTTTTTAATTAAAATAATTAAATTAATTATTAATTAAATTTCCGACGGATTTTCGATGGCAATAAAAAAAATATTTTTAATTACTGACTAAAAATCAATCACTAATCCGTCGGTAAATTTTTATTTTTATTAAAAAAATAATTTTTATTTGTTTACCTATACACATATATACATACATATCACACACACTATTTGTAGTTCTTAAAAGTTTGGTCCATATAGTATTTCAATACATATAAAAGAAATTAATAAAAGACAATTCTACGAGGAAGTGATCCTTAAAATGAAAATCAAATGCCTTAAAGGTTGAACAACTTTGGCAGCTGCATATGCTTAGTTTGGCTTTACAATTATTCAACCTATTGCCATAAAGGAAAGTAATATCTTACTAAGTGTGGATCATTAATTCTCAAAGCATGTTATTATCAATTTAGTCATAATATTTCGAAATGAATCAGACTTGTGAGCAAATAAATAGCAAAATTCTTGTTATTGAATCATATAGTTGAGATGACAAGCAAGAATGAGGTATGCCGTATGCAGGAAAAGAGATAAAAGAACTAAGCAAGCCGGTGTGGTTACATACGACAATTTATCTTGTGTGATTAATCACTCTTGAAACCTTACTAGACCACCGCCACATGTTTCTTTTCGAAAGTGTTCGCTTGACGGCATTTAATAATCTATTGAGTATATTATAAAGTTCTAACTTAATTTTCTTTGTAATCTCCTTGTATTCGGTTGCAATATATCAATCTATTCCTAGTAATTTAATGATTGCATCTTCAAGAACCATTAATTTAATATAGAAGAGTTAGTACATCGTAAAAACCTCCCATGTACGAGCTTTGACAAGAAGCAAGAACCATCCTACCACCATCTTTTAACTCTTCCCTTTTACAGTTATGTCCTGCATTATCAACAACCAGGACCCAAATATCCTCTAAACTGTTAATCATGAGTTAGAAAACAGAGAAATTTTATAAAATTATAGACCAAATCCACGCATTCAACTTGCCAGATAATTGCTTTTCGGATTCCATTGATAAATTGTTGGTATTGGTCGCAAGTTTGCGACGGATTTTTTCCGTCAGAAATAGTCGTTGGAAATAAGCTTTTTCTAGTAGGGTTTTCAATTTTTTTATCAATTGACCTTGAACTTTATGGTCGAGTTATTGACCTTGTATAAAATTCATTCATTTTAATACAATTTATTATGGTCGGATTATTGATACGTACTTCGTGTTGCAACGTACAGGAATACATATCTAGTTACTATAAATTTAACTTAATACTATCTAATGCTGATTCCATTTAATTAATATGTAATACATATAAGAGACATTTTTTTAATTAATTTAACCTCATTTAAATGTAATATTAAATAAAAGAGTATTGTTTTTATTTTTTAAGTCTTCATTAAATTATAAATAATTACCGATTATTTATTGTTATAATTCATATTTAAAAATTATAATTATTGTTATATTAAGGTGGGTCCATAAATTTGATGATTGTTTTAGAGTATGGTTGGAGTTAGAGGTGCACAGAAAATCCGGTTATCCGATTTTGCCAAAAAACTATCCGAATCCGGTTTTATAAAAACCGTTTTTTTTTTCAAACCGGATCGGATTTTTTTCAAACCGGTTTGTTTTCAAACCGGATTTTAACCGGATTGGATCCGATCCGGTTTGACCGGATAACCGGTTTAAACCGAACCGGTTTGAAAGGATAACCGGTTTAAACCGAACCGGTTTCAAATCAAACCGGTAATGTCTATGTGAGCTTACTGCTGTTAGGCCTAAAATTCTAATGATAGTCTGATTACTGATAGATCAGGGCCTAATGAGTAATGAGTATTGAGTAATGATAGATCATTGTGAATTGGAACCTAAATTTTATGGGCCTGAAAGTCCAAGTGTCCAACTAAGTCAAAGCCACTAAGTCTAATACTCTAATTCAGATTATATTTCAATTGAAAAAAAAATCCAAGACACTTCCATCATGATCCATCATTCCATATGTAATTCGCTGAGCCTAATTTAAAAAAAAAAAATCACGGCCCATCAAAAAATCACGGCCCACACCAATTCATATTTCAATTGAATTTTCTAGCAAAAAAAAAAGACCCAACAGAGGACCGGTTTAGTATAAATCCGGTTAAAAAATATCCGGTTCCAATCCGATCCGAAACCGGTTCCATCAGATATGGATTTTTTTCGAAAAAACCGGTTGAAATCTGAACCGTTTCTAACAAAACCGGTTTCTGACAAATTCGAAAAAAACCGGTTTAGTATAAATCCGATCCGAATCGGATAAAAATCCGGTCGTGTGCACCTCTAGTTGGAGTTGAGAATTTTTTTGGTGTTGATGGACCACCAAATTTGATGTTTTTTATGTTATTTTTGGTGTTACTTGGAGTTGCTCTAAGGTTATGTTTGAGAAACTAGCTAATAAAATATCTTATGACTGATAAGGTAGCTGGTGACTAATAAGGTAGCTGATGAATAAGTTGTGTTTGGCAAAAACTAGCTAATAAGACTGCTTATGACTGTAAAATGACAAAAAAAACATATTTAAAAATTAGTAGTATAAAGCTAATTTATAAATTAAGCTAACTTATGATTCATCCAAACATATACCTAACGTATAGGCTGACCTATAAGTTTTTTACCAAACAATTTCCAAATATGCCCCAACATAAATATGTTTCTAGAGTCTTTGGGTCCGAGCACCCGACACTGGTCCAAACTCCCATTATTGTACTATCTGAAAAATCTATGGATTAATTGTTAATATTAATAGAAAAAAGGACCACCTTATCGGATATATAGAAACAACACATCAAATCATTTTAAGAAATAACCCCACGTGTTAGGCTACCCACACCCAACCCTCCCGATCCTTCCAACCCTTTCACTTTTTAATGTCACATCAGCTGACACATTAGCTTTTTTCCAACCCTCTCATTACCCTTCCATAACACTCTACAAAAATTTCCAACTCACACCCAATCCTCCCAACCCTCTCACTTTTTAATTTTTTATATAAATAAATAATATTGTTAAAAATAATTAAATAAACATAATATTAAAAAAAATTACATAACATTAATAAAAAAAATTACAAATCAATATCGAGATTCCAAATATGTTCCACCAAATCCTCCCGAATATTATGGTGAATAGTTGAGTTTCTCACTTCGAGAAGATTCGCCATACGTTGCTCCTCAGTGAAGTTGTGGGTTCGGTGGATCCGGAAGATCGTGCGGGACAACACAAATGGCCTTGTTTTTGTTTTCGATTATCATATTGTGTAATATGATACACGCGTACATAATGTTGCTCATCGTAGGTATCTCCATTACGTGAGCCGGTTGTTTGACTATATTCCAACGTTTTCGAAGGATGCCGAAAGCTCGTTCGATATCTTTACGTGCCGCTTCTTGCGCCCCCTTAAACTTAATTCCTTTAGCGTCTTCCGAATAGGAAAACGCTTTGACAAAAGTAGCCCATTCTGGGGCACCCCGCAGCGTCGTAGTGTTGTTGGAAATATGGGTACCGTGTGCTTAAATCATTCACTATTCGTATGAATAGATCTTTCCTCATCCTAAAACGTCGCCTGAACATGTCATCCGGGTACGTCGGGTAATCAGAAAAGTAGTCCGCGATTAGCCTTGCGTTACCTTCTACCCGACCCCTGTCTATGTTAGGGGCCTTCGAACGAGGAATCGATGATAATGCGGTTGCTTGTTGAACGAACATAGCAACATTTGCGCATCTTGTTCCCATTCTTCGTCGGTATCCGTGGATGATGAATCGTTCCAATATTTGGGTTGTGCCATTGTGGATGTATGTAGAAGAGAGTAGTGGTGTATATTGAGATGAAAGTGTGATGAAAAAGAGTAGAATGGAGAAAAATTGAGATGAAGTGTGTAAATGGAGATATGTAGAGTTGGTATATATATATAGAAATGAGTTTGAAAAAGAAAAGGAAAAAAAATTGATTTGACCGTTGGAGAGCCGTTTGGCAACAGCTCTCCGAACCGCACACCCACCAAGCCGCCGGCTTTCTTCGTTCGCGCACCCAACCCTCTTGAACCCGCCGAGCCCGGCGGGATATACCCGCTCAAACCCGCGGTACCGGTGCGGGCAGCCTTAGAATGGCCGAAGGTGGGATATTCAATCCACATGGTTCTTTTTAATGTATTCTTTTTCATATATACAATAATAAAACAAATAGATATGAATACACATACATTATACCAACTTGGGTTAAACATCCTAACAAGATATTTTATTGGACTTAAGTTTATAAAACAAAAACAAACAATTGTCACATCTAAAAGTATTACTATAAGCATATTGAACGTTTTCGGATGTTTCAGCAAGTATTTTTTGACGCTTTTAAAAATAAAGTGTTTTAGCAGTCATTTTGCAATATACTATCTTAAAAAGTGGAGTATTTAAACAAGTTTTTATAATATAGCTAATACGACATTTTATTCAAAAGCGTGGTAAATTTCAGTGACCAACAGTGCAATATAATATAAACCATAAAAATCTTTTCCATAATTATTTCAATATAAGAATCAACATTGCAATAAAATATAAACTACAGAAACCAAATATGTAATTTACCCTATATTTTATGTATAAATATATGTAGAGAGATATAAACACTCTTATGCTCCAATGGACAAGGAATGCATAAATCATAATCCACGACTCATATATATAAAGACCTATAAGCCTATCTATACCTCTAGGCATATAAAATTTACTATGGATGTTGTTATCTAGACCTCATAGATGTTTTTACTCACATAAAAGTAGACCTCCTGCAATGGTTATTAGTGTTAGGAATAAAATCTGAAGAAGCAGTAGTTGAAGAAAGTACTGCTGCAAGATACTGCTAAAGGAAGTTGAGAAGATAAAGGAAGCTGAGAAGATAAAGGTCCTTTTGAAGATATTGATACAATCTTGGAGATAATGCTTATCAATCTGATTGTACTTATCTAGATACTTTGTAATCTGTATAAATAGTAGCTAGCGTTTATCAGGTTAGATTACAAGTTTTTCATAGAAAATATTAGCCTCAAGATACTCTACTGATCCTTGCATTAGAGAAGTTTTGCACGTCTGTATTCTACAGATTGGGGCTTTTGGTTGTAAGTAAATTCTGATTAATTGATAAAAGTTGTTTCATCTATATCTGCATTACTTGATTATTGTTAGTTGTTTCCGCAAACTGTTTAACTTTTATTCTGAGTTTGGTTAAGATTAATATACGTTCCTGACAAGTGGTATCAGAGCCATTATAACTCAGATCTGGTAAGTGTTGGGTTTTATTGGGATCCCTCGTATCGATCTGACACGAGGATCACTGTGGATCTCAATCCTAACTGGAAGAGATACACAGTTAAACCTAATGATCAAACTGACCCAAAAGGTCTAGACTAAATCAAACCTAACTGGTTTAATTATTGCGGAAGCTAAGAATTAAAACCCTAAAATTCACAGATCTTAATCGTTCAGTTTTATTTAACAACTAAAGGTTTAGGTTTGTTACCTGGATTGCTCGAGCTTGATCCACCCGTAAACGATCAGACAAATTGCCCTCTAGCTGGCTAAAATCCCGAGATCACGAAACAGGCTGTCACGTGTGAACTTCGCGGCGCGAGTACCACCTTCGCGGCGCGAGCTGGCTGCGGTGCTGGTGGTTGACGCCGGAATTTAGGAGAGAGAGAGAGAGAGAGAGAGAGAGAGAGAGAGAGAGTTTTTCTGGTTTGATGGCTTAATTGAATGAATGAATAACTGATAAGCCCTAGGCCTATATTTATATGGAGAAGTTTCCATATAACCAGTTTCCTTATAATTATCTTATGGAAATAATCTTTTCTTTCTCCCAAAGAAAAGAATCTCCATTAAATCTGATAATTATCTTTTATTAATTAATAATCTATTATATATTTAATCTCAATAAATACATAATTTATTAATCAATAAATCTATATATATTTATTCCCCTAATAAATATATATAGTTCATTTCAAACCTTTATCTTTGGGTTTTTCTTACATAAAATACCCAACTGGTTTATAACTAACTATTATAAACCCAATCTCTCCAAACTGGGATTTTATCTTATTTGATTTACAGATCCTCACAGGTGTGACCCTCAAGTGTCTTATAACATTGGATGCATAATCACTGGTTTGTCAACTTTTGCACATAATTACTAACAGACTCCCACTTGTGCAAGTTGGCAATACCGTCTTGATCACACGGACCTAAGGAGGCCCCTAGACAGGCACTTAGGCTAACCAGGTTACAAGAACTCTTATACCCAGATAGGTGATAATACATTTCCCACAAGGAAATAACATTTATGAAACTACTGTCCATAAAACGGGTATATCTTGGCTTTTCCCTTTGCATCGCGACATTTCATCTTTGAGTATGAGCTTGGAATCAGTCAACTCTAAATACTCAAGATTATGTTTCTTGACTATCCGACCTCTACTGATAGGTAAATGACAAAGAACTAATCAGTTCGTTTGGGCATGGCCATGCACTTCATCAGTATATTCAGTCAGTCAAGGGGCCCAGAAATATCTCTCTTCAGAGAAGAGGCGCAAATCCCATCTTGCATATCTGCATTTAACACCATGGCTTCCGCTGAATCTAGTGACGCCCTTTATAGCCACCCTGTTACGGCGTAGCGGTTGAACGCACTAAGTATCCAGCAGTCCTCATGATATCAAGCCAAATACCTCAGGTGATAAGGACAACCACTGTGAGATTTACTTATGACAGAATCCAAGAAGTAAATCTCAACCACGGATCACGTCCGATATTTGCTACTCTATCAAATATCTGTGCAACTCCTGGTCTACAACGCTTGTAGCTGTTATTCAACCACTGATCATAACTACCCAGAGGCTCACAATGACTTTAACGCCCTAACGGGTTCCCACCACGATAAGTTGTCACAGACAAATTTCGAATGAAAGACTGGAAACTAGTCTCATTCCTGGATTATAAAACATGCAAAATATAAAAGCTATAAAGAAACTAATTTTGTATAGTCCATATTACACGCTGTAATAATAACAAAATTAATGGCATTTCTTAATTACTTTTACGGTGTCTATTCAACGTTTACTAAAAACTGATTTAAACGAAGCATCACCTAACTTCATTTTAAACCCTTTGATTAATGTTTACCGTATTAATCAAAGTAACAACCAAAACAATACAAGTTTGTATCGTTTGATACAATCTTCTAGATTCTGCTAATCTTTGTTTTGCAAATACTTTTAAACAAGGATTAGACTTTTCTTTACCATACTCCCTGAACTTGGAGATACTGGAATAACTCCTAGTTTCCCTGAATATGTAAAGTTTAAACTGCAACCTCCCTTAGTTGCTGTGTAGATGAATGATTTCTACCTGAAATCGGATAAAATTTCCATTTACCAAGCTGGCAAATTTCAGGAAATTTATTCTAGTGTTTACGACACTTTTAAAAGATAATTAATATCTTTAATAATTATTCCAACACACTTTAATTATTGATTTCTCTCAAAGTCAATTATGACTTTAGTTTCAAAGACTTTGAAACTTTCGTTCTACCCTTTTGACTAAAAGATAGATTCGTATATCTTATGAATTTACATCCTACCTGGATCATGAATTCCGAGATATATACTAAATCAATAATCTTATCTTTTATTCTCTATCATAGACTAGATAGAGAATAAACTGGGCTCCCACTAACCTGTATGAAAACCAACTATTACTTAAAATTAACTATTGACTTAGTCAAAACTTGATTACTTAGTCAATTCTATTTTAAGTAATAAACACGAGAATTTTGACATTTATAAAACTTAACTGGATTTTATTAAATCCTAATTCCGAAACTTGGAATTTTTCCTAGCTTTATAAATACTGATATTATCAACGATATCTGAGATAATATCCTAAATTCTTCTTAAAACATATGAGTAATAAATTTTGATCATAAAATACTTTCGTAATCTTTTACTCATAAATGTTTTATTCAAAAAACACATTCCTATAATTTATAGTACTTCGTGTGTTTTTGACAGTTTTCATATACATTACTTCAAATTATTTTGATTGAAGTAATACTGTTAGTGTAATAGGCAACATCTAGGATCTAATTTTGAATCAAGTCTAAATTGACTTATACAGATTCAAAATATCATGCATAAAGATATCAAGACAATAATTTTAAATTTTAAAACCGATAAGCATTCAAAAATTCATATTTTGGAAAGACAAGATTGTTTTAAATCATAAAAGTTTAAAATTGTCTTTGATAATATCTACTTGCATGCTGATCTTTGCAATCTGGGCACTTCACCTTTTAATGACCACCTGCAATTAAACTTTTGCTTCTAGGTGTCAACACACTCGTAAACTTAACAAGCGAAAGTGATAAACTGAAGCAGTCACGAACACCTGAGGTGTTTATACCTGCTTCGTAACGCTTCGGGCAGTTATGCCTTCAATGACCGACTTCATGGCACTTGAAGTATTGATTCTCGGTTATTACTCTGTTAGGCTTAACCCCCCCCCCCTTTTTTTTTTTACCCTTGCCTTTGCCTATATTATAAACACTGGGTGCACTCAGGGTAGCCAGAACTTGGCCCTTTCCCTTACTGGTGTTCTCATGCCCCACGCTTCTTCTTTACTTTACCATTCTTGACCATAAGAACATCTTTGGTCTTGGTCCCCTGAGTATCGTATCCCTTGCTAACTGCAATGAAACTGGGCGACCGAGCCTCTCTAGGTGATCAATGTGCCTTTTCATGATCACTAACTGAGGTCCCCTTTGCCATCTTGCACGTGTTTAGTGCTCTACTGGCATCATAACGCTCTGTGCGTGCTTGCGTCTGAAACATGTCCCTCAACTAGCGGATCATGTTATAGGCATTTGTGTTTATGAGCCTCGTACGAAAATCTGGGCTCATAGTCGCAAGCATAAGATAGCCTACGTCCAGCAAGTAATCGGAATGCATTCTATAAGCGTTCCTGACAGTGATAGTGGCTTTTGCTGAAGGGGCCTTCACCTAGAGGTTTTTCTAGGACATACTACTTCCTCTCGTGTCTGAGCACAATCAGATTGCGCTCCCATACGAGAAAATTATACCTAGTAAATTTGTCCTTTTCTAGAATGGAACGAACAGGGAGTTTATCAGTGTTGGTAATAGTGTTTGCTATCTACACATTTTAAAAACTTTGGTTTTAGTAACTGTGAAAGACTATTTCCAATAAATATCAATAAACCCTTAAATGATCAATTATTGGACCAGGATCCTAATTACATACGCCCTGATGACCGGTGTGTTTACGTCTCACCAGGCCCACGTACTAACTAGGTAGGTAAGGACTTTTACCAATCATATCTAACTGAGATGACTCCTAGATCTTTTCGGGACAACGGTAATTATCCGTACATGTTTCAGTCCCTCTAAGTGCTTTTTGGCCCGGTACCACCCGGTAAACTTAACAGAACCAAAACAGATCTCACCATTTTGGGACTTGGACACTTTACTCTGGCCGGTACCACCCCGGAGATAATTCGCAGAGTCTTGTTAATCCCCTCTAGCTTCGGTTTGAACGCGGACGCTCAAGGTGTGTTCACTTACAACGCCCGCGTACCTTACGCCGGAGGTGCCCCTAGATGGGTTGCACTACTGATCTATGATTTTCGGGGTTTTTAATTGATTTTGAAAAACCTTTTAGTTCCAGTATCTTGAAAAACTGACTGATTGTTCAAAAGGCAACTGATGTTTTTAAACCAACTGTTTAAACATGCCTACTATTAAAACTAACTGTTTTATAGTACTTGCTAATTAAAACTAACTGTTTTAATAAGCATACTTGCTAATTAAGACTAATTGTCTCGATAGCATATCTGTGACCAAAACTAACTGTTTTTGTCAACCTGCCTTTTTCATATGAAAAACAATTTTATTACCGAGGTTTTAAATAAAATCTACCGTTTAAAAAGGTTTATAAAAACTGGTAATTTTAATTGTAAAACCTACATACACTCGTGATTTTATCTAGTTTTAAAATTATCTCTATTTTAAAACAATCACAGAATAATTATCACAAGCTAAAAATCACAACCACGCAGTTTAAATATCTATAACCACGCAGTTAAAATAAAACTAATTATAGATTTGCCAACTAGTTCCTAAGAGACCAATAATGACCTAACATCTATAGTTCTTCAGTCTTCTCGTGTAGCTCCCACTGGCCTCGGCATCTTTGATGGATCTCCAAAATAAAAAACTATCCTATGGTCATTATACATTACAAGGGGTTGTAAATGGCACACAGGCCTCCCAAAAATTAAATCAAGGGTCTAAGTTGGCAAATTCTATAATAAACATTATATATACGCACACAGGTATATAAATAAAACTATCTACGCAATTCATATATAAAGCAATAGCAATAAATATAGAAAGCGTAAAAAATAATCCAAGATCCGTTAAATATTATCTCGTTCTGTTTATCGCAACGCTTGGTTTTAACTGATTTATAAAAACAAACTGTTTTATAAACCAAAACAATATTTTAATCTGAAATTAGTTTTTACCTGATTTATAAAATCATCTAGACTTATAAATTATAAATCTTATTTTATAAATCAAAAACCAATTTTCTAAAATATTTACAATATATCCAAAAACATATCGAACCTGATATTTCGGACTAACTAGTCGAAACATCAATTACTGGCCCATAAACTGTGTCGTGGTTCAACAGACTACTCAAACATGACACCGGACCTATCTGATCAACCGGATCAGATAACTGGTTTGATAAACACAATTTTATTTAGGGATAATCAAAAATCCCATTAAAATTGATTTTATAAGATATTCTAATTATTAAAAATATCCTATAATAAATTTAATTTGGATAAAAAACCATTAAAACCCTTTTGGGCCTCAAACTGGGTCCAAAATTCTGGGCTTTGGGCCCGTTATCACTTAGGCCTAATAAAACGAAAAAACCCAAAATGCGACCCGTGATCTATCGACAACTCGTCGCCGATCACTCAGTCGCCACCAACGATATACCGTCACCACCAGCGACAACAGCAACAATCGGCCGCCATTGTCGCCGCGGCCGTACGGTACCGGCGACGACAACAGCGGCAAATACGCCACCACCGTCGCCGCTCGTCAGCTTTCGCAAACAACCACCACCGTTGCTGCCGCCATGTGGCCGGCGGTAGCGACAGCTAACGGCCATCGCCACCGGCGACGACAATAGCAAGGAAACCGCCACCGTCGCCGCCGATCATCACCATCGACCTCCACCATTCTGGTGGGGATTGATTACCGCCACTGCCACCGTCTAGATCAACGCCGTCATCGACCACCACCGGACTGGTGGCGATCGATCCCTACCGCGATCCGGCCACGGCTATCACGACGAACAACCATCGCACGCCACTGTCGAGATTGGCGGTCGAGAAACGCCGGCCACCACCGATCTGGTGGTTCGGCCCTGGTGTCGATGTGGCCTGGCCACCGCTCAACCACCATCGACCATCGCCACCACCGATCTGGTGGTGTGGCTTAGGTCGCCGTTGAATGCGGCCACCACCGAGCCGGTGGTAAGGCCTCGGCGGTTTCGGCTTGGTGGCAATCGGCCACCGCCTGGTGGTTCGGTCGGCCACTGCCGTCGTTCCGCCACCGTGATGGTTGATTCGCCCGATGATCGGTGCGTTGGTTCGGTCGCGAGTAGCATCCGTTCCACCACCGATCCGGTTACCGTATGTGCTTTTCGTGTATTGCGAGATAAACAAACAGATAAAGATTTGAAACTTAATAAAATCAAAAAGTAGCTAAACAGATTTTATTTGAAACTGATAAATATCAAATCTTTAAACAAACTGATAAAGATTTAATTTTATACAAACTGATAAAAATTAAATCCTTACACAAACTGATAAAGATTCAATTTTATACAAACTGATAAAATCAAATCTTTAAACAAACTGATAAAGATTTAATTTTATACAAACTGATAAAATTAAATCTTTACACAAACTGATAAAGATTCAATTTTATACAAACTGATAAAATCAAATCTTTACACAAACTGATAAAGATTCAATTTTATACAAACTGATAAAATCAAATCTTTACACAAACTGATAAAGATTCAATTTTATACAAAACAAATCTTTATACAACAAAACAATATTTTAACGGATCTGTTAAATAAAATAAGCGATTAAACCTGTGGCTCTGATACCACTGTTGGGTTTTATTGGGATCCCTCGTATCGATCTGACACGAGGATCACTGTGGATCTCAATCCTAACTGGAAGAGATACACAGTTAAACCTAATGATCAAACTGATCCAAAAGGTCTAGACTAAATCAAACCTAACTGGTTTAATTATTGCGGAAGCTAAGAATTAAAACCCTAAAATTCACAGATCTTAATCGTTCAGTTTTATTTAACAACTAAAGGTTTAGGTTTGTTACCTGGATTGCTCGAGCTTGATCCACCCGTAAACGATCAGACAAATTGCCCTCTAGCTGGCTAAAATCCCGAGATCACGAAACAGGCTGTCACGTGTGAACTTCGCGGCGCGAGTACCACCTTCGCGGCGCGAGCTGGCTGCGGTGCTGGTGGTTGACGCCGGAATTTAGGAGAGAGAGAGAGAGAGAGAGAGAGAGAGAGAGAGAGTTTTTCTGGTTTGATGGCTTAATTGAATGAATGAATAACTGATAAGCCCTAGGCCTATATTTATATGGAGAAGTTTCCATATAACCAGTTTCCTTATAATTATCTTATGGAAATAATCTTTTCTTTCTCCCAAAGAAAAGAATCTCCATTAAATCTGATAATTATCTTTTATTAATTAATAATCTATTATATATTTAATCTCAATAAATACATAATTTATTAATCAATAAATCTATATATATTTATTCCCCTAATAAATATATATAGTTCATTTCAAACCTTTATCTTTGGGTTTTTCTTACATAAAATACCCAACTGGTTTATAACTAACTATTATAAACCCAATCTCTCCAAACTGGGATTTTATCTTATTTGATTTACAGATCCTCACAGGTGTGACCCTCAAGTGTCTTATAACATTGGATGCATAATCACTGGTTTGTCAACTTTTGCACATAATTACTAACAGTAAGTTGGTAAGTAATGGAAGGTATGGATAGTTTGATGATTTCTAAAGTTCCAATGCTCAAACCAAACGAGTTTGACATGTGGAAAATTAGAATCAAGCAACACATCCTTCTCAATGATTATACTATGTGGGATATCATTGAGAATGGACCTGTTGAGAAAAAGGCCACTGAAGAAGGTGTTGTCGCTCCACCTAGGACTGATGCTGATAGAAAAATCAGACAGTCCGAGATGAAAGCATTAAGTACCTTATTACTAGCAATACCTAATGAATATCAACACCAATTTAGCCACTGTGAGAATGCAAAAGTATTATGGGAAACTATTGAGAAAAGATTTGCAGGGTCTAAAAACACTAAAAGAAATCAAAAGGCCATTCTCAAGCAACAGTTTGAGAACTTCGCCTCTTTAAAGAATGAGACCATGACCCAAACATTTGATAGATTCAACAAAATCATTGGTGAACTAGCAACTGTTGGGGTAAAGATGGATAATGATGACATAAACCGAAAGTTTTTGACATCCCTTGGAGATGAATGGACCATGTATACCATCTCATATAGACAAAGTGATAACCTTGATCTCAAAGATCTTGATGATCTTTATAATGATTTAAGGATCTTTGAAAAAGAGGTTGAAGCTAAAAGAAAACCCATTGGATATTCCCATAATACTGCTCTATTCTCAGACTCTACTGCTAATGAATCATTAGGTACTGCTAGTTGTACTAAAACTGATCAAGGTCATGAGCAAATATTTGAAGCTTTATTAGCAAATCAGTCAACAATGCCTTTGATGACTGAGGATCTTGATCAAATAAATGCTGATGATCTTGAAGAGATGGATCTAAAGTGGCAAATGGCTATGATAACTGTTAGAATGAACAGATTCATGAAAAGAACAGGTAGAAAGAACTTTGGGATGAGGAGAAGTGACAGGTTAGGTTTTGACAAGTCAAAAGTGGAATGCTTTAATTGTCATGAACTTGGACACTTTGCAAGAGAATGCAAAGGACAAAGAAGCACACAGCAGCAGAATCCACCCAATCAACAGCAGCATAATCACACCTCAAGTCAGAACAGATACCACAGGCCATCAAATCAAGAAACATTTCAGGCATTGGTATCACAAGAAGGAGCAGGTTTTGACTGGAGTGATCAGGCTGAAGAAGGATTGCAGAACACAGCACTCATGGCTGAAGTAACTGAGGACACATCATCAGAGATACCAAGAGAGGTAAGAACTAAACTTTGCTCACAATCATGTTTGGAAACTGTTAGAAAGTACAGAGATCATAATCAATCCATGTGTGACAGTATTAAAAGGCTAGAATCAAGCAGAAGGGAGTCTTGCTTGATTATAGCTAATCTAGAGGAACAGATTAAGTCCTATCAGGAGAATGAGGTTCAATATGGATATGATCTAAATTATTGGAACTGGGAAAAGAAGGACCTTGAACTTAGGTTGTCTAAATCTGTCAGTGAACTAGAAAAGGTTAAAGAAGAACTTACAAGAGCTAATGAAAACATAGAAAAATTTTCAAAATCTTCAAAGGCTCTGGAAGAACTTCTCAAATCTCAAGTTCATGATGATTTAAAAAGAGGAATAGGATATCACACCACACCCCCACCTTACAACAACAACTTCATACCACCAACCACAGATCTACTTGAAAGACTAGACAGAACAGACCTTCCTTCAGAAGTCACAGAAGTAGATCCAAAAGAGTCCATTCCAACTGACCAAAGTAGGAAATCAGAGAAAAAGGACTCTAGTGTGCCAGGTTCTAATAGGAATAATACTGTCAACAGAGAAAAGATTAATGATCACTGTACTGTCCAACAGAAAGGATCCAACAAATCTGCAAAAGTCAGAGGAAATCAGAGAAATTGGAATAAGCAGTGGGCACAAAAGCAAGGCATTGATCTAAATAAGATAAACAAACCAAAACCTTGCTTTATATGCTGTAAGCTGAACCACTTGGCTAAAAACTGCTATTTCAATCCTAAAAATCAGAAGGTTTACAGAAATAAACATTCTGACTTTGGGAAAGGAAATCTGGCAAAAAGGACTTGGAATAATCATTCAAAGTCCAAAAGGAGGTTTGTTAAGAAACAACAGTCTTATTCTCAGACAAATATTGGTAAAAAGATTTGGGTACCAAAGAAAGTGGTCATTGACACCAAAAGTACTGCAAGCAATATAGAAAGCAGCAGTTTGAAAACTGATGCTGAACACAGCACTATCAAAGATAAAGCTAGCAGTACTTCAGGGGATCAAAGAACTGAGGAACTCAAAATTGTTTCTACAAACTCAAGCCATGATATTCCAAATTCTGCTGATGTTCTAGAACCTAAGAGGTTGGTAACTCATACCTATGTTAATGAAAAAGGTGAATCCAAGACTGCTCAGGCTTGGATTCCCTTAAGTCACTAATCATTTACTTGATGTGCAGGGCAACCAAGGAGAGGAGGAGGATTTATGGCATGTGGACAGTGGTTGCTCTAGGCACATGACAGGCAATGCTACTCATCTTGAGGACTTTAGAAGGTTCAATGGAGGGTATGTTGCCTTTGGTGATAATCCTAAAGGTGGTAAGATTAGTGGAAAGGGTAAGATAACCAAGAGGTGTTTAACTCTTGAGGAAGTGTACTATGTTGAACAATTAAGATACAACCTGTTAAGTGTATCACAGGTCTGTGACAAAAAGCATAGCATATTATTCAATGAAGATGAATGCATTGTACTCTCTCCAGAATTCAAAATAGTTGATCAAAGCATGATACTATTGAGAACTCCCAGAAGAGACAATGTTTATTGTTTGGACTTGAACAAAGCTTCAACAATTCCTTCACTAAGGTGTTTGATTTCTAAGGCCTCAAAAAGTGAATCATCCTTATGGCACAGAAGGATGTGTCACATGAATTTCAAAAACATGAACACCTTAGTAAAATTGAATTTGGTAAGAGGTTTGCCTATGAAGGAATTTGTATGGGAAGAAAATTGTGTAGCCTGTCTGAAAGGGAAGCAACACAAATCATCACACAAGTCCAAAGAGATAAACACCATCTCAGCACCCTTACAGCTATTACATATGGATCTGTTTGGTCCAACCAATGTAATGAGTATTGGAAAGAAGTCATATTGTTTGGTCATTATTGATGATTACTCAAGATTCACTTGGGTATTCTTTCTTAGAACAAAGGATGAGACAAGTGGACTGATCAAATCCTTTGTGAAAAGAGTAGAAAACCAAACAAATTTGAAAGTAAAAGTCATAAGATCAGACAATGGGACAGAATTTAAGAATGCTGACTTAAACTCTTTCTGTGATGAAAAAGGAATTGAAAAACAGTATAGTGCTCCTAGAACTCCACAACAAAATGGAGTTGCTGAAAGGAGGAATAGAACTTTGATTGAAGCAGCAAGGACAATGTTGGCTGATTCTAAACTTCCTATCACCTTTTGGGCAGAAGCAGTAAATACTGCTTGCTATGTGCAAAACAGAGTCCTTGTTGTTAAATCAAAAGGAAAGACCCCCTATGAACTGTTTAAAAAGAAAAAGCCCTACATTGGATTTCTAATTCCTTTTGGTTGTCCATGCACTCTATTGGATACCAAATCACAATTGGGTAAGTTTGACAGCAAATCTGTAGATGGTTTCTTTGTAGGATACTCAACCCAAAGTAAGGCTGTAAGAGTGTTCAATAGCTCCTCCAGGATAATTGAAGAAAGTGACAATGTCAAATACCTTGAAAACACTCCCAATGTGCCTGGTAGTGGACCTACATGGTTATTTGATATTGATTCACTGACTAATTCTTTGCTTGTGAGCCATGCAGTAGAAACAGGTACAACAGCACAAGAAGCAGCAGGTTCCATTCAGGCAGCACCTTTAATACTTGTGCCAGTACCTACTGCTGATCCTGAAGAATTCTGTTCTGCTGATAGATCAGAACCAGCAACTGAGACTGAAGTAGTTCTCACTCCAAACTTTGAACAAAGTCACTCTGATGATCAGGGCCAAAGTGAGTCAGTAGAAGAAGAGAACAAAGAAGAAGAAGTGGTTGATGAACAAGAGTGTAATGACACAAATCTTGAAAATAATCTGAATGAAGAACCTGTTCATCTGACAAGAACACAGAAGAATCATCCTTCAAGCCTGGTGATTGGTGATCTTGAAACTCCAATGGTTACAAGGAAGAAGGCCAATGCTCAACAAGAAGAGAAGATAGGACTGATGTCTTGTTTTCTGTCACAGATTGAACCCAAGAAGGCATATGATGCAATGAAAGATCCAAGTTGGGTAGAGGCAATGCAAGAAGAACTTCTGCAGTTTGTCTTGCAGCATGTATGGGACTTGGTGGATTTACCTAAGGGACACAGGGTAATTAGCACCAAGTGGATTTTCAGAAACAAGAAAGATGAAAGAGGGATAGTTATAAAGAACAAAGCAAGACTGGTAGCTCAAGGTTATACTCAAGAAGAAGGCATTGATTATGATGAAGTATTTGCACCAGTTGCAAGAATTGAAGCAATTAGACTCTTTTTGGCCTTTGCTTCATTCAAAAACTTCAAAGTATATCAAATGGATGTAAAAAGTGCCTTTCTTTATGGGAAGATAGAGGAGGAAGTATATGTGAGTCAGCCCCCTGGTTTTGAGGACCCAAATAATCTGGATAAAGTCTACAGGCTCAATAAGGCTTTATATGGATTACATCAGGCACCAAGGGCATGGTATGACACCTTGTCCACATATCTTCTGGAGAATGGCTTTAGCAGAGGAGTGATAGACAAAACCTTGTTTATCAAAAGAGAGAAGCAGGATATCCTTTTGGTTCAAATTTATGTTGATGATATTCTGTTTGGGTCTACTAAATCTAGCCTTTGCAAAGATTTTGAGACACTGATGCACAAAAGGTTTAAAATGAGTGCTATGGGTGAACTAACCTTCTTTCTTGGATTACAGGTAGAACAGAAGAAAGATGGCATCTTTATACACCAAACCAAGTATGTCCATGACATATTAGCTAAATTTGGATTTAGGGATGTCAAACCAGTAAGTACTCCTATGGAAGCAAGGAAACAAATAGCCACAGATGTAGCTGGAAAGGAGGTGGATGTACATCAATACAGATCCATGATTGGATCCTTAATGTATTTAACTGCTTCCAGACCAGATATTATGTTTGCTGTTTGTGTTTGTGCAAGATTTCAGGTACAACCAAAGGAATCTCATCTTCAAGCAGTAAAAAGGATATTCAGATACCTCAAAGGACAACCCTGTTTAGGACTATGGTACCCAAATGATTCATCATTTGATCTATTGGCATATACTGATAGTGATTATGGTGGAGCAAACATGGATAGAAAATCCACATCAGGTGGGTGTCAATTTTTGGGAACCAGGTTAGTATCTTGGCAGTGTAAGAAGCAAACTTCAGTCTCCACATCTACTGCTGAGGCTGAATATATTGCTGCTGCTAATTGCTGCTCTCAGGTCTTATGGATACAGAATCAAATGCTTGATTATGGTTTGACCTTTCTGAATACTCCCATCTATATAGATAACACTAGTGCTATAAGTATAGTGAATAATCCTGTCAAGCATTCTAAAACAAAGCACATTGAAATTCGCTTTCATTTTATAAGAGACTGTAATGAAAAGAAGTTAATTCAGGTTTTGAAAGTCCACACAGATTACCAATATGCAGATTTGTTTACAAAGGCTTTTGATGTAGGAAGATTCATGTTCCTAGTGTCAAGTGTGGGCATGATAAATCCAGAATAACCTCTTTCCTTACTTAATTTGTGTCTTGTAAAATGTAATTTAGTGTTGCATGTGTTTTAGATTAATTACTTTTGCTATTTTTAGTACTAATGTGTTATCCTACTGTTAAAAGCTAGTGACTACTGCTCAAGGGTACTGAAGAGTTACACACGGATTGTAACTACTGCTGGACACGCGTTCAACCTACTGCTTTTAATTTTTATCCTCTTTAAAAGCAAAGATGAACCGTTTTCTTCCCTCCATCACACTCATCACTTTTGCAATCAGAGATCAAACCCTATCTTACTGCTCTCTCTTTCTTGAATCCATTCGAACCCTAATGGCTTCTTACAAATTCGTTTCTGGTCACAACAGGGTCGCATATCTCACTAAGGACGAGAACTCAACTGAATTTCATGAAATCATTGATTTCTTGAAACAATCGCACATTGCTACTGCTCTTTTGATGAATCCCAAAATCTACATATCTCATATGGAGCAGTTCTGGAGTCATGCTAGGGTTACCACTGTACACATGGTACCTACGATCACCACTGTGATTAATGATCGTATTCTGAACATCACTGAGGCCTCGATTCGACGACATTTGAGTCTGGACGATCTCAATGGTAAGACCTCTCTTCCTCTTAAAGATCTTTTTGAATCTGTGTTAGAAATGGGGTATGAAGGCAATCCACAGTGCCTTACTTTTCAAAAAGCTCAATTTTCGCCCCAATGGAAGTTTCTAATTCACACCCTTATTCACTGCATTTCAAGAAAAGCCACCTCTTGGAATGAGTTCAGCAGTACCATTGCTTATGCTTTGGTCCTTCTTTCCAAAGGTGAGAAGTTTAACTTTTCCAAAATGATTTTTCATGATTTGTGTGAACAGATCAAATCTCCTATTTTGAAAAAGATTTTTCTGTACCCTAGATTTATCCAAACCATTATCACTACTGAACTGGTGGGTTTGGAACATTCTGGAGATATCTATAATCAGACTGAGTCTAGTGCCAAGGCTCTTCCTCATTTAAAGAAAACAAACAAATCTTTTTCTGGCACAGTCACTCCCTTGTTCTCTACAATGAGGGTAGTGACCCAACCACAAGGTGAGGACTCAGGCTTGAATCCTACATCTACAAGCACACCCCCTGAGATCCTACCCACACCTTCCACTCACAACAATCCTCAGATTCCTTCTTCATCAATCCCCAACCCCTCACTTCAAACATATAACAGAAGATCCAGGATGGTTCCTCCCCTCCCTGTGATCACACCCAATGAGCCAATAAGCCCCTTATTGGACCAAAGTCCAGTAAGGAATCCACAAAGGGAAACCATTGGAGATTCTCCCAACTCCCAGGAGGTGCCCTCTATGGAGATGCATGGGCATGTGGATCGTATGGCTCAATCTACTGCTTCTACACACAGTGCAGGGCGGGACAGATTGAACATAAATAAGACCATCTCCACGGCAACTCAAGATGGTAACACATCAAGAGGACCCTGGTGCCAAGAAACCACGGGGACAGATGGTGCCTGTGCTAGGCATAGGACCTCTGTTAATCTTTCCTGTGATCCATCTAGGGCTGGTTACACACCCAACAATGGTGAGGATAGTCAGCACTTGCAAGAATTGATGAAAACTGTACCTGTTCACACCAGGGAGATTGCTCAATTGAGAAACATGGTCAATGATCATACTACTCAGTTGAAGTCTTTATCCCTAAAACTTGCCAAGAAGGATATCATGCTCTCCAACCTAAGAAGATTGCTTCACTCTTTGTCCTCCAAAAGAAAGAAAAGGTCTTCTACTTTCACAAAGGGGGAGAGTTCTAGCAAAAAGGGAGGTTTATCTAAGGGGGAGCAGGAGCAAGAAGAGGAGGTACAAGAGGAGGTGCAAGAGGAGGTGCAGCAGGATGATGATGCTGTTGAGGAAATTGTGAAAGCAGTAGACAGGCCAGAGGTAGAGACACAGGCTATTTTACCTACTGAGAGAGAAGCAGAAGCTCTGTCTGCTTTGATGCATTTGCCAAACAAAGTGGCATTTGGAGTACAAACTGGAGTTCACTTCAGAGAGCCAGCAATTCAGGTACATGAAAGAAGAAGAGAACAAGAAGAGAAAAAGAAGGATAAGGGAAAAGGAATTCTGGTTGAAGAAGATCCAAAAACCAAAAAGAGAAAAGCAGAAGAGGAACTGTCTAAGGCCACAGCTGAGAGATTATTGCAAGAAGACCAGCAAGATTTACAAATAACTGTGGGAAGTCTGAAGAAGAAGAAGTCCATTGCTATAAAGAAGAATAAGAAGGATCCAAACACAGTCTACTGGGAGGATGAAAATCCCAAGATTGTGCATTGGGAGTGGAAAGAGGAAGGTGATAAGGGCATGATGGTTGTAAGATGGAGCAATAATAAACTGGCAGAGTATGTTTTGTTTGATGAGTTTGTGGATCTGTGTACTAGGAAGGAGCTTGATGACTTTTATGCAGCAGGGGTGAGGTTGTATGAAAAGAAGCTGGAAGAAACAAATGCCATGACCAGGGCAACAATGAACTATCTGAGGTTCATGTATGCACCCACTTCTGTACCTGGTTTTAATGTTGGAGTTATAAGATGGAAGGTTGCAGAAAGCTCAAAGGTAGTGGTTCTATGGCTGAAGAATGGAGAAATAGAATATCAACTATTTGAAAGGAATTACAGGATGTTGCCTGTAAAAGTAAATGATATTCTGAAGGTGACTAACAGATATCTCAGACTCACTCAGATGGAAAGAGAATATGTAGAGAAAGTGAGAAATATTAAGAGAAGAGTGTTTGGAGAAACAGTTCCTGAAATACCTGAGCATAATCCAATTGCAAAGATTGTGGCATGGAAGGTTATTAGTCTGAGTGGCAAACTGTACTTCAAGCTTGAAAGAGAAACTGGATACAGTTGTTACTGCAGTACTTTTGCTGAAATCATTGAATGCTGCTCAAGAGAAAATTTGGTTGAGATGTTTACTTTGGGCAAGCAGTTGGAAGGAGAAGAGCTCAGTGAGGAACAAGGAGAGGAGATTTGTGTGAAGATCAATCAGGGATTGGAATATTTGAACATGATGTTTCAACCTGAATTGGTTTCACACATAATTGAAAGAGAAGTGGAGAGGGTAAAGGAATGGAAGCTACATGAAAACTGTGGAGTGTATACAGTTTATGTAAATGAAGGGATAATGGAATGCTATTTGGTTGAGGGGGAGTATAAGCATCATGTGGAGAAATTGAGAATGATGAATAGAGCTGGATTGAAAGGTGGATTTGGTTCACCAATGGGTGATGAACTTGGCAGGAGGGTGATCAATCAGATCCTGAACTTAACTACTTAAAAATAGTTAAGTTAGGGGGAGATTGTTAGGAATAAAATCTGAAGAAGCAGTAGTTGAAGAAAGTACTGCTGCAAGATACTGCTAAAGGAAGTTGAGAAGATAAAGGAAGCTGAGAAGATAAAGGTCCTTTTGAAGATATTGATACAATCTTGGAGATAATGCTTATCAATCTGATTGTACTTATCTAGATACTTTGTAATCTGTATAAATAGTAGCTAGCGTTTATCAGGTTAGATTACAAGTTTTTCATAGAAAATATTAGCCTCAAGATACTCTACTGATCCTTGCATTAGAGAAGTTTTGCACGTCTGTATTCTACAGATTGGGGCTTTTGGTTGTAAGTAAATTCTGATTAATTGATAAAAGTTGTTTCATCTATATCTGCATTACTTGATTATTGTTAGTTGTTTCCGCAAACTGTTTAACTTTTATTCTGAGTTTGGTTAAGATTAATATACGTTCCTGACAATTAGTCTTACCTGTTTATACATATAAATCTACCCATACTCTTTATAAGAGGATCCATTTATAATTCCCTTTACTTTATACACACACATAACTGTATTCATATCTATATATGTATTTTAGGTATAGTACATATATGTTTAGTTACATAAAATGACCTATATGTATATGAGTATACGGAAGGTTGTTAAAATTGCGATCATGATCATAGGATCGTACGATCCTAGCCTAAAAAACCTTGCCGAATCGTGAATAGGATCGCAAATAGGTAAGATCGTGAATAGAGTCGGATACGTATCCGAAAGTTTGAGGTGTTACATTCGTGACTTAAGCGTGTTACATTGTAATTAGGCAAAAGTTTCCAAAACATATTATTTATTTTGTTCATATTGTTATATTTCTTTTATTTGTTTTGGAATTTTAATTTTCTGTCCCTAAAATAATGTATACAATATTAAAAAACACAGTTTAAAAAAAATACTAATTATACCCCTTTTAATTAAAATAATGACAATCACTTGATAACAATTTATATAATTTTATGTGGCTTGGGGGTTTTTATGGATTTGGTCCCTAAACTTCAGTAATTACGGATTTGGTCCCCGTGGTTTGCAAATTCTTTTGGATTTGCTCCCTGGTAGTGCAAATAGACAGGGACCAAAACCAATAGAATTTGCAAATTATAAGAACCAAATCCAATAGAATTTGCAAACCACAGGGACCAAATCCAAAATTATTAAAGTTTAGGGACCAAATCCATAAAAGCTCCCAAACCACAAGGACCAAATCCGTAGTTTACTCATTATTTTATTAATTAATAAATATAAAGTTATACAATTTAGGTTATTAATCTTTATTTTTTAACATTAGAATTGATAATGGGTAGCCTTGTTGGAGTGGGCCAAACATATATCTCATGAAGAGGAATATTAGCAAGGAGTTCGAAAAAACAGAGGGGCCCACTGCCCTTAAAGCGTTCCGCCTCTGCTCATCTCATCAACAATAAATATTTGTACGTACAACTACAAGGGGTAAAAATCAAATGAAAACTCGGTATTTTATGATAACCGTAAAACTAATATGAATCAATCATTTTATTAAATTTAATCATTTTTATTCGATGACGTACGTAGTTGCTCAACAATAAATAGATGCACGAAAATAGTCGGATCACAAGTTACGTGAGGCGCTTCCTACCGATCACAATGCAAGTACTCGAAACTCTTTCTCCAGCGGTCATTGCCGCCGTGGTCTTGCCATCGATCTTCCTCTTATACGTACTTTTCAAAAAAAAGCAAAACCACCGTCTTCCACCGAGCCCACCCTCCCTACCAATCATCGGCCACCTTCACCACCTTGGTCCACTCATCCACCAATCCTTCCACCACCTCTCCACCCGCTACGGCCCGCTAATCCACCTCCGCCTCGGCTCTGTCCCTTGCGTCGTCGCCAGCTCTCCCGACGTCGCTAGAGACTTCCTCAAAACCAACGAACTCGTCTTCTCGTCACGAAGAGGATCACAAGCCATTGACCTTATTACCTATGGCCTCGCCTTTGCCTTCGTGCCTTACGGTCCGTATTGGAAGTTAGTCAAGAAAATGTCGACGGTCGAGCTTCTGGGCAGCCAGAATCTCGGCCATTTCATGCCCATTCGAACGAAAGAGGTCCACGAGCTTCTTCAGACGCTAATGGAGAAAGCCAAGAGAAAGGAAAGTGTTAACTTGACTGAAGAGTTACTAAAGCTTACGAACAACGTGATATCGCAAATGATGATTAGCACTCGGTGTTCGCGGACGAACAGCGAGGCCGATGAAGCGAAGAAGCTTGTTCAGGAGGTGACGAAGATATTCGGGGAGTTTAATGTTTCGGATTTCATATGGTTTTGCAAGAATATAGATTTTCAAGGGTTTAAGAAGAGGTATAAAGACATACATAGAAGATATGATGCTTTCTTGGAAAAGATCATATGTGCAAGGGAAGAAAAGAGGAGAAAAGAAGGGAAGACAGAAGATGGTGTTGATAAAGGCAAAGATTTTCTTGATATGTTGCTTGATGCTATGGAGGATGACAAAGCTGAGATTAAGATCACCAGAGAACACATCAAAGCCTTGATTTTGGTAAGTTAATTAACTCCTTCTACTAGAATGCTATTTTTAAACAAGTAGGGTTTGAATTTAGGTTTTAAAAATCTCAATATATCTCTATTGTAACACAAATATTAATAACTTATTTAAGAACACCACCAACTTCTAAGTTATATTTTTTAGATAATCCAATACCTAAATTAGAAAACTATTTATTTGTTTTTTTTGGACAACAAAAACCCACAACTTTTTTAACACAAAAAGGAGTCCAGCGAGAGGCTAGAAATTGGGATTGAACACTTGTATTAAATTAAACTAATACATTACTTTATTCATATATTTATGTTTCGATTTTCTTTGAAATAATGTTACAATTAATTTTGTTTTCTGAATGATATTAGGATTAATTATATTTTCTTAAGGGGTTGTGTGTCTGGGGTATTGTTCCTTGGAGGATAAGGAATGGAAATAATGATAAAAATTAATGCTTGATTTTATATTATATAATGAAATCATTCTTGTAGATCCATTAATTTTTATTTCTGATCAAATTGTAGGGAATGAAAATTTATTTTTTATTAGTTTTTTTCCTTTATGTCGTTCATCTTTTGGTAGTAAATGAAATATCTTTTATATTTTCAAGTTGAAAGAAAATATTTTTCTAATATGAAACAATTTTTCATTGATTATATTAGGTTAACCAAGCAACACCAATACAATGTTTATTATTCCCATTTACATTCGCTTCTATTTTCATTTTCATTTACATTTCCTAAAATAAACCAATAACGCTTTAAATTGTTTTCTTGTACATGTTTGAAACAAATTGTTTTATTAAGAGGGTGTTTGGAAGGGCTTATTTAGAGGTGCTTGCAACTTATTTCATCTTGGAGAAACAAATAAGTTAAAATAAAGTGTTTGGATAACTACTTTTAAAAGCTCCTTATTTTATTTCCTAAAAGCTAATAAGTCATTTTTGAAAGTCATTCTCTACTAACTTATCAAAAATTTCTTATCAAAAACCCTTGAAAGCTGATAAGCTAATCCAAACATTTTTAAAAAAAAAACTTTTTCTCTACGTCACATAAGTTAAATAAGGCTTCCCAACCACCCTAACTTTTTCATATGACAACTTCGAAAAGTATCTTAACTTTTAGGCTATCTGTACACACGGCTTGCAAATGAATTAGAAATCAACTTTGATTGCCACATGGACATGCAAAATTTGCAATTCACTTTGCAAGGCCACGTCGCCATTAAGTCATTACTCTCCTCTTAAATTTCTTTTTCTTTTAATTATTTAACTACTTATACAGTTATCCATTAACTTTTATATAAAATTGTTGTCCTCGTTCTAGCACCTTGCTAGTGATTGCTTTTTTGGATTTGTTTGTGGGGTAATGGTCTTGCCAAAACTTCTTGCTTTGATGACTTCTTATTGCCATTCAAAACAAAACTTTTATATAAAACAATTATTTTTATAAATGAATAAAATTAATTTTTTTTAACTAGTTTAATTATTTTTATATAAAAATACTTAGGCCATCCACTGTCGACCCACTGCAACCCAATGGTTTCTACTGCCACATCAGCGCCACATCAGCTTTCCACTATATTACCTAAAACTGCCCAATTCATCCACTGTCGACCCAATACCCAACCCAATCTTATACACACTTTTAAATAAAAAAAACAAAAAAAGAAAGAGGAGAGAGATAGAGAGAAAGAGGAGGTTTGGCGTCGGCTTGGGAGAACCGATGGATGCCTACCCGATGGACACCCGTGGCGGTGTTCACCAAAGAAGCCGTCGGGTTCAATGTAGCCGAAGGCTACCCGAAGACTAAGCCGATCCGACAGTGGATGGCCTTAGTATATATTCTTTCTTAAAATGTCAATATAATATTACTAAACTAATTTAAACACTAAATTTTATAATTACTTAAAATTACAATCAATCTAATATATTAAATTACGTATCACTAATATATTTAAAAATTAATATAAAATAAACAAAATAATTATATTATGATTATATTATCTTTAGTAATCGTTTATTTGAAAATGTTTATATTTTGATTAATATTAAATTTAAAATTAAAATAACATATCATGTTATTACCTAAAATTAATTAGAATGTATACAAATATATATATATATATATATAGAGTCACCTTCATTTGTTAACCCAATTATTTGTGTTAACTTTGTTAACTTAATTCCACCAATCACATTCTTCCATTTAGTTTGATTTAGCACAGGCGGTTACCAATTAATTAAGGGTATTTTTGGAACTAACAAAAATACCATTTAAATTTGGAATATGCAGTATTTTAGGGATGAGATAATTATGGTTTTTTTTTTCATTGTTGATTTTATTTTAATTTCAACTGAAATTCAGTTTTTTTTATATTACTTTTCATGGTTTTGTGTGGATAATTACGGTAGGCACTAGTTAGTGCACATGTGCAAGCAATTAGCAAATTTAAAAACCAATCACTTCCATGCATATGGAAAACACGTGTGCACACAATTGATTTCATAAGTCATAACATATGTGCACACATTCTACATATACATGTGTGCAGAATTAACATAGTCTAACAACAATTAACACATGTGCACACCTCCATCATAAATTTACTGCACACGTGTTTATCCCTAACACATGTAACTAACACAGATGTACAGCTAATACACACATACTACTAGCACATATGCACAACCCCTTCATTCATTTCCATTCTCGATGGTTTTTGCCTTTTCAATCGTCTTCTGATGTTGGATGTGTTGTTCACCGATGGTGTCTCGCTATCTACATAGACCGACGGTGGGATTAATTGAATGTACACAAATATATTTAAAAAGAACCCTAGAATGTAATTTCTTTCCTCAATTGTGGCGGTTTTCTTGATTTGTCTTCCTCCATTATAGAATTGGATTGTGTTCTTATGGAATTTATTAATATTTGCAATCGATTTTGGTATTTTGGATGTTCTCCAAAGATTTCGCTTTTTGAATTACGGATTTCTATGGCGGTTGAATTTTGAGGTGTGCATACATGCTTCTTTGATTTTAATTTGGGGATTTCTTCCAATTTTGCCCTTCTGCATATGTGTATTAGCATCTAATTAATTATGGTAGTTATTTAATTTATTTAAATTAGGAAATATAATCATGGCCCTTGATCAGTTTTTTTAATGGATGTGATTAGTTAACAAAGTTAACACAAATAGTTGGGTTAACAAATGAAGGGGAAATACTATTTGATAATGAATTTTTTTAACACAATAACAGTCCCTAACTAATTTATACATAACTTTGGCTATTTTAATAGAAAAATATTTCAATTAAGGTTTTTGTCCCACTCCTTACGGAATACTTGATTAAATCAATTATTTTAAGAATTTAGTACCAGCATTTGTTAATTATATCAACTAAATGAATTTTTATAAAATAATAAATATATCTATTTATCATTAAATATACTAGAGTTTCTAGATGATGTTTTAGTTTGAGGTTAAAGATTAATTTTTTGTTAGCTTTAAGTAAAACCACCTTTGTTAATTTTTTTAGTAGGCAGGGTGTTGCAGAAAAAAGTTACTTGAATTTTTATATATGATTTTGGTATAGGACTTTTTTACGGCTGCAACAGAAACAACTGCAATAGCTCTAGAGTGGATGCTAGTAGAACTCGTCAATAACCCTAAGGAGCTTGAAATCGCTAGAGAAGAGATTGATCGTGTCGTCGGAAATGAGAGGCTAGTTGAAGAATCAGATGCACCTAATCTCCCCTACATCAATGCAATTGTAAAAGAAACCCTACGACTTCATCCGCCAGTTCCGATGTTGATTCGCAAGTCAATAGAAGATGTTAGCGTTCAAGGATATGACATCCCAGCTGACACCATGTTATTCGTCAACATTTGGTCAATCGGAAGAAACCCTAAATACTGGGAGTCCCCACTAGAGTTCAATCCCCGTCGTTTTATTGAAGGGGACACCCTTAAAAGCACCTTAGATATCAAGGGCCAAAATTTTCAACTTTTACCTTTTGGAACGGGAAGGAGAGGGTGCCCTGGTATTAACTTGGCCATGAGAGAACTCCCGGTGGTGATTGCCGACCTCATACAATGCTTCGAATGGAATGTTGATGGAAAAAAAGTACTTACTACGGATGAACGAGCTGGAATGACCACTCCAAGGGCAGCGGATTTCGTGTGTGTTCCATCGGTACGAGAAAAATCTCAGCGGATTTTTACGTCAACCTAAGTTTGTTTGATCTTGTTTTGGGTCCATATATCTCGTGGGAAGAAACCTTCAAACTCGTGTTCTTGGATCTTGTTAATCTTTGCTTATTATAATGTGTTGTGTGGGTGCTACTAATGCAATGTTCTATGTGTGGCAGTTGCATTTCAATAATAATTTTTTTTATAAATAAGTGCTTGGTAAGTAAGTTATGTATTATAGGTATTGCTTCAATTAACAGTGCTTGGTAAACCAAAATCATTTGAACTTTGTATCTAAACAACTATATGTGGCAATCAGTCAAAAAATTTGTTCCGATGTTTAAAGTTATTCTATTAACTTATCATATCATTTACATACCAGGCATAACTATTTGGTCTTATAATATAGGGTTAATTTCATATATGCCCTTATTAAAACTTAAAATATCATATTTACCCAACTTAAACTACAAATATCATATATACCCTTCCTAATCTTTCAAAATATCAAATTTACCCAAATATCATTTTTTTATCAATTTATAATTTTTTAAAATCAGATTTAATAAATTATAATTATAAATTTTAATAAAATGACAAATTTACCCCTTCTCCAAAGTTAGGTGAGTTTCTTCTTCAAGAGTGTCTATTCATTTGTCTCATTCACTTCTCCAAGACATGAGTTTCCTCTCCAAAACAATTGGGTTTTCTCTTCTTGATTCCAAAATTTAATTCTTTCTTCTCTGCTAATCGATTAATTATTGATTTTGCTAACCAATAATCAAGGTTAACAATAGTGGGTTTCTCTTATTGCTAATGGATTAGTTGTTGATTTTGCTCATCAACGTCGATGAATAAGCATGATATCTTGCAACATATATAAGATTAAGATTAGTGGGTTTCTCTTCCAACTTTATATCCTGCTATCCATTGTTGGGGTTTTTTTTTTTCTTTTTAACAATTTGACTTTTTAGGAAAATCTCATAATATTTGACCAATAATAGTTTTGGAATACCAACTAATCGTAGATTTAAGTTTTATATATATATATATATGTGTGTGTGTGTGTGTGTGTAATTTGACCTGCATCATCTTTTTATGGATCGGAAGCGTTGGGTTATTTGATATTGTTCATGATAATTCAAATAAATATATCGTAATTTGATAGTTCGACAAGTCATGGATTGCTTTGACTTCTACCTACAATGGTTACCAATTTTTTTATATAGGCTTAATTTGTTATGGTAGAAAGTTTCTGATTTTATGTATGAAGTTTGTTTTATGCTTTTAGCTTCTATGGATTTTGATCTTTTTTTTTGGATCTCCTTTTGTGAAGTGCTGCTAAGAGTGGTTGCTGCATTATGTGCCTTTAGGTGTTTCTAGGCTATGTTTGGTGTTTAATTGTGTTTTAGTGTGTGGTATAGAGGGTTTTGATTAATAAAGTTTGATGCCATCAGAAAAGGATATATATGGTATTTTTTTGATTTAAAATTCATAAAAATGGTCATTTAGATGAATATGATATTGTTATAGGTAAAAAAATGACATTTGGTATTTTTGGATTAGACTTTAAAAGGGGGTATAATAGTCATTTAACTATTTTTTGTTATTAAATCTAATTTAAAATGATTAAAAATTGAAAAAAATTGATATTTGGGTAAATATGATATTTTGATAAGTTAGGAAGGGTATTCATGATATTTATAGTTTAGGTTGGATAAATATGATATTTTGAGTTTTAATAAGGGAATACATGAAATTAACCCTAATATATATTCTAGCTATTGGAATATTTAGAGGATCTCCATCCGCTATGCTATAATTTCTTTAAAATGGAGTATTAAAAGGTCAAAATCTTTAGTTCTAAGAAATACTATCATTCATTATGTTATTAAAGTATATTCAATATATTTAATATAAAATTAGTTCTCTCTTCTAATTATTTAGTTTTAATGTCTTTTACTGGTGAGAAGAAATCAAATCTTATTTGTCTTTTTAATATAGAGACAAAGTAAAAGGATAACCTCAGTTTATTCTCGGTTAATAATTAGTCTTGTGAATTAAAGCAAGAATGTTTTTAGTATAATGCGATCCATACATCGATGAGGTAGCTCGATGCTATTGTAGGTTTATAATTAGTCTTATGCGTTAAAGCAATGATCTTTATAGGGTCGATTTGCACCCCCTTTCGCATTTCTCAACCAAATCCTAAAATTGTCCATAAAGGTATCACTTTTTAAATATTTTTTTAGTAATATTATCACCTGTAATTTAATATTAGTTTTATTATAATTATATATATATATATATAACATTTTTCAGGAACCAAAAATAATGAACAGTAAACTTTCAACATTTTCACTTTACTTCCCTAAACTTATAACATATATTCATTTTATATCTTTTAGTTTTTTATATTTCATTTTACGTTTTAATTATATATATCGTATATTGGTTTAATTATATAATATGTTAAAAAATACGTTTTAATTTTAACAAATTACGTCATTATAATCGTATCGTGGATACATTCGAAATAAGCCTAATATTGAATATTTTTTGATCTAATTATTTTATTATATATTATATATATTACGATTATATATATTCAAAAATAATTGAGGGGTTAAAAAAGTTATTTCATCAAACGTTTATTATAATAATAATAAAACAATCACTCATCAGTTTTAATTTTAATAAATTACGTGATTATAATCGTATCGTCGATATCTTTGAAATGAACCTACTATTAAATATTTTTTATCTAATTATTTATACGATTATATATATATATATATATATTCAAAAATAGTTGAGAGGTTAAAACCTTCACTTAAATCAAACTTCTATTATAATCATCATCATCATCGATCAGAGTAAACTACATTCTTCTCTCCACCAATTCATCATCTTCTTTCTCTCTCTCTAAAACTTTTTCCTTCTCTCCAAAATTAGTCTTCAATTGTTGAAGAAGCTATCAATTTTACAATTACATATTTGGAATCCTTGCTACGAATCATTCCTAAAGGTATAAAAATTACACCATTATAACCTTTCCTCGCTAAGAATCCTCCCTATCAGTACGTTTAGTTTTAACAAATTACACCATTATAATCGTATCGTTGATACCTTTGAAATGAGCCTAATAATGAAAAAAATTTATCCAATTATGTTAAAGATAGAAAAGCATAAGTAAAAAATAAATTAACTTAATATTATAGTGTATCGAGTGTAATTATAAGATACACTAAAATACGTTAAAAAATATTATGGTCTTAGCCCTTTTTAAACATGCAACATGATAGAAACTTTTCATACACGCAAATACATCATAACCCGCAGCAACGCGCGGACGCTCTCACCTCGTTATATCTATTATTCAATAATAGTCAACATTGTTTTTTTACTCACAGTAAAGAAAGTGTAATTAAAAACAAATCATTTCTCTTAGCGGCCTTATCTTTTAGGTCCCTTTTTTTTGTCTTATTTATTATTTATGTTTGACCAGTCGAACATAAGATAATTTATATTTTATTTTTCTTTTCAAAGACCCTTAACTTTTAATATTCTTTGATAAATTAAGAGCGTCCTCAATACAAACAGCTACGAACCATCACATCATGTTATTGTCAGGCCACTAAATGGTTTGTGCAATTTGATACCATTGAAAATGAGCTGAAGTGGCTAACTGCTCCATCTGCATTGAGCGGTCTAAAGCCTTAAATATGGGCCACAAAATAAAGTAAATCTAATTATAAAATATATTTATATTTATATGAATGTTATTTAGAATAAAATACTTGATATCCCTTGGCGACATATCAACTACAATTAAAACAACCATCGAAAGAATATAATATACTTTATGTATTTGATTAATACTAACAAAGTAACAAGTAACAACAAAACAAGCAATACAAGAATTTCATACCCCAAAAAGGCAAAAACCATAAAAGTTTACAAATAAAACAAAGGTCAACTTCAGGCCCACAACAAGCAACAAACAGACCAGGCCCACTCAAAGGAAAATAAACCAAGACCTTACCAAAGTTGAACCAAACTGAATTTTCTCCCCAACCTTTCTGCGAATATTTATTAAGACTAAGTGACTAACCCCAATGGGGCAGCTTACTGGTTAACGCTTGATGTTGAGAAAAAACCAACCCAAGTTTGAATCTGGGAGTGAGCAACCAGGGGCACTGAGTATTAATCCCAGGGAAGCATGCTTTAGCTCTCGATAAAATTTACCAAGGATGTAGTCTGGGCAAACCCAGGTGAACCTTATCAAAAAAAACAAATTTATTAAGACTTCTGTACACGCATCAAGAGGATCCCGCATCCAGCAGACCCAGTCTAGTGCCATATCTTTATCTCGCTTCGTCACCCACTCGAATGATTTTGATTGAAAGTTGAAGAATAACTCTTCTAGCGATTTATTAACTTGACTAAAGACTAAATCATTTCTGTTTGACCATATGAAGTACAATAAACAACAGGAAGGCTTACATGGTTCCTGTTTGCGTAAGACTTGCACCAAATCGATTTCCGGTTACTTAGGTTAATGTGAGACCTATATATAAATAACTTTTTACGTGCTATTAAACTAGAAAAGTGATACTTACATTTTCTTGTCCCTACTTTGGATGTAAAAGCCCAACTAATAATTGAGCCCTTTTAATCTTAAAGTATATCTAAAGCCCAAATACTTTGTTGTCTTTTTTAGGCCCAAGAAAAGAAACAAAGAAGAGAAAGGCCATAGAGATCTTGTAGATCCAATATCGTTTTTCTAAACAAAAAGTGGGTTTTAACTAAAACAACAATCACTGAGCATCTTTAACAATTTCTTTAAAATAAAATAAAAAGTAGGACTTTTGTTCTTTAAATTGCTTCAAACAGATTCTTTAAAAAAGTTCTTTAAAATAAAAAATAAAAACTCCAAGTTTAAAGAATTCTATAAAATTGTGAAAGAAATTAGGGAGTGACATCACACCCACCACTCAAGTGGTTTACTTGACTACACGCCTACCACCACGCCCACTCCTTTAACTCTTATGGGGAATTATAAACGGACCCCCTATAAGAGGTATGGGTAGGTTTATGTGTGCGCACAAATGGGATCCAGTGTAGGGAATTTACTTTTATGCGAGTAAGAAAAACCCTCTGAGGGGTCCACATAACTACACATTTAATATGTATTTGATCCCTTGACTTACCAAGTCAATGACTATTATTTAACAATTTTTTCTCTGAAGTAAAAAAATGTTTGACATGGAGCTAAGTTGGTAAAAAGGTAAGGAAACTTTATCCAAATACATAACTAATCATGTGTTCAAATCTATGCCTCTCCATTAACCTCAACTACTAAGTGATCAACAAAAAAAACTCCTCATATTGATGTCCTTGGAAATGATTTTCGTAAAAAAATTGACAAACAAATAGAGATTTTTTTAAGAAATAGCTTCAACTTTATATGCAAGATATTAAAGTAAGAGCATCTCCAACAACATTGCTAAAATATAAAAAAAAAATAGTTTTTGTTTGCTAAATTGCTCTAACAGCTTTGCTATCCCAATTGCTAAATTAGAAAAATAGAGAGAAAACTCTAAATATAGAAATTTCTGAATAAAGTGAATTCTCTTAAATCTCTAAATGATGAGAGATAAATATCATTTTAATGTCTTTCACCAATACCAAAATTATTTGTTAACACTTTTTGAAATATTGTAGGATAAAATAACTAATATGATACTTATTTTTAAAACATTATAAAAATATGTTAAAACATCTAAAATCATTTTATAAACCTATTATAACAGCTTTGGGTTTAGTCTTATAAATTTATGTCTTATATAAAACTAGTTTTGTTGTAATGATTATTGTTTGGTAACTTTAACTATTGCTCTAATCATCTTTTCAATCACTAATCTTCCTTATTTTCAAGCCACATAAAACTTTTGTCAATATGGGAACCTAAAAAGGTAAAAAAAGAGTCTAGCACCTAATTTTTAATAGTTTAACAACTAAGGTCCGCATATCCTATTAATTGCCTAATTTTTGTAGGAGTTATTTTCAATTAATGAACATTAACGAACATAAAATAATGTTACCAACCATATGGTCCATGACTATATATACAAGTGATAGTTGGACACGTGCAATGTACAACTTGTGTGCATTTCGAAAAACTAATGGGGTGTTTGGTTCATTTTAGGGAATGAGAATGAGAATGCAGGAGAATGGGAATGAAAATGAGTATTGTATTGATGCTGCTTGGTTAACCCACTATAATCAATGAAAAATTGTTTCATTATTAAAAAATATTTTTCCTCCACTTTGAAAATACAAAAGATGTTCCATTTAACATCAAAAGATGGAATGACATATGGAAAAAAGAACTAAGTAGAAAGAAAATTTCCATTCCCCCCAATCTGGTCAGGAATGGAAATTAATGGATATGTAGGAATGATTTCATCATATAATATCAGACCAAGCAGCAGTTTTCATTATCATTCTCATTCCTTATCCCGTAATACCCCCAACCAAGCACCCCCTAAGTTTTAGAGGCGACCATTTAACATTGTGAGGTACTAGCACAACTCATGTCATTCCGGTGATTAGCAGTACAATGCTTACAACAGCGAATATATATATAGACTTACGTTCAGGTGAGACCAAGTTGTTTTTTTTAGACCAGTAAGACCAACATTTGTTATATGAAACTTCATAGCAAAATCCTGTGAAGGTTTAAAAAAAATCAAACATTCATTGTAAAAACACTATAAATATTACGTTCAAAGTGTTTTTTTATGTGAAAGTTCAATATTTTTTTACTTTCAAAGCATTTTTGCTGTAAAGGTGCGAATTATTTATTTGTTACATTCACAGTTCTTTGTATATATATATATATGGAGAGAGAGAGAGAGAGAGAGAGAGAGGAAGGCTCATGCGAGAAGCATATCAATTTAAGAGAAGGTGAAAAACAATCTCAGTCACTTATCTTCGGTTACGGTGGACGTGATCACGGAGGATTAATTGATGCGATTCAAATTAAGGAGGGTAGAGATTATTAAGGGGGGGGGGGGGGGGACCGGTCAAAGCGTCTTTATTGACCGGGTGAGTGACTGAGATTGATTCTCACGTTATCTTAAAATTTTATGTTTTTTATTTGAACATTTCTCTTTCGCTCTCTCTCTCTCTCTCTCTCTCTCTCTCTCTCTCTCTATATATATATATATATGTATGGAAACCACTAAGATTTATTTTCTTGTCAGTGATATAGTTAAATGTTTAATCTCTATTTTATTTCTTTTAGCTAACAAATGTTATACGTGTATACATATAACATCCAAGCCATGCATGTTCTATTCCCAGTGAGAACACAACCTTTCTTATATACGTTAGCAGTCCCACCAATGGTTGGAGAAAATCAAATTCAGATCTTGACGAAGATAATGGAACATCATAACAACAATTTGTTATTGATACGGGCTACCTAATTTATATCTGATATTTTATAAATTTATGCGTTATATATATTGCTACTTGTTATTGTCACCATGTTAGCCGCCTATACTCGACAAAGGTGTATGTGGAAACTTTGGATCTTGTATGTGTCCGTACAGACTACAGAACTCATTGCGATATTTATGGTAAGCAAGAAAAGGCATAACTACGTGTTCCCTCAAACCAGGGCAACCAGAATATTTATGACGGGTGAAATTTAGTTGTTAATTTATTACAATTCTATTTTTGAGATGATAATTTTTTTTTTCATTTATAATCTTATACTAAAGAGTTAAAATAATTTCTACATACGCTTAAAACTTAAAAGTTGGCATCTAACTCTCCAACTTAAAAAATGACATCTAGTTAAGAAATTTAAGAGATGAACCCGCAAATGCAATTTAAGAAGTTTTCCAACCTGTGCGATCTGGCATAACATGACATGACTATTACCACCTACAACAAAGAAAAAAAACGATGTTTACTCTAACCGATGAACGATTTAGGCTTTAAACTATAAACTGATATAATTAAAGATTTGTACACGCATGGTAAATTCTATAAAATAATCGAAAGTGATTTGATAACTTGACAAAGGAGATGCAGTCACGGGGAAGTAGCCATGCAGGTAATGCAAAAAATCACAATATTACTTAATATAAAGTTTAAATACCAAAACACTTTTAACCAATATATCATGTAAAGCAAATCCAACATCATATCACAAAAAAGGAAATAGAAGTAAAAGAAAATATGGTTGGATTGCTCATAGATACAACACAACACTAATGAGTTTAGTGTGAATCACAGTTTTTTTCAATATGGAATCTAAACAGAAAATCACGTGATTTTGTAATTAAGTTTAGTTAAAAAATTAAAAGTGCTAACTATATTTTTGTCAGGTTGGATCATTAAAATTAAAAATCTAACATATATTCAATAATGATGTTAAAGGCCTTAAAATTGTACTCGGTGAGATCTTATACCTTCAAATATTTGCATAATCGTATCATTACTAATACGTTCCAAAATAAAAGTTTTAATATATGAAACTAAATAATCACTCAAAAATCGATCACCCATTATGTTGTGTGTACTCATCTTTGAAAATCGGATTGCGAATTGCGAATTTGATCATGAATTACGAATTGTAAATTGCGATTTGCTAATTGCCAAGTCGAAGTTTGATGTCGGGCATAAATTGAAATCGAGTGGGAGATGAAGCGTCGATCTCTATTGAATCGGTCGTGACTTTTTTTTTTTAACTTTAGTAGGTATTTGGGTTTTTTTCTTAAAAATTAGATTAATGAGTATTTGGTTCAGACTTAAAATTGTTGGGCCTTAAACAAAAAAAAAATTAATAATAAACTTGCAACTTGGGGACCTCCTATACGCAACTCAAGGTGTTATGACGCCACATTTTGTCAAAGGCCAATTGAATTGGTCTAATTCAATCGGTTTTCAAAACACCTCTATTTTTATGGAATTATTTGGTAACGTATTGTATTACATTAAGGTTCAAATAATAATGGCAAAAATGTTTTTTTTTTTTGGAGAGGTATCCCAGACCACATTGGGCCCAGACTAATCCTCGGCAATTTTTGGCCGAAGCCCGACTGCTAAAGCATGCAACCCGGGGTCGAAGCCCCCGTACCTCCAGAATGCGTCCCCCAAGGCTAGAACTCAGGTTAACCACTATGTAGTGCCCAAATTTTACCATTAGGCTAATACTCCTTTGGTTAATGGCAAAAATGTTAAAAACATAAGAATAAATTATTGATATCTAAATCATTGGTATATTTACCAATTATTCATGTTATGAAAATACATATGTTAGCCTACATTTCTCTCTTTTTATAATTTATAATATAAATCATTTATTCATAACAACCTTTTTATCTTTTTTTATTTAAACATCATCCCTCTTATCTTGCATTAATTTGATCAACTAATTAACATGACTAATAATTAAAAAGAGATATAGTAAGGGGCCATGGCTATTAAAATCTTGTTGGATGATGTTGACCACATATAGGTCATAACTTTCGTCTCAATAATTCTCAAAACAACAAAACTTTCATTGCAAAACTAGGGAAAGTTTTACCGACGGATTGTAATTTTAATTTACGTAATGCATTGAGATATATATCTCGATTTTGATTTTTCATTTAATTTTTTGTTATGATATAATTTTATGTGATTTTTTGATGTTTTTATTTTTAAATATAATATAATTTTTTTGAGAAAACACATATCCATATTAGAATCGGACTAACCATTTAAAAGTTTTTGTTTGTTTTTATGTAATTTTCTTTAATATAAGTTTTATATTATAATTTAATTCAAATAATAACAAAGTAATTTGTTTTTGGTTTATTAAATATACTAGTTTTAATCCCGTGTAATACACGGGATAATTTCAAGAAATTAAGTCATGTCAAAAATCTTATATTACAAATATGAATTGTTGTGCTATTGATCTTTTAACATCAATATTATTTTCTATCAAATACATTAATTATATTAAAAAAAATACAAACTTTATTTATTTTTAATTTAATTCAATTGATATCAAATTATCAACAACGAAAATATAACAAAAACATTTTATAGATCAAACTATAAACTATCTTTGACTTTAAAATGACGTTAATATACTTTCATATATAAAGAAAAAGATATACATACAAAAGTGTATTTGGATTGAAATATAATAATGGATACGTTTAACAATAATTTGTTATAAAAATATTAATTAACTATTATATTAAAACTCAATGATTATCTTCATTATATTTAAAATAAAACATTTATTTTCTACTTGATGACGTTTATCAATTAGTTACATGAATACAAATATAAATTATTATATAATGTGGAGAATAAAACTTAGTTATGCTTTTACTGATGTAGATCACAAAACAAAAAAAAAAAATCAGGAGAAAATCAAACTATATGATTTAGTTCATCATAAGAAAACAATGACACAAATTTTCTTACCATTCTTCAAATAATTGCAAAAACAAATAATAATAAAAAAGTATGCATGAATGTTCTTCCAAAAAATGGTTGACGAACTTACCTAAGACGTTTGCAAAAAAAAATAATGGAGGAACTTGAAAAATTTAAATGGAAAAGGTAAGGTTTATACGGTTTTTGTTGAATCTGCTTAGTATTTAAATATCAATTTAGGGAGAGAGATAGAGATATAGATGACTTCATACCAATAGATAGAGATAAAGTTTGTTATATTTAATAGATAATTTTGGATTAATTTTTAATAATTTTAAATTTTGAATCAGTGCCATGTGTCAACATATGACACATGACACATATGCATATGATGTGGCAATAGCTCACCAGAGCGCGACACGTGTCAATGAGTTACTCATAGCGCGACACGTGTCAATGAGTTACTCAGAGCGCGACATGTGTCAAACCAGTTACTCTTTTATTATATATAGATTTTATAAAGCTAATACTTAATATTTTGTTAGACCATGAGTTATACTCCTCAAATTTATCCAAACTATCAAATGTCACGTGAGTTTTTCACTACTTATCCAAAATATGTGTTATACCAAACCCAATTTTACCCATATTTTTTTATTTTATTTAATGAATATTTAATTAAGAGAGAGATAGAGAGAAAGGGGGAGAGGATGTGAGGTGGGGTGGGGGATGTTGATTGGGATGGAGAAGCCGAAGGTGTTCCCGATTCCTTTACCCAATGACACCGTAATGGTGTTCCCGAAATTACCCAACGAACCCAAAGGTATCCCGAAGCCTTCGGGATGAGTATAACTCATGGTCTTAGAACTCGCTAATTATTCTAATTCTAATTATATTTTTGATTTTTTATATTTAAAGTGAGACTTTATTCCGTATTTTGTTATATTTATCTACAAGTGGTTACACGAATTCAATTTTGAAGCTTTAATAAGTTGCATTTACATATAGTGTATTTGTCATGTTGAATTTTAAGTAATATGCATCAATAAACAATAATTTATGTATTAAAAATGAGTTTTAAACGTTTTTGTCAAAATGGTTTATAATATAGTATAGGTTTTGTTTATTATTATTTATTTATTATTTATTTTTTTTTGCTTTAAAGATAATAAATTTATTTATCTATTTATATTATTAGATGAATTGTGTTAAAATAAAATATATTTATCAGATAAGTTGTATTTTAACATAAATATAATTAGCCACATTTATAATGGACAATCCATCCTAAAGATTTTCGATTTTGTGTAGGGATTTCAAATTGGAAAGATTTGAAATATTTAATTTATTTGATTTGTAATAGTTGAAATGAAAACAAATTTCATTCTTTTTTAATCTTGTTTGAATGTTTGATTTGTAACATTTTTTTTAAAAACCATTGCTTGTTTCAATAAGATGTGGAGGGTTGATAAAGAGGTTAGCACATATTTGATGAGGATGTTGTGTACAAATAAAATCTATGAGGTTTGAATTTTTATATGAAATTCATCTTTAAGGGATTTTTAAAATCTCTTGGTTGTAAAATTTCATTGAAATTTCAATATTTCAAATCCAAACTTTCCTTCAAATCTAACACAAAATTAGAATGAAGTTCACTTTCTAATTCTTCAAATCACCAAATCCACCCAATCAAACTAACCATTAACTCACTTTGATACAAATTGTATGCAATTGTAAAAAAAAAAAAAAATTCTTCTATTTCATTCATATAATTAAGATTCAGAGAGTTGATGTATTTATGAACTAGTAAATCATAAACTATTGTCGGGTGTTAGTGCCCCTCTTTTTTCTGTTTTTATAATATTGCCGGTCCCTTCAAAAAAAATCATAAACTATTATAGGCTTCAAAACTTGATATCCAAAACGAATATGATTTTATATTATGCTTTGCAACATGTAAGTTGAAAGTTTATATTATTAAACTTTACAAATAAATAAAAGGTAAACTACATATTTGGTCTCGGTGGTTTACTCTTTATTGCAATGTCGGTTATTTCGAAATAGTTATGAATTTGGTCCCTGTTGATTACACTTTTTTGCACCGTTGGTTATTGTCCCTAACTTTCAATCCGTTAAGTATAGGGACCAACAATGCAATATAGTGTAAACCACAGGGATGAAAAGTGAAATATAGTGTAAAAGTGAAAGAAAGTGTAAACCATATAGACCAAATCCATAATTATTTCGAAAGAGAAACCAACAGTGCAATAAAAAGTAAACCATAGGGACCAAGTATGTAATTTACCCTAAATAAAAAGTTAAGTGAAGATATGTTTTTTCTTTGTTTTTCCGCTAAACATTTTATTATAGCTTCTAGATTGTAACTAATTCTAATTAACAACCGTATGTTCATTAATTTCAGTTTTAATACACTTAACTCAAAGTTAATGTTAACCTAAAACGGGCCATGGCTTTTAATATGATTTTTAGTGTTTTTAAGAAGATACAATTGTTTGGATAAAATACAAAGGCGGCCAAAGACGGCAAAGTTCAAGGAGGGTGATCGTACGCGCATATCTTTGGACGCTTTGGAAGAGGTGGAACGACACACTCTTCAACAACAAAAGGTGTGTTGCTTCCATTACAGCGAACGATATTCAGGCGATTGTCCACCATTAGATTCAAAACAGTTGTAGCTTTGGCTCAAATATTAGTTGGTTGAACTGGAGTTTATTCTGGACGGTTGTTGCCAGTGTGTCGACTGATCTGTCTTGTCTCGTGTTCGTTGTTCCTTTTTTGTTCCTTCTGGGGGCCTAGCGCCTTGCTAGGCTTCCCTTTAATAAAATTGTCGTTCCAAAAAAAAAGACGTCAATAATGATGCTAGTCGTAGATAACGTACACATTGTATGATTGGACATGACTAGATATGACATAACTAGACTTGACTGGAGATGACAAGATAGTAGGACATGACTGGACGGGACAGAACATGACTAGACATAACAAGTGTTTGTTTAGTTTTTGGTACGCCTAATACTAAACAGGACCGAACTAAACAAGTTCCCCCAAAAGCTTATTTGATGATTTTATATATCACATAATAGTTATAATTGACATAAATAAAGTAAATAATATAGTTTATAAATATTTTTGTACAACTTTCATAAACCTAAATACATATATAATAGAACCAAATTTGAATAAAAATTTGATGTAACTGATGGTGATGGTTATTATGGTAGATGAGGAGGTGGAAGAGGTGAACGGTGGTTATGTAATATGGTTGTGGAGGTTGTGGGGAAGTTGTTTTGATAGCAAGAGGTGGTGGAGGTGGCCAACGGTGGTGGGGGTAGTAGAGGCGTTGATGGACGGTTGTGGTTGGTGATCAACGGTGGTTGCGTAGGTGGTGATTGATTCTGGTGGTCGGTAGTTGATGGTGGTTGTAACTTGTAAAGGTGGTGGAAAAGGTTGTTGTAGTGGTAGCGGAAGTGAAAGTGGCCGACGATGTCTATCGGTGGTGCTAGAGAGTAGAGAGTACGACTAGTTGTGGTAAATACTAAAACAAATATCATATTAAGGTTATATATCAAACACATATTAATTAGTAATTTTTAAGATTATGTCCCATGTTGTTCTACCTATTTTGATGGAACAAAAGAAAACTTTTTTTGTCTCACCTTGTCCCACCTTGTCCCATCCTAAACGTGAGACAATGAATTCTTGTTTTCTCCCATGCTGCACCAAACGTGAGACAATGAATTCTTGTTTTCTCCCATGCTGCGCCAAACATGGGATGTGAGTTTTGTCTTGTTCTATCATGTCTTGTCTCATGTACCAAATGCAGCCTTAAGAGAGCGGTTATAGAGTATCGGTGGCTCACATATAAGTACTACTGTACATTTATATGCTTTCTTTTTGACATGTCATTTTAACGTGGATTTTTAAGCTCCAACTTAAATGGCATACTCTATTATACTCCCTCCGTCCCAAAATTATTGTCCAGTTTTGACTTTTCAAAGTTTGTATTTCTCGACTTTGACCTTAAATATTTTTATTTGTGTTATATAATACTTGATGCAAAATATATGAATGGGTTGTGTTTTTAATGTATTTTCATTGGTATAATTTTCATCAAATATTATATAACACAAATAAAAATATTTAAGGTCAAAGTCGACAAAGAAAGACTTTCAAAAGTCAAAACTGGATAATAATTTTGGAACAGAGGTAGTAATATTGTCGACTTGTAATCTTGTGAGACTAATGCTTTTAGGTTATTACTAAAAATTTTTCAACGACAGATTCATGAAACGAAGACCCTGCTTTAGGTATAAGAATTTCCATATTGGTTTTTTATGTGTTTGATAAATTCTAATTATTTAAAGTACTAATATGTAACAATAGAAATCCGAAAAACTCATCTGACTTCCAAATTTTGGATTATTAAGACGTCATACATTATATAACTATACATTTAGCAGGCGTACCGGCCCGACCCGCAGGTGCGACCAGCTCCAAACCCAAGATCCAACATTATATTTATTTTTATATTTACATATTAGCCCCCTCAACTTATAATATTTATTCACTTTATACCTTTTACTTTTCAATATTTTATTTTACGTTTTAGTCATATATTGTATATTGTCTAAAATATGTTTAAAAAATACGTTTTAATTTTAACAAATTACGCCATTATAATCGTATCGTCGACACGATCGAAATGAGCCTAATATTGAATATTTTTGATGTAATTATTTTATTATATACTATATATATTACGATTCTAAAAAAAACCATATAATCATATACCCATTTTCAAATTTACATATTAGCTTCCTAAACTTATAATATTTATTCACTTTATATCTTTTACTTTTCAATATTTCATTTTCTGTTTTAGTCATATATCGTATATTGGCTAAAATATGTTAAAAAATATGTTTTAATTTTAACAAATTACGTCATTATAATCGTATCGTTGATGCGATCGAAATGAACCTAATATTGAATATTTTTTGATGTAATTATTTTATTATATACTATATATACGCTCCAACCGACCCAAATCTTATACCCATTTTCAAATTTACATATTAGCCCCCTAAACTTATAATATTATTCACTTTATACCTTTTACTTTTCAATATTTCATTTTATGTTTTACTCATATATCGTTTATTTGCTAAAATATGTTAAAAATTACATTATGATTTTAACAAATTATGTCATTATAATCGTATCGTCGATACGATCGAAATGAGTCTAATACTGAATATTTTTTGATGTAATTATTTTATTATATACTATATATAGTACGACAGCCAAAACACTATTCATAAACAACAGCTACCAACATTTGAAGAAATTACATTTTACCCCCTTAAACTTATAATATTTATTCACTTTATACCTTTTAGTTTTCTATTTTAATTTTGCGTTTTAGTCATATATCGTATATTGGATGAAATATGTTAAAGTGTAGGTACCTACTGTTAGGGGTGTAAACGAGTCGAGCCGAGCTCGAGCTCGATTAGGCTCGAGCTCGGCTCGTTTAAGGGTATAAAGCTCGAGCTCGAGCTCGGCTCGTTTCGAGCCTTATGTGTCAAGCTCGAGCTCGAGCTCGTCAAGAATTTAGCAAGCTCGGGCTCGGCTCGAGCTCGGCTAGTTTACCTATAAATCAATATTTATTATGTATTTTTTATTTTTTAATACTTTTATTATTAGTATTTAATTATTTAATAGTTATTTTTTAATATATATTTATATAATATATATATTAGTCGAGGTTCGTTTAGGCTCGTTTAGGCTCGCGAGTTTAATTGTAAAAGCTCGAGCTCGAGCTCGTTTACTAAACGAGCTTGAAATAAGACTCGAGCTCGGCTCGGGCTCGTTTAACTCGAGCTCGAATCAAGCTTTTAACGAGTCGATCCCGAGTAGCTCACGAACAGCTCGGCTCACTTACACCCCTACCTACTGTTCATGAACAATTTTTTGGCTTCCTGGTAATTGTTAGTATTATTAAAATCACCTAAAATTAAATTTTTTGATTTTTGATTTCTTAAATCTTTTATTTATTTTATTAAAAATTTCGTATGACAACATTTGTACAAACTTTATGTTTCATATGAATTCATGTTACTACTTACGATCAAATCTACCACAGTTTATAACACGTGGTGAAGCTCGGGCTCTTAATAGGTAACTTCCTCTAAAATATTAACGTAAAATTCAGGTTACTACTTACGATCAAATCTACCACAGTTTATAACCCGGTTCGGATAGATGGCTTTCTGGGATAAGATCGAAATGAGCCTAATATTGAAATTTTTTTCATGTATTTATTTTATTATATACGATATATATACGCTTCAACCGACCCGAATCCTATACTGACATTTAAACTTAGAACATCTCCAACAGCTTCTCTAAAATGGAGAAAAAAGTGGAAAATGGAGATTTTTGTCTAAAATGAGCTCCAACAACTTCTCCAAATCTTTCTCCAAAATGGAGAAAGTAGGAGAGAGAATGATTTTTTCTCCAAATATGAAGATCAGTCCAAAAATCATTACCATTTGAAATAGCCAAATAGGAAGCCTTGAAAATAAGAATTTGGTGAGAGAAATAGTTTTTTAATAGATGACTTGAATATTTTAATATTAAAATTGATGTATAAATCTCCAAAATAGGGAATCTCTTGGAGATGAAAACAATATTTTTTAGAGATTTTGACTTTTAATTCTCCATTTTGGAGAAAATATAGGGAAACTCTTGGAGATGCTCTTACATATCAGCCCCTAAACCTATAATATTTATTCACTTTATATCTTTTAGTTTTCTATATTTCATTTTACGTTTTAGTCATATATAATATATTGACTGAAATATGTTAAAGTGTTGGTAGTTACTGTTTATGAACTCGGTGCGAAGCCCGGGCTTATCAACTAGTTTTTTGACAAATAGGTCTTTGCTTACTAAAATCAAACAAAATTTACATTTTCACCTATAAAGATGACTGAAAACCGGTTACTATAGTGAAAGCTATTATTATGAGATTTTAAATTAGGAAAAGTCCAAAAAAAAAAAAAACAGTCCTTTATATAAGCAATTAGGTACTTGGACTAACGTTTAAAAAAATAAATACCTGTAATTGTGAAAATCCAACAAAATTGATCCTTCTTACTTAAAAATTGATTACTATGCTAAAATTAAAGTGAAATTAGAATAAATATATTTTTTGATATTTTAAGAAGGGTTTGGATCATTACACCCCCCTCTATTCTATGATTTGACATCATTTCAAACTTCTAGACAGTTTTAGCTATATGTAAGTTAACTTTTATTATAAAATTACGTGTTTTCAAATTTTTAGGTAGTTTTTTATTATTATTATAGGTATAAGGAGGTGTTGTCAACACCTTGTGATATATTTCAAAAACAAGGTTAACACGACTTTTTACAACTTATCATCATCACTTTTCTATGCATCTATATATAAGTTATGATTTAGATGGTTGATGAAAACAATTTGTATTTTTTTTTGTTAGTGATACATTGTATATTCTCACCGATATATTGATACATCGATAGAAAAAAATGGTATAATCTTTTTATTCTATAAGCGTAAAGATCTATCTATTCAAACAATATCGAGAAACTTAATCTTTTAGCATATAAAAGTCCATTGGACTTTTTCCAGATCTTTTCTAGATCTTTCCCATAGTTTTATCCAATAACTAATTCTGAGGCCAGATTCGTTAGTTTCTTGATATCATTAAATGGCAAGGTATATTTATTAAAAAATATTCAATAACTAATTGATCAAAGAATGAAGTCAATTGAGGTTTTCGGACTTTTCCACATATATGACAAAAAAAGGCTTATCGTAAAAGAAGTATGACAATCTCTCGAACAGTCTATTCAAACTTAAATATGGATAGATATACAACTTTAATTAACGGTTGACGATAAATTTAGTTACTTACAATTGGTATAAACATAGGCAGATCCACTCTTTAGAGTGCGGTTGTATGTGCAACTACAAATTTTTGATGGTCAAGTGTGATTTATATAAGGTCCATGCATGTGAAACCATAAATTTATTTGCCATAAAATCTTTTAGGATGAAACCATAAACTTTAAGAATTTTAGGGGTTACATGTAAAATTTAATAGATAAACTAGGGGTGCACACAGAGGTTGAGTTGATCGTGTTTGAAGGCATTTTGATAATTCAACACGATGTTGGCTGTTTGAAAAATTTTCAACCCAACCCAAACAAAAGTTCAACTCAATCCAACCTGTTCAGGTTGGTCGGGTTGGTCCGGTTATGTTTAAAATTAGGTAACAAACCTAAAAAAGGTGAATAACTAAAGAGTTAAAGGCGATTTATGTATTACTTTCGGATGTTACAGTACACAAAACTATTTTTCTTAAATTTCATATGTACATGTGTGTGTGTAGAGAGAGAGAGAGAGAGAGAGAGAGGAAAGTTCAAATGAAAACTGATTTTTCATTGTGAACGTGAGGACCACTAAAATTGCACCACGTGGCAATATTTACTCTGATTATCATATATGCATTATTCAAGAGTGAATAACTAATGCAAGATATTCAAAGTGAATATTACCACCTGGACGATTTTAGTGGTTCTCACGTTCACAACCAAAAGTGAGTTCACATTTGAACCTAACCCTATATATATAAGTTATATAGAGATGGAGAAGAGTTTCAAAGTATATACATATGAAGAGGCTATGTAATGGTGTAATCATCTGATGTACATAATAATACGAGCTTAACAATCAAATTAAATTCAAAAAACAAAAAGATATTGCATTCATCGGGTTGGGTTCACATGATGCTAACCCGATTTCAACCCAATACCCTCTGTTTAAAAAACTTCAACCCGATTAGAAGTCGGGTTGCTTCGGATTAGATTATTTTGCATCTGGTTGGGTTGGGTTGATCTGGTTCGTAGGGGTTGATTGAGTTTTTGAACACCCCAAAGATAAACCTTGATGTTTTGGATGATGGTTGATGATAAGTGATATTTTCACCTTTTATAGAGTTTAATGTTTTTAGTTACATCCTTTCCTCTCTTTTTTCTTTTACATTTTTGGTTTTAACCCATATCATATTAGTTAATAGTTAATTGTTAGCTAAACATACACTAAAAATACGTATTTTCTTTTTGTAAATTATATCATTAGAAAATTATTGTCGATAACTTCAAAATGATTCTAACATTATATTACATGTATGATAAATCATATATTCAATCATTATTAAATACACATTCGTCTATATAAGGGAGCCAATAGGTATCCCTGCGACCAAAATTTTATTATTTGGTTGTGTGTTACGGTGCAACCATAATAATATTTTTTCGGATTCGCCTCTAGATATGAACCGGTTACTTAAACTAGTTATTTTTTTTAAATAATAAAATAATTAAGTTAAAAACAACATATCTATATCATTTTAAATTATATCTCATCCAATTTTTATTTTATTTTCTAAAATTAAATTCCATTATCAACCCTCATCCACCTCAACCCCACCCTACTAAATGACTTGACATTAATCTTACTTGTTAACCAATCACCTCACCAATTTTGTTGACTTAAGAAGATGCCACTTGATTTTCATGACCCACTTGTTAACTCCAATTTATTAAAAACACACTTTATATTATAAATACAAGATACATAAATTTATGTATGTATTTCTAAAAACCCATGTTTATCGGTTAAAATTTCGTCTAGACCATATATATGATCGAGATGTTTTACACATGCCTATTAAAAGACTATGCAATTAATTTGTGGTTCAACTAAAATAAAAAAAAATTGTTTATAATAGTCATACAAATAATTTTTTTAGATCCCAGACGAAATCAAAATATTTTATGATGTGTGGCTTTAAAAGCATGGCAAGTGTGTGTATATATATACATACACATGTTTGTAGATGCAAACTCGGTTGTAAACTCAATTTTTTTTTTTGGCAAATGGAGAAGCTGTTGGAGATGGATGTAATTCATTTGGGGATTTGGGGTTTTGGTTTTCCATTTTAGGGAAGCTGTTAGAGATGCTCTAACAACCCTCGGGATTTCAAAATACTGTGTTTGATGGATTTTAAAGAACTCCTAAAATTGCAACTTCAGATAATCTTGCAAACCAAACATGAGATTAGAATGGATTTGAAATCCAAATCTTTCCAAATTCATTCCACTTATACAAACCAAAAGAATCCTTAAAATTAATTTTCTCTTACAGTCAAGCATGTATAAAAAATTCTGGTCCCAATGTGGTCTGTGATACCTCTTCCAAAAAACATGTATAAAAAAACACGCATTGACAGTGTGGAGACATTCGTGTTATTCCACACGTCAAAAGCGATAAGGGTTAACGTGACATGTAAAACGCGATTTGCCTCAAGCCTACCACGATGTCCTCGCGTCATGTCACTTAAAATACTGTTTTAATAGGGTAATAGGTTTTTTAGTTTATTATTTCGTTCTAAAACATTTTTAAAACACCTATATGATACCAGAAAGGCATGAGAAGGATTGAAAGTGACCACACGTACTAGTCCCACGTTGACTCTCTTATTGATTTACGTTTACACAGCTAAATTGCTATCATCGGCCCCCCATAATAATCACCAACCACCACTCGCCATCCACCTTCTACTTCTTCTCCAGTCTAAGTTTCTAGAATTGTCGTCTTTGAAAGTCAAAATATAAAACTCAAAATTGATATCGGAAGAAAGAGACAAACAAATGAAAGTAAAAGTCCATAAATAGTCAAATATTGTTAAAATAAATATAAAAGAATTAAATCAAAAAGAAAAAATAAAATTAATCGAAAACAATAAGAAAATTCATATTAGGCGTCAAAAAATCAATAAAAGAATCTAAAAATAAAGTAAAAAGTCAAAACCAAAATTATCTTACATTTATGATATAAAGAAATCTATATAAAAATTTTATGCTCCTTAAATTATAAAAGTTGTTTTTGTCTTACCTTCAAACATTGAGTTATTTTTTTCTTTAATGGTTGGAAAAAAGAAGTTATTGGGCATACATGATACACCTAATTTTAGAATCGTGTATTCTTGGGAAATAAATGGTGACACCAATTGAACCTTTTCAGCAATATTATTGGGAAATAAATTTTACAACATAAAAAATTTTCTTGATAAAATATTTATAAACAAAATAAATATGAATAAAGTAAAGTAAATTGAATTGAATTGAATAAACAAGGAGTGAAAACTGATATTGCAGAGTTGAAACACAAAGAACTCATCTATTGCAGAGTTAAAACATAAAGAACTCATGATATTGCAGAGTTAAAACATTAAAGTGCATTTATAATAAAGGCTATAATAAATATCACATAATTGTTTATAAATAGATATATAGGGGTGGGTTCAAATGTGAACCACTTTTTGGTTGTGAACATGAGGACAACCGAGAGCGCGACATGTGGCGGATGACTAGGCGCCACGTCAAGTCCACGGCGGATGACTAGGCGTGATTCATAGGCATTGAATTAAAGAGGGTGACCACACTCAAAGCCGTCACGTGTCGCGCTCTCGGTTGTCCTCACGTTCACAACCAAAAAGTGGTTCACATTTGAACTTTCCTCTAGATATATATATATTTAAATGTTTTTTATATATATAAAATGGTTGAGACTTCTTAAAACAAAAAGGAGCAATCAAGTAGGGGTGAACAAAATTGGAATGAACCATTAAAATAAAAAATTATACACAAGTTTAAATTATACATGAATAGGGTAAAATTGATCTTTTATTTTTCAAGATGGTTATACAATAGAATTAAATATGTTTCCTTTTCTTTTTAGTTTTTCAAAATTTGTAACAAGTCGTTCTAATTTGCTATTTATTTTCAAATTGAAAAGGAGTTGGTTTAGAGAGGAAACTACAAACTTGGTCCATGTGGTTTATCATAAAAATAAAATAGTAAAACACTCCCGATTTCTGCATGTTCATAATTACGAGATGTATATTGTTGTCTGTAAAAACGTTCAAACTTGATTTTACTTCTAAGGCGACATATTGGGCTCGGGCTCGACGAGCTCATGGTACACGTCGCACAAGTTCAAGCCACAGGTTTGCAGGCGGCTTTCTGAACCCATCCCTACCTACTTTTTCTCTCTTCCCTCCTCTCTTTCTCTCTCTTCTATATTATATTTAAAATTAATTAAAAATGATAAGGGTATGAAAAGTTGTGCTACGAAATTTGAAATATTGGTGAGGGTTTAAGGGTCGGATAGTGGAAACATGATATGACGCTAATGTGGCAGTGAAAAGTTAAGGATTCAACTTTGTGTGCTACGGAAGGCCTAATAACTATTAAAAAAATTCGTTAATTAAACGAGGACGTTTTAATCTTTTTATTGATTTCTTTGTCTTTTAATTGCTTAAAGGCCACATGGGCCAAAATTGTAATCTAGTATTTTTATCATTTTACCATAATCTCATCAATTTAATCTAAACTAAAATATTATTATGTATATTAAAATTTTTATGATATATATATATATATATATATATTTACAAAACAAAAAAAAAGTATTGAAATGATGTGAAAGATTTGTGTATTGAAAATATATTGACATTGGTCTTTATTTATAAGTAATAGAAAACCAAGAATTTTTAATTTTTAATTGTTTGTTAAATACATTTCCTTTTATTAAATAACTTTTATTATTAAAAAAAACTAACATTGCCCAATCAAATTATGCCATGTGTAAAACACAAGGGATCACAATTTCTTCATTCGGATTTCGGAGTTCGTAGAGTGAGAAAGATCGATGGAGACTGTTCACTTATTTTGTATTTTTTTTCCTTTTTATATTTTTTAATCTTATCTACAATCTTAATATTGATATTAAGATAATAAGAACATTTTTAAGGCTTTCTCGTGGTCAAATGGCTAAGGAAAAATATGTCACTTTCATTATTGACCTTTTATTTTTGTATTCACCTCTTGCCTCTTTCTCTCTTATATGAAACGTAGATTAGAACCATAAATTATGGGTCTAATTTTTGCCACTCTTTTCTTTTCCGTAAACAATGTGTTTACATCATAAAGTGAGGAAACTAAAAAATGTCCATATAGATATTAAACCGATAAGAACAAGACTACACTAAGTGTTTGTTTTCTGAAAACTACCTTTTAAAATCTCTTAGACTATCCTTATCCATAACTCATAGACTCTCGACTTAATCAACCCAATCGCCACACCAGTGCAACATCATCTTTCCACTATCTTACTCTCAACCCAATCTAAATAACTAAGATAAAGAGAGAGAGAGAGAGAGAGAGAGAGAGAGAGAGAGGAGGGGTGGGGTGGGTGGGGCTCGTCTAAGCAATCGGCAAGGGGAAGCCGAACCCAATGAAAACAAACGAAACCTAAATTTATAATGGAAACCAACAAATTTATGTTTGTTCCATTGTTGCGCTTTCTTTTGTACCAACATTTTTCTTGTCTCCTTCATTTCTATCCAATAAGTATTACAAGCCTTAATAAAGAAAAATAGTTTATTTTTGCTCTTTAGCAACCTGTCTTAACCCCTTTCACTCCCGATAGGATTTCGTATTCGAAATTTGAAAATTTCCAAATCTTATTTGTGTCACATTACCACCTTAGCACCAAAATCTAACTACACTTCTAGATCGATCTGAAAATACTTAAATTTGATTGTGGCATGTTATTCTTCTTGATAGTTACTTTTATATATACACTATATTATAAAATATTTAAACCAAAACTCTGAAATATAACCTCTAAAGCATTAGTTATTGCTACTTTATTCATAAGACTAAAAATATTCTTAGTTACAATTGCCATTGTGTATTATTCAAGTCATCAATGCATGTTTTTGAATCCAACTACAACTACTACTCCATTAGGAAGTTGGGAAACTCTTCATACTTGTTCTTTTTGATTAAAAAAGTGATTGTAAAAAATTGTTTCTTAGTGAATAGTTTCTTCTATGTCTCTTTAATCTCAGCCACCACCAATCGATCATAAAATTGCGTTACTTCAAAATTTCTTTCTAGGATTCAAAGTTGTTCCTTCCCATTTCTGCTCTTGTTGCAAATGATTCTTAAGAAACATTTAGGTTCCATATTTCAAATTCAAAATCAATGTTTATCTAGTCAAAGCATGTTCTCCCGCTCTTGTCCCATTCTCACCCTTGAATCCTAAATCGTCTTCTCCCTTCCCTCTAGACAATCTTGTCAATGCATTCTTCTTTGATTCTATGATTGGATTTTCGGATTTGATGCTAAAACAAAATTTACTTATTGTTCTCTATCCCACCTTTTGTTAGTTTATGTGTGGTTTTAAGCTCTTACAACGATTGTATGATGGTAAAAATTAACCTTATATTAAATATTTATGCATCCTTAACCACATTATGAAAAAAGGGTGTTTTAGAAAGAAAAAGAGGTTCGAGATTTGGTTGAGGAGAGTTTGTTGACTATGTTTTTGAAAGATTGTTGGGTAGATTCAACATTGTTTGATATACTTATTTTGTTTGTGTAACTGCTATGTTTTGTCAATCAATTCACTTAGTTGTCCTTTCCAAGACTTGATTAGTAGATTTCATAAAGCTAAAAGAGTAAAATACCGTTGATTATCTTATTTGAAGATTTTTTCATTCTAAATGATTCATTAGATTGTTTACTATCAATTTTTTTTACTGGACCGTATGGTCTAACTTTCATTTTGTTTTAAAAAATATGCATTTCAAGTGAATTTTATCTTGGGATTGCTATATTGGAAGAAAGGTAGTTGAGAGTTAATTAAATTACAGTTCGTTAATATTGATCGAGTAGTTTATTTTCTGTTATCAGTTTGGTTGATCATAGATTGCTAAAGATCTAAATAATCGGTTGGAATTTTATTATTGCCATCAAAATTATTCTTATCGTTGTCATGGTTTTTAGATAATTCTAGGAAGATTGTACTATCCGATTCTTATCAGATTGACTGCTTACTTGTATTTCTACTTTTAAGGTGAATTTTTGGATACCGGATCGTTACATTATGCAATCCAAAAACAGAATTTACAAGATTGTTGCAGAATAAGAAAACAATAAATCTAATCTAAACAATCTTAAGAATTACACACAACTTTTTACTTTTGACAAGTAAGAAAGGTTTACGATAGAATACACTAAAAGAGAAAGGATGCGGATGAAGGGTAGAAATTTGTAATTAGAGAAAAGAGGTTTTCTCTGATATTTATACCATTTCCATTAAATGCAAGTCATATCTACTTTCCATGCGTCATTTTGAGATTGGTCTGCATGTTGCATGTTACTATTCCTCAGATGTTTAAGAGTATACTCTTGGCAGCCTATATTTTTAATCGTATGTGAACAGTTTCTTTATGGCTTACTTGTATGAAAGGAACAGTAAAGTAACCATGCTTATACTCTATGTCAGTATAAAGCTTTTGATTGTTGTATATGTAAACGAGTGATGGGTCATCAATTTAAAGATAACCTTCCCGACTTCTCTTTCTTATAAAATCTCTTGTACTTAGAATATTTTATGGTTCTTTGAAAAGCTCAAGCACACTTATATGTCGCCAAAATTAAAGACTAGCCAAAATCAGCATGAAACCAATTCTTCAGATGTGGATTGAAGATGGTTCCCCGAACTTCCGCAGAGCTCATTACGGATTAAGGACAAATCAAGAGACTTCTCTCTCCCCCGAATTCTCCCATGCAAAAAAATTCTCACATGAATTGAACTTGAACTTGTTGTTTATTTGAGCAATTGAGCTACACGCACAAGGGTTTTACATTTTTCAGTAACAATAAAATTTTACACTTAGCTCTCTCTATACATTGAATAGTCACACTGTTAATTTATATGAAGAAAATTGAGAATAATGAAATTCGGTTGTGCCACATCATTCTTCTTGGTTGTTACTTATACATACATACATACATACATACATACATATACGGCTTAATCATTTAGGAACTTTAAAATGTATGAGATCAGTGAGAACTTTTACCTTGTGTTTATTTTCACATGATTTTTTCATATCTAAGGGTAATATTTAATGTGTTAATTAACATATATTTATTCTACAATATGTTTGTGTTGGTCCTAAGGGGTTGAATACAAGAACAAAATAAATTTTCACTTTTTAATTTTATATTTTATTCAAACATAAAATTACAAATTTACAGAAGAGGCAAGGCCTTGATCCTAAACTATGAGGGTGACAAATTGACTAACACTAGACGAGAGAGGAAGAAAGTTCTCTTTTACATCTAAGAAGCTAAGATAGCTTTCAAATATTGACGCCAAAATTACTTGAAGCTTTGAATAAAAATCTTATTTTGTCCATTATGAAGTATAAGCTATACAACAGTTCTAGTTATATACATTTGTGAAGTAATAAGTAGTTGGAGTATAATTTTAAGGATGTGTTAGAAATTCAACAAAAGGTAGAAGATTATATCGGATTGCAACCTCAAGTGAATTAACTTGAAGTTATAAATCCAACGGTCTTAATCTGAGTGTTCTAAGATTGTTTCTTTTAAAGACTTCAGATTTAAACTTCGTTTGAACTCCAATCCGATCGGATTAGACTATTTTTGGCACAAAGAACAAGACTTTATATCCAAGTGTTTTCTTAGATGGAAAAATCATATAAAATAGCACATGATGCACTAGTTCTCAAGGTTATAATAAATTTATTTGAAATTTATCATAACTTTGTGGGTATGATCAATAAATCATTGCCAATAATTTATTTTCTTCACTAATTTGATGGTTCATTCGTTGAGACAATATGCTAATTGTTGGTAAGTGTCTGTTGGAAATCTATGATCTATATTTATATTTCCAAATTATTATGTGACATTAGCGATATATGATGGATACATGTCCCTAGAATTCGATAATTTTGTCAGTTACATTTATTATCACCATGTTGGTTCTGCTGGATTCATTTTATCATTTTATACAGTATACCGAGTACCGACAGATTTTCCATACTAATAACATGTTCTTTTAGTGATGCTTCGATCTCTTTTTTTACCATCTTTGAATTTGATGCGATAGACAATTTTACTCGCTTTCAAATATTGCAACTGTAAAGTCTCGGGATAATGCTTTTCGATTTTCCCGTGATCCAATATTTAGTTTTTTGTATAGCAAAATTAACCGAGTCTTTTAGAACCATATGGTTATTACAATAACAAAATTCAATTAATTTATAAGATGCTAAAAGTGTCAAAATGTCATGATAAATTGCTTTATGGACTTAAGTTTACAACATCAAAGATAAAGGTTGCAATTTGATATAATCTTCTATCTTTTATTGGATTTCTAACACATCCTTAAAATTATATTCTAAGTGTTGATTACTTCATAAATGCGTATAACTAGAATTTTTGTATAGCGCATACCTCATAATAGACAAAATAACATTTTTATTGAAAGCTTCAAAGTAATTTTGGCATCAACATCTCAAAGCTATCTTAGCTTCTTAGGTGTAAAAGAGAACTTTCTTCCTCTCTCGTCCAGTGTTAGTCAATTTGTCACTCTCATAGTTTAGGATCAAGGCCTTGCTTCCTATAGCTTCTTCAATATATCTGTAATTTTGTGTTTGAATAAAATATAAAAGTGAAAAGTGAAAATTTACTCTAAAAAGTATTACAATATATAACATTTTTGCGTCTTAACAACTTTTTAACGACATATTAGAAGAAATCGTCATATTATTTCTTTAATATATATGACACTATTTAAAAAAAAACATTACATAAAAGGATATGCTTAATGCTTGTCAAAGATGACATTAAATTGCTATTCGCTAATAGGACGGACTATTTCAAAAATACTCTACAAAACTTTTAAAACATAAAAAGTGTTTTATACGCTTATTATACTAGTTTTAAATAACTCGTTATCTTGTTTCGACCCTATAAAACATATCATTAAAATACTTAAACATTTTTAAGGTCCCTTATGAAAAGAATACTATTGATACTTTTATTATCGATAAAAATCAGATCAATTCCTACGTTAATCTCCCCCTTTAAATAACACGTTATCTTGATTCGACCCTACAAAACATATCATTAAAATACTTCAACATTTTTATAGTCCCTTATGAAAAAAATACTATTGATACTTTTATTAGCGTTAAAGATCAGATCAACTCCTACGTTAATCTCCCCTTTTTAAATAACACGTTATCTTGATTCAACCCTACAAAACATATCAATAAAATACTTCAACATTTTCACGGTCGCTTATGAAAAGAATACTGTTGATACTTTTATTAAGCGTTAAAAATCAAATCAATTCCTACGTTAATCTCCCTCTTTTAAAAAACACGTTATCTTGATTCGACCCTACAAAAAATATCATTAAAATACTTTAGCATTTTTATGATCCCTTATGAAAAGAATACTATTGATACTTTTATTAGCACTAAAAAATAAGATCAATTCCTACGTTAATCTCCCCTTTACATAACCAATTTTATTGTTATACATCAATTCATAACTAAGTTTAATCATAGTTAAAATAATGGTCCCAAAATATAAATATTTGAGAGGCTTGGTCAAATCCATATAAATAAATATATTATTTTATTTTGTATACCATATAATTAGTCTGGCATGCAAGTTGGTCACACCCCTATATATACAAATGTGTCCAATCCCTTTGGATTTCACACTCCAAAAATATTTGCAAACACAAATCTCTCTATTTTTCTCTATATATATACATATACATACATACATACACACACATCTATATATATACATATACATATCTATATCTATATCTATCTCTGTAATCCCAAATGGATTACATTCTAACAATCACATTCTGTGTCCCCCTCTTCTATCTCTTTTGCATTCTTTTTAAATTTCTTGAAAACAAAAGACATCAAAATTGTTACATACTTGATTACCAGCTATGCAAACCTTCCGATGACCGGAAACTGTCGACGGAATTCTCGGGCGACATTATTCGGCGAAACGAGAACTTGGGTCTCAACGAGTACAAGTTCCTCCTCAAGGCCATTGTGAGCTCGGGAATCGGGGAAGAAACGTACGGCCCGAAAATGGTGTTCGATGGCCGCGAAGAAAACCCGAGCTTAGAGGACGCGGTGACGGAAATGGACGAGATCTTCGAGGACAGCATCGGGAAGCTCTTCGATCGGACCGGGATTCATCCTAGAAATATCGACGTTTTGGTCGTGAACGTGTCGATGCTGGCGTGCGTGCCGTCGTTATCGGCCCGGATAGTGAACCGGTACAAGATGCGGGCGGACGTGAAGACGTATAATTTATCGGGAATGGGGTGTAGCGCGAGTTTGGTTTCGATTGATCTTGTTAAAAGTATTTTTAAATCGAACCGGAACCAATTGGCGATGGTGGTGACATCGGAGTGTCTGACGCCGAATTGGTACTCGGGAAACGACCGGTCGATGATTTTGTCCAATTGTCTGTTTCGGTCGGGCGGGTGCGCGATGATTTTAACGAATAAGCCGGGGTTGGCCCACCGGTCAATGTTTAAACTAAAGGTTCTGGTCCGGACCCACCATGGGTCCAAGGACGAGGCCTACGGTTGCTGCTTGCAGACCGAGGACGATCAGGGCCGGGTCGGTTTTCGGCTCGGGAAGACGTTGCCGAAAACCGCGACCCGGGCGTTCGTCGAGAATCTGAAGCAGGTCGCGCCGAAAATCCTCCCGGTGCGGGAGCTTTTTCGGTTCGCAATGCTCACGACCGCCCGGAAAACAGTCCAGAACCTGGCCGGGAAGTCAGCATGGCCGACCCGGCCAATGATCAATTTTAAAACTGGGATTGATCATTTTTGTCTGCATACGGGCGGGAAGGCCGTGATCGATGCGGTGGCTCAGAGTCTGAACCTGAGCCAGTTCGACATCGAGCCGGCCCGGATGACGCTCCACCGGTTCGGTAACACGTCGGCTAGTAGCTTGTGGTACGTTTTGGGCTATATGGAGTCCAAAAAGAGGCTAAAAAAAGGTGACAATTTATTTATGATAAGTTTTGGGGCTGGTTTTAAGTGCAATAGTTGTTTATGGGAAGTGGTTCGAGATTTGGAAGGTTCTGGAAACATCTGGAAGGAATGTAATATTGAAAATTATCCACCAAAAACACTGGAAAATGCCTTCATGAAGAAATATGGTTGGATTCAAGATGAGGAGGATATTGCTACTTTCAAGTTTACTTAGAAAGAAAAAGGGTAAAAAGGTCATTTTTTTTATTTAAAAAAAATAATTTGTTTTTTTTTTTTTTTGTTTTATAGAAAAAAAGAATTGAATATTTTCATGTTTATATACCTGTAGTGTGTATTTATTTTGGTGGTTGAACTTTATTTTCTTTACAATGGAAACCCACATAATTAATAAATTTGTTGTTTTTCTTTTTTTAAGAATTGTATACAGTTGGTAAGTTAATCTTCCCTCTTTAAATTTGTTGAATTTTTGAACTTTAACTAAAAGATGTGAATTGTTGTATTTATTTTTTAAATAAAAATATTTGAAAAATGATATAAGGTATTCTTGCATTCCATAAATCTAGGGTACCAATATTTTAGAAGCACCAATGTAAATACACATTGGGTGGTTTTATGGTTTTGTTTTGTATTTCCTCTCGTACTTTTTGGCCTTTAAATGTGTATCAGCGTATAGTACGCAAACTACATGTGATCAGAAGAAATAGAAATAATGGTCCTATGTTTGGTATGACATAGACAAATAGAAATAAAACAAAATCAGACAAAAACCTATTTGCAAGGGATAAAACTAGAGTTTTTTCTGTTCCAATTCAGTTCAGTCCAGTCATATCTCATATGCTCTTTACATTGAATGTTACATAATATGATTCGTATTTCTCATTTATAGTTTTTATATAGTCATTTTATTACCTTGAATGAAAATCTCTCTTTTGAAACAAATTTTAGATTTTTAGTGTAAGAAAACTCATAACTTTCTTTAATAAAGCACATCTAAAAATCATTTACAATAAATTATTAGTACAAAATTTAATAGTTCAATAAATTTGATCGTTACCAAACAATAAGTTAACAGAACGAATAAACAACCTAATAAAGCCCAAAAAAATGATCATATTAATGATCTATTTATATATCATTTTTATGAAAGTTTTATATGTAAATGTTTTTACAAATCATGTCTAACTTAATTGGGCTTCCTAAGGGAGGGGAGGGGAGGGGAGGGGAGGGGAGGGGAGGGGCTGTGGACGGGATCCCTGTGGATGGGATCCCAATCTATTCAGATTCGACCCTAAAGAAAGTCAATTGAGAACATGAGAAACATCCAGTCCTTAAGCTAGTTTAATCGTAGACTGGACTGCCCTTAGTCCAGTCAAAGACTGTGGTTGGGCTATAGGTCCAACGTAAGCTAGCCGGGACAGCGATGGATTAGTGGGCTACCCGTGGATGCTCGATATCACCGGGAAAGCGTGCATGCAAATGTGTGTATGTGTGTGTATTAATGCTAGTCGTTTATTGATTCGGTGTAGCTATTCCTTAAGACAAATCTTTTTAATTTTAAGAAAGAAAATGGGGCTTATATTTACATATAGAGAATGTAGGAGAGGTATAGTGTACAGCTGTAGTCATTTATTCCCAATTTGAATCTATTTATATATGCATATTAATATGGCTTTAATGTATTGTACTTTTTTTAATAATGTATTTCATAAAATTCCAAAAATGCCCCAATAGTATGCGTAGTAGTTGAGGCTTCCCTCACTAATAGAACAACTCATTAATGCACTTAAATTTGTTCCGAAAACATTACACTTGTACAGTCGGTTTATTAAAACATTTTTAATAGTTTCTTAAATAATACAACAATAATATATACTTTTTTATTTTTAAATCTATAGCGGCATCGAACCAACGAACGATTATCATGAATACACACACGCACACACATCTCCCGGGCGGTATCGGGTATCTACGGGCAGCCTACTAATCCGCCGATGTTCTGGCTCAGCTTATGTTCTGGCTATGTTTGGCAAACGTAGCTTATAAGCTAGCTGGTAGCTGATAAGCTAGCTGGTAGCTGATAAGCTAGCTGTTGATTGATAAGCTTGCTAGTAGCTGATAAGCTAGCTTATGAACAAATTATGTTTGGCAAAAACTAGCTTATGAGTATGTAAAATGACCAAAAAGAGTATCTTTAAATTTAATAATTAATATTAATAAGGGTATAATTAGAAAAAGCTACAATAAGCTTCTCATAAGCTACTCAAAGTAGCGTTTCAAAAAGTTAGCTTATAAGCTAGCTTCCTGATACATGTTTGGATGGACTAGCTTATAAGCTAGCTTATGTTTGCCAAACACAGCCTAAGAGATTGTTAGAATGAAAAGAAAATGTTGGTATAATTCTAAAGTTGATAAATGTAGAAGGGTATTACTAAATACTTAATAAATTAAATATAAAAAAAACATACCTAAAATCTAATGATTTAGTGTATAAAGATATACTATTGCCCATGGAAAAAAAGTTATATCAAATCATAGGTTTGGTGTAAGAATTTTCTTTGAAATGCTAGAATTCCACTACTGTATCTATGTACACATAGTATGTCTTCTTGTATTTGATACAATAAAAAATATATTATTCAATTCCATAAAGAAAAAAAGTGGAAACTATAACTAAGCAAATAATCTTCTTGAAAGAAATATTTTTGTAACTTTGTTGTTGTTGTTTCAAATGTCAAGAACGTATAAATCAAAACAAATATTGTGAGAGTATTGCGAAATAAAAAGTTAAAACAAAATAAGCAATTTGTTTGTTTTAAATTATTTAAAAAAAGGTTTTAAAGTTTTAAGAATCATCAATATTATACTAAAATTAAACTTATAATTATTTATATGTATATTATTTTATTGAAGAAAATTTTGAATTAAATTTTGTTTCAATTATTTTTTGGCTACATGCATTAAATAAAACACGGTGCAACATGCCATTTATGTTGGTATGTGAGGTGGTATCATTGAAGAAGCAATTTCTTGGAATATATCAAATGCAAGCAACAAAAATGAATATGACATTATTATTTTAATTCTACTTTTATAAATTATTTAAAACGGTTAAGATGTTAAAAAAAAATCTCTTGCCAAAACTAATAGTTTATGTTAGATATAAAATAAATTTTTTTCTCGAAAAGTTGACCCAAATATCTATTAATAAACATGAAACAACAAATTTTATGCAAAATGCGAAAAAAAGCATAAAAAAGAGCAAAAAAAAACACATAAAGAGATAACAAAACAAGAAAACCACAGCGAAGAAAATCAAAATGCCTTGGACCCGATCAAAGTCAAAACAACAATGCAAACTACTACAGTGTCTTGAAACGAATGCTTTTGGGGAACTCAAATAGCAAAAAAAAAGCTGCAGCAAATGGCAGAAATAGAATGACGAGTCAGACAACTTATGAAGCCTCTAAACGACTTGCCTTTAAAAACCTCAAACTAAAAACAAAAGCTATACAACGGTTCAATCTCCATGAAAAAATGAGACAAAAAATCACTACTTCGTGCGAAACAAGAATTTCAGAAACTAAACAACAAAGTGTATGAGATACAAAAACCCATAGCACCTTTATTAGCTTGTCACATGCAAAAGTTGGTAGAACTAAGACAACATAGCATAATGTCCAAGATTGTTTCATACAAGATCATGTTAATCCAGATGGTGTTCAATATGATACATGTTGGTGCATAATAATGACATTTTGTCTATATATTATCTACGTGATTAACATATTTAGACTTTCAAAATCATATGGTTGTGTCATTTATACTTGATTTGGGACAAGAAATGCGAAAACAAATAGAGAGTTTTGTCAATGAAAGTAGTATGACATTGCTAATCTAATCCAATAGAAACAGTGTACCAAGTTACATTGTTAGTATTTTATCTATACCATACTATAGATCCTTTCGGTTAAGTCTTACAAACAAATTATTAGCATTAGATCTCTTAAGGGTGCATATTATAACTCCTTTAATATAACTTCTTAAAGCTCCAATTTTTTTAAAAACCTACTTCTTAACAAGTGATAATTACATTTAGTATGTCTTTATCCCCACTAATACTCCATAAATATCTTATTTATGATAAATTTTACACCTTGCTGCATTATACTTAGCTACAAGACATGAATTCACATTTAAGAAAAACAGAAAGGTTAGCGTATCAAAGTTGTCTTTTTCAAACAATTGAGATATTTCAAGATAGATCTTGAGATATTAAATATAAACTTCGTATTTAAATATTATCTAAATAATTTACCGACAATACGTCACAAAAGTTTTATCTTTTCAGATCATCATGAAAAAAAGCCATATCATCTTTGTTTAATAACTATATTACATTGCATAGGCCATGTGATGATTAATTGTCATGTTGAATCAATATTTGGGGGCACATGTTTGTTATACATCCTTATCAAAAGTGATTCAATTCAATTACATCATTCACTTAAGGTATCAACCAATCGTTGTAATACTTGATTTTTAAGATTATCATATTTGTCAACCAATGTTCATTAATTTTAATTAAAAAAAGTCGACTTGATGGTTGAATCAATTGTTTGGATTGAAATCATTGGCACTTTTTGGCCCTACAAGAGGTTGAAAGCCAGATATATTACTTTTTCTTTATTTTGAATGTTTTAGAGATTTCTGTTTTGGAATAGTTGGTAGGTTGAAATACATAGCCTCCCCCAACATTTTTCACATATTAGGTAGGGGGGTGTATAAAGGTTGGGTAGGGTGGTTTTTGACATTTTTACAACTCAACCCAATTATGACGTTTTGAAAAATCTCAAGTCAACCCAACCCATTCAAAAGTACAACTCAAACCAACTCAATCCTTGCGGTTTAGGACGCGTTGGGTGAGTTGGCGGGTTGGTAATATACATAAAGTTGACAGATACACTAAAAATATATCGAACAAAGTTATTAGTTATTACAATCATCCAAATACATATTGAAATTCTTAAGTATTATAATTAAACTTCAAAAGTTTGAATTATAGCATCCGATTATAGATCCTCGAGCTCGAGTATCAAGTATCTTATGATATTTTTACATTAAATTTTGCAAATTATATTATAAAGTTAATTATATATATAATCGAGTATGTTATGAGCGTTCAAGTTCAAGTATTAGGCAGCTCAACTCGACTCATTAGTATGTCAAGCCTATTCGAGTCGAGTGTTTACCGAGCTTTGACTAAGTCGATCTCGAGTAGCTCGCAAGTTGTCGCGTATCTTTACACAAATAGTTAGACCCCTCCACCCTTGTAAATTAGACTAATATATACATATATTTTGGGTTGTAAATATTATATATAGTTTAATTTAATAAAAAAAGCATATATATTAGTGGTGGGTTGATAGTTTGGTTTGGGTTGGGTTGAGTTTTCCTAACCCAATTTTAACCCTTCTAATTAGTGGTTTGACGGGTTGGCGGTTTAGCGGCTAACGGTTTAGCGGCTAACGGTTTAGCGGGTTGGGTTTAATTGAGTTGTTAGCAGGTTGGGTTTAATTGGATTGCTAGCAGGTTGGGTTTAATTGGGTTGTTAGCAGGTTGAGTTGGTCAGGTTTCATGGGTTGACGGTTTTTTTGTACACCCCTAATATCAGGTACTGCTAATGGAATCTTTTTTTTTTTTGAAGGGTGTCCGAGCCAAAGCTCGACTAATCCCCGACAATTTTGGAGGCTAAACATGGTCCCACTTAAATGTCCACAGGCATGCGCACGAGAAGGCTCGAACTTGTTTAGGGCGCTATGAACCCCCCGAGCGATAACCAATCCGCCACAACACTGGAAGACTGCTAATAGAATCTCCTTCTTCAATAAAATGGTTGAAAACGTGAAAACATATCTTAACTGTAAGACAAATTTGATATAAGGGTACATTCATATATGTTGGTTCCGATGAGAAGGAGAGTCTGAGAACTGGTCATTAACCGTTGGATGCACATTAAGATAAGATGCACCCAGATGCATCGGATCAATTCCTTTATCAAACATGATTCATGGGTGGACTTGAGATGAACAATGATTAAGGGTTTAGATTCAATTTTCTTACTTCTCATGTTAACTCAACTTTTCACACGTTCATGCACCGGATCGATATATAAGTCAAAAAGTATACATATTAAAGTTCAATCTTATGAAATTAACTACTGTCAACAAAAAGGCGCTTTGGAGGCATGGTGGCACACCATGCCTAGAAGAGACACACATGAGAATTACATGCTATTTATGTCAAACCATGTGAACCTTCTTAATATTTGATCATCTAATTACAAATATATAAAAGGTTATTGGCCTAATGCTACTTAGATTATAAAACTCAACCTCTAAGAAGGTTAAGAATTCAAAACTTTACCAAAAATGAAAAGTGTGTATGTGCTTATTTATCGTTTATTATATATATAGGGTCAGGTTCAAATGTGAACTTAATTTTGCTTGTGAACATAAGGACGAATCTCAGTCACACATCTTTGGTTACGGTGGATGCAATCACAGAGGATTGATGCGATTCATGGGAGGGTGGAGATTATTAAAGGAGGGGACCCGGTCAAAGCCGCCTTTATTGACCGAATGAGTGGCTGAGATTCATCTTCATGTTCACAACCAAAATTGACTTCACATTTGAACTTTTTCTCTCTCTCTCTCTCTATATATATATATATATATATATAAATTATATATATAGGGTCAGGTTCAAATGTGAACTCAAATTTGATTGTGAACGTGAGGAATACTTCCCCTATATATATATATATATAGAGAGAGAGAGAGAGAGCAGAGAGAGAGACAAAAATTCGGTTGCGAACTCATTTTTCAATGTCAAAGTGAGGGAAAGCTATATGTTTATACATCTAGAATGTTGTATTATTCCTCATGAATAGTGCATGAACATTCACATTCGTTATTCATATTGAATATGACACGAGTTGCGTTGTACCCAAGTTCGCAATGAAAGATGAGTTTTCAGTTGAACATGCCCCTATGTGTGTGTGTGTGTGTAGGTTTTGGGTTCTGGTGAGAGGTTGATTAACGTGAGAAGTGGTTATCAGTCGTTGGATGAGAAATGAATGTATATTATAATGAGATGCAAGGAGATGCACCAGCCAATTCCTTTCTGAAACGCAATTCATGGGAGGGCATGAGATCAAAAGTGATCAACGGTCCAGGTCCACTTCTTTTGTAAAACTCAATATCTCACACGATCCTTTTTCTATATGTATATGTGTATGTGTGTGTAGTTTTTGGTTTCGGTGGGAAATTGAGATTAACTTGAGAAACGTGAGAAATGGTTATCAACGATTGAATGAGAAGTTAATACACATTAGGATGAGATGCACAAGATCAAGTCACTTATAAAGGATAATTAATGGGAGAGCATAAGATTAAAAATGATCAATAGTTTAGATTCACCTATCACAATTCTCACGTTAAACTTACTTCTCGCACGATAGTTTGTCATATATATAGGAACAAAACCACTCTAAATTGTGCAAAATGTGTGTGCAAACCAAATTCCTATAGTTGATCTAATTTATTAACGGTCAAGATTAGATAACTTATTTATGTTAACAAATTTCATCAGAACGAAAAATATGTAAAACGGTTTCAATATACTAAACAGTTTTATCAAACAAAAATAAAAATATATAAAACAATATTTCATCAAGACTAGTGGTCCGCACCGCGCGTTGCGCGGTGTTCAGAAAATAACATAAAATATTGTTTATTAGTTATATTTAATAAGTTTTATTCGTTTGTCATATGTAGATACATCTTAGTTTATATGATATACATCTTGGACTATGGATACTCTACTATCAATCATCCTATCAATTATGTTCTTTTTAAATGATAATAAATATTTGATTATATATTCATTCTAATCTTTTCTTATATACATTACCTATAACGTCATTTATATTTTCAAATTAATTTTTAATAAAATTTTAAATAATAATGATATTTTTGATTTTTTATGTTCATTCAAACTTTATTTGTTAATTGAACTTCATATATTTAACTTTTGAAACAATACATATCAATATATATGTTATAGTAAGAAAATTAATTAAAACTTATATAGTCGTTCATTTAAAAGTTATATTGTTTTCCAAATAATATGTATATATAAAGAGTTTTATGTATATAATATAAGTGACAAAAATCATAAGGTATTATATTAACGTGATTGATCGTTATCTTCAATTATATTTTTATACACAACAAAGCCAAAAAGTAAATAAACCACATAGATTATATTTTGGAATTTGGAGTTTGATTTTTTGTTGAAAATTAACTTTGTTAAAAAACTATGAAAATATAAGTAAAAATTGGGGAAAAAAACATCATCTAGAATCAGCTTACAACATGAATATCAAAAAAACCAACAATGTGAAAAAACTTGTTAAACACCAATGCATACAACATATATATTAAATGAGAAGCATAAAGGAGAAAAAAAACAAAAAAAAAAAGAATTGTGAAAAAAATTCTAAATAAAAACTAAAAAACTTATTAATAGCCACATATAATTCACAAAAGCATAATTATTATTTGAAATTTTGATAGAAAACGAAGGTAACAATTATGAATAAATTTCAATAAAAAACCAAAAAACTTATTTAACAACAATGCGTAATGTAAACAAAACATACAAAAAACTTATGAGAATTTTTTATAGAAAAAAAATATAATGATACTTATTGGCGCATATACACAACAAAAAATAGCGTATAACTTACATAAATCATAAAATAAATAATAAAATGTGTTACTTTACCTGAATATTTTACGAAGATTGAGTATAGTACCGACAAAATTTATTCTACAAAAGAAAAACAAATAGAAAACGAAGGTAACAATCATGAATAAATTTCAATAAAAAATCAAAAAACTTGTTTAACAACAAAATGTAATGTAAACAAAACATACAAAAAACATATGAGAACTTTTATAGGAAAAAATATAATGATACTTATTAGCGCATATACACACCCAAATTAAAATGACATATAACTTACATAAATCATAAAATAAGTAATAAAATGTGTTACTTTACCTGAAAATTTTACAAAGATTGAGTATAATACCGGCAAAAATGTATTCTACAAAAGAAAAACAATAAGAATACAAATCCAATAGAATATAACATAGAACATCATGGTTGATGGACTAAGTTCTATTTATAAGTGAGTTTGTTGTAGGTTTTTCCTTTTAACTAATAAATAGGAATATGAAGAGGTAAATTATAGTATCTATTAATTTAAATAATTTAGAAGTTAAAGCTACTTAATGTGTAAGTTAAATTACCAAAGAAACCTTATTATAATAAAATTTACAACTTTTATTAAGGGTAGAATAGTCTTTAATTTATTTAATACATTAAAAAAATTCAAAATTATAAGAAAATTAATTTGTAGAACTAAATCCTACTATTAAAGAGTGTCACATCATACTTTCAACATCTTCCGTTTATAAAAAAATTCAAAATTATAAGAAAATTAATTTGTAGAACCAAATCCTACTATTGAAGAGTGTCACATCATACTTTCAACATCTTCCGTTTTCATTTGAGCCAACAACATCATTTGTTTTTATCTCATTTGCTACAAAATAAAAGTGACTTCCTCTTTTCATATACACTCTTTCAACTATCAATCTTTTTCTTTTATCTCATTGATGTTAAATAAGTAAATTAACCACTTCTCAAAGTTTAACAGAAAACATTTTGTAAAAAATGTGTTTGCTTACTTGAGTTAACAACATGATTTGCTACTAAATAATGTATCCATCCTTTCATTTATACACTTTCAACTTTCAATTTTCGATCTTCCCATATGATATATCAATTGAATGAAGTTACATTACTTTAATTTTAGATTATGTAAAGGAAATTCAAATAAAAGTTATATTTAAATAATAATACTAAAGAATAGATTGTTTCTAAAAAGTATTTTGTACACTCATTTATTTTATATAAAGTGAAAATGAAATATTTAGCCATCACATGAAATATTTAAGTCATATCTTATCATTTATAGAACTTTGATAATATTAATTGATTTACATGCTTATAAAACTGCTATTTCTCAAAGCTAACACTAAAAATACATTAACATATACATTAAACACTAATTGAATATAAAAAATATATAGATTTATGATCTTTTTGTGAGTAACAATGTAATATATTTGAATAAATAATACATAAGTATGTTTTTATATGATGGTTATGCTCATGAGAGAAAAGAAATATAAAAAAAGAATTAAGATAATAATAATACATCATAAAACTATAAACATTAGAAAATCAAGAATAGATTGAAATTTAAAGAGTACTTGAATGAAATGACCTTACATGTCGTAATGTATATGTGTATCGTGGCGATCTTTATGATGCTCTTACACATATTTGATGATCTTTGGAACTTGTTTCCGCTAATATCACTTACTACAAAAAAACATAAAATAAAAATCATATGAAGTCAACATAATTCTAACGAACCTGACCATAAATAAAAGTTTATACCATCACATGATCTTTTAGTAAGAAAAAATGTGTTAGAAAGAAAGAATGGGAGATAGATTATTGTATGACAAAGATTCGAAAAATCAATAGCATTTCCAACAAACACAAAAAAACTACTTGTACTTAAAAAAGATAAATGAATGATTAACTTGAAATAAATGAAGGAAAATGAAAGGTTAATAACATTAAGAATTGTAAATAAATAATTAATTAACATAAATGCAATAAATCATATAATTAATTCTCTTAATTAAGATGATTAAAAGATAAAAAGAGTAAAAGATTTATAAGAAGTTGAATAATTTATATATTAAAACTTAATTAAAGTGGTAACTAAATTTCCATAGTAACCTTCTTAGAATGAAAAAGTACATCATTTATACAGGGGCATTAACGTCTTTAGTATATTTAAGATTTAAAAAACTCAAAAAAGCCATAAAATTTAGTAACACATACTTTATTATATATGATAATGAGTTCTTTAATGTTATTTGAATCAAAAAATTAGAATGATGTAAAATAAGATAATTAAAAAGGTTTACATATAAACAAAGATGAATAATTTAATTAATTAAATATTTTATTAATAACTACATCAAAAAGGGAAAAATTTTGATGAAAATGAAAAAAAATTAGGATTGAGATGTTTAGTAAATGTCGTCTCATTGTTGATGGTTTTTTTATAAAATAAAATAAATAAATTGAGAGACTATGAAAATATAAAAGAATGAGAAAGAATTTAAAAAAAAAAAAACAAATCATAAAAAACCACATAGGAGTTTGATTGTTGTTAACAAAATCTTTTATATAAAACAAAACAACATAAGCAAATTTTTTTTGAGAAAAAGGCTTACTAAAACACTCATACAACATAAATATCAAGTAGAAACCATCAATAAAAAACAGATGTAAAGAAATTACAAATGAAAACTTTAAAACTTATTAACAATGATGTATAATACACACAAATGAAAAACATTATTTGAATTTTATTAGAAGAATAAAGTTATTAACATAAATATCAATTAAGGAGTATGAAGACCAAAAAACAAATATAACAATTAGAATAAGTTTTAGAAAAAAAAAACCAAAAACTTTTATAATAACAATAAGAAATATACACAAAAACGTATAAAAATAATATAGAATTTTTATACGAAAACAGAAAAACGATGATATTGATTGACACACATAAACAACATATAACTCACGGAAATCATAAAAAATGTTATGTTACCTAGAAGTTTTACGAATGATGAGCAACAATGTTGATGGAAAATGAATTGTAAAAATTAGAAACAACAAACAAATGAAAACAGAAAAACGATGATATTGATTGACACACACAAACAACATATAGCTCATAAAAATCATAAAAAAATGTCAACTTACCTAGAAGTTTTACGAATGATGAGCAACAATGTTGATGGAAAATAAATTGTAAAAATTAGAAACAACAAACAAACATAAGAACTCAATAGCATAACATAGAACTAAAAGTTGTTGATTGCATTTTTGGTGGTGCATTGAGTTGTAATTTATAGATGATACCGTTCTTAAATTTCAATGTTTTCCTTGCATATTACATGTCCCAAATCAAAAAATATGTTAAAATTATTTTTATTTTTTCAAACTTGATTTTTGAACACTTTCTTCTTCTAAATTTAATAATATTTTAAATAAATAAATATTTTTATTTAATACGTACTTTATTTTAAGAATTAACTTATCATTAGATGTATATAAAAATTTGATAAAAAAATTACAAACACATAAATGACATAATTTATTTTCGATAGATGACATTTTTTGTCCTTATAGTTTTTTCCATGGGCGAATTAACTCTTCATAATGAATGCTAATTAACTTTGTTAAGTGAAAGAACCGTGGATGATATAAAAACGAAAAATTGGAGGTAACATATGTAGATAGTTTGTTTTATGAACCGAATTCAAAATTTGAACAAACCACATGATCCATCTGTGTAATTTACTCTTATTATTTTTATGTTTGTGAAATACAATGGACTACATGCTTAAATTTTGACGTTATTCCATAGATAAATAATTTATGTTGATGGTCCATAACTTTTCAATTATATAACAACCATGGTCCCTACATTTAACCATTATTAACAACTAACCCGTCAATTAATAAACTATTTATTAATATCGAAACTATTTTAATAGTGATTGGGTATATGAAACAAAATTAACAAAAACATTAAAAAAATTATAAACCAATTAAATTTTAGAGCATATATATAAATTTGGATTTTCATATATGAACAATGTGATAAAAACAAAGAATGAACTTTACTCACGACACATCAACGATTATAATATATTTTAATTTTCATTGACAAATAGTTGTTGCAAGTAAAACTGCAAAATAACTATAAAAAGATATACCTTTGATTTCATTGAAAACACATGAGAAACATAAAAGACGTCTTACTTAAATAAAGTGGCTCTAAAAAAATCCCCAACAAAGTTCCTACAAAATGCATATATGATTAATGATATATGGTATATGAATTACTTTTCTCGAAGTAATCCAAAGAAAAAAAATAATAGAGACAAATTAAACAAAAAAATATTTTAAAATCTTAACAAAAGGTGAAAGCGATGCATACCTTTTATCTCAAAGTTTATTTAAACATGATAAAGAGACTATAAAATCCACAACAAAATTCCTACAAAATGCATATTTGATATATGGATTAGTTTCTCGAAAAAAACAAAGAAAAAAATAGAGACAAAATCAACAAAAAAATACTACAAACATGATGATCATCATGAAAAAATATGGTGAATGGATGATTTATCATAGTTGTAGACTTGTATATATAGTATGGAGATGAAGAGTAGGTAGGGAAAATGAAAAGATAGTGTTAATTGCAAACATAAATAACCATCAACGGTAATGAAAATTTATTAATTGATTGTATTAAAAGTTGTAAGACATTGAAATTATATATGTGTATGTATTTATATTATGTAAAATGATAAAGAAAATGAAAGGTTAAACTAATTTAATGATAGGTTTTTTTAATTAAAAAAATTATAGAAATAAAAAACAATAATATTAATTGATACACGCATAAACAATATGTAGCTTACAGAAATCATAAAAAGTATTAGCTTACCTAGAAATCTTACGAAGAATGAGCAACAATCAAACAAACATAGGAACCAATAGCAAAACATAGAACTCAATAGCAAAACATAGAACTAAAAGTTGTTGACTATATTTTTGTGGGACATTAGGTTGTTATTTATAGATGAATATGTTGTAGGTTTTTTTTTAATTAATAAATGAGAAGATGAAGAGAGTAGTATAAATGTTCTTAAAAGTTAAATAATATGAATCTTAAAGTTAATTAAATTGTTAAGTCAAATTACCAAATAGTCCTTCTTATGATAAAACATGTAATTTTCATTTAGGGGTAGAATAGTCTTTAATTTATTTAATATTTAAAAAATTCATAAAAAGGAGAAAATTTCTTTAAGCAAATACTCAATAGATAGGGTGTCCACATCATCTTCCAACATCTTGCTTTTATATATATATAGATTACTTTAACTTGAAATGGGCCTAGCCTGGGCTTAGCAACCCAAAACACCACAACTAGATTTTATTCTTGTGGGCCGGGTTTATTTCATAACGGCTTAACCCACTATAATTATTTTCATTCGATACTAGGATGGCCCAAAGATAGTCAAATTATATATATAACATTTTAGATTTTACAGGAACTAAATATTTTTTTAGTAAAATACAACTTTGGTCCCTTAGGTTTGGTATTTATAGCTCTTTACATCCTTGATCTTTAGAAAATGCTATTTATATCCCTATATTTTTTATTTTTATTCTATTTTCTTTCCTCCATCTAACTTTGTTAAATTACGTGGTTAACTCATCCAAAAAATGTTTGATTAAATTGTATAATCGGTCCTTATAGTAAACTATTTTTATATTTTTCCTTCTCAAATTACATAGTTCACATTTTGTTTTTTTATTTAATTTATTTATTTTATTAAGAGATTTTGTTTTATTAGGTGATTATAAGCTATTATAACTTTAATAAATAAAACAGTCAAATAATTTCATTAAGCTATTGATAAGTACGTATTTTTTTTCATAGCTTTAGCCTTTAGGTTAAAATCTCTTAACATTAAAATTTTTTATTTGTTGATTTCATTAAATCGTTTTTATCTATTTTAAATAACTATTCATATATAAATTCATCTTACTACTTATGATAAAATCTATCATATTTTATAACTCGGCGTGAAGCCCGGACTCTTAATAACTAGTTCATATTATTAGTTATGACCTAAACGGTTCGAGAGTTCATTCATAAGCTAGGTCAATTTTTATAATAAAGTTTTTTTAGAATTCATTTATAAGTTGGGCCAATTTCTGTAATAAAGTTTTTTTGGGGGGTTTTTATAGAATTTTCAAGGTTTTTTTTACTTCACAATTCCACAAGATTTTGTGTATTAAATATGTTATTTAACATGTGCAAAATTTCAAGGTCAAGATTATGAAAAAAATAAAAATATAATGGCTTAGTGTAAAATGGATTTTTGAAAGAATATGGTGGTGTTTTGTTTGCAGATTATGACGTTAGAGTCATCTTATTTTACAAATTCATTAATTTGTATAAAACTCATCTAAATTGTTCAAAGAAAATATTAATTGACAAGATTAATTGCTAAAAATTAGGAAATTAAGTTACATGTACATGATCACATCCAAAAATATAACCACACAATCTTATCCAAAAATATAACCAACCAATGGATTATGATTGGTGGAAACATCGTTTGTATAGTTTACACAAATTAAGGAGTTTGTAAAATAAAATGACTCTATATAATGACTTAGCAATTTTTTTTTTCTCTCTCTCTCTATGTATATATTTATATAATATATAGAAAAGTTTAAATTTGAACTCAATTTTGGTTGTTAACATGCGGACAGATCTCAGGTACTAATCCGGTTAATAAAGACGACTTTAACCGGTTCCCATCCTTTAATAATCTTCATCCTCTCATAAATCACGTCAATCATCCGTGATCGCGTCTACCGTAACTTAAGATGTGAAACCGAGATTTGTCCACACGTTCACGGTCAAAATAAAGACGAGTATCTTTATTTCCCCCAAATTAACTTACGTATAACCGACGATCATTCTCAACTTTACTGAATCATCTGCTACTTCTGCATCTTTTATCTCCTGCTTAAACCCTCAAAATCACACCACTTCGAACTGATCGAAAAATCGATAATCCATAACCATGGATGAAGAATTGCTTCAACTACAGCAACAATTCGAATCAGCTCAACAAGCTAAATCAAGCATTCGTTTATCAGACCGAAACGTCGTTGAATTGGTCCAGAAGCTTCGTCAACTCAACATCATCGACTTCGATCTCCTCCACACCGTTTCCGGCAAAGAATACATCACTCCAGTACGTTTGTATACAATCAATAGCTTTCAATTTCTGTAAATTTTGATTCAATTTGTTTGTTGTGATTTCTGATGGTTATTTGGAAATTTGGGGGTTTTAGGAGCACCTGAGGGTTGAGATTGTGTTGGAGATTAAGAAATTAGGGCGTGTATCGTTGATTGATCTAGCGGATACGGTCGGTGTTGATTTGTATCATGTGGAGAAGCAGGCGCAGGTGGTTGTGGCGGATGATCCGTTGCTGATGTTGATTAATGGTGAAATAGTATCGGATTGGTATTGGGATAATGTTTGTGAGGAGATTAATGACCGGCTGCAGGAATGCAGTCAGATTGCGCTTGCGGAGATTGCGGCGCAGTTGCAAGTTGGTTCGGAGTTGCTCGTGACGGTGTTGGAGCCTCGACTTGGAACTAGGGTAATGAATGAATGAAATCTCTTAATTTCTATTTGAATTAGTTGCAAACATCAAGTATATGTCCTTCTTCCTTCATTCTAATTAATAGACTAAATATCGGTTAGACGCTTAGTCAATTTCTATTTGAATTAGCAATAAAATGTTGTAGATTTGCTAGCTATGCCTATGTGCCTATATGTAATCTTAGTGTAAGAGAAATAAGATGAAGGAAAGATAGTATCTTTATAGGCAAATCTACATGTTTCTACTGTCTATCACCATATGATAATTAGTGGGTATTGGATGTTTAATAAATTTAGTAGGATACATAGTAGCATTACATTATTGATGGCAGTATGTTATATCAAACTTGGTAGGAAAGATGGTATTGCTGCACATCGATGGACCTCCTTTGGAGGCCACGGTGGCACTGGCCACCATATTATTTGTGCATCGAAGTGTAAATTTTTTGAATTTTATGAAGGTGCAACCGTATTATTTTGGAGTGTGCCACCGTATCGTTTTAAAAACTTCAAGGTGTGCACCTAAAAACCAAAAACTTCTATTGGAATCAACCAAAAAGTTCACCCGAAATCAACCAAAAAGATTGAAAATTTCTCATGAAATCAACCCAAAAACCTAAAAATTCTCTAAAATCAACTAAAAACCGAAAAACCCTCTCGTAGTCGATCAAACAACCCAAAAAATCTCTCGATTCAACAAAAAAAATCAAAAAAAGCCCATCAAAATCAACCAAAAAAAATCTCTCAAAATCAACCAAAAACTGAATTATATGGTGCTACTGTTTTAAAATTGTGCTAGGTCCGTTCCTGTTGTTGCACCAGATCATCTCAAAGCAGTTGGTTTTTATTGTGATTTTTGGTTATATCTTATAAGCAGGAAGCAACATTGTTTATCTTTCTTAAAGCTTTGAGCTTTCATTTACTTGAAATAATATGTGAAAGCTGACTACTACGCCTGATTAGTACTATGTTCTTGTATGACATGTAGATAAAAGGTAGACTTGAAGGTGGACAGCTGTACACACCAGCATATGTTGCACGCGTTAATGCAATGGTCCGTGGGGCTGCTAGGGGTATCACCGTCCCTATGAACTTGTCAGCATTGTGGGGGTCATTGCAGTTATTACTACAAGAAATGGATGGTGCAAGCGGTGTGGCTGTCGAAGGATCATTTTTCCAATCTATGTTCAATGGGTTGGTGAAGGAAGGGGAAGTTCTTGGATCAGTTCGTGCTGGAGTTCACTGGACACCTAGTGTAAGTGACTAACAGTCGGCTATCGTATATTCTTGATTTTCTAGGCCTTCTTAAAATTCACACAACACCATTTTCTTTATTGTTTGAGTCATGATTTGGTAATCTAGTTTAGTAATTACATCATGCAGGTGTTTGCCATTGCTCAAAAGGAATGTGTGGATTCTTTATTTTCACAGGTATGAAGTCATAGTTATTAGTTAATAATCCTGTTGTATCCATAATTTTGGTACATGTATCCCTTCAATGCCTTTATTGTCAACATTTTTCTCGACTTACCTACAAGTTCATTGAGTCAGAAAATTAATAATAGAGGAAGAACCGAAGAATGCTAGCTGCTTCTAATTTATTGTTCGACAAAGGGCAGCAATTAGTTTGCGTTCTGTCCTTATTCTTCGCCCTATGTATGTGCTGGCTTTTGCAGCCTGTTTAGGTCTGCCCTATAGATGCACCTTGATTTGTTTTAAGCCAGAGAAGCATTCAAGGTGAGAAAATATCGAGCCTAATTTCTTAAGCTAAATACTTGGATGGTCGGCATATTTCATAGAAACATTATCAAATAGACACCAATACACCATTTCATGGAAGAATATTTTGGCATGTTGATTAACATTTAACCGCGCTTCAAACAACTGAATGGTACAACCTGTGAACTAGGCGTAGTAAGTAGGAGGAGAGTTGGAATATGTTTTTATGCTGATTATCTACATGTCCCCCTTTTACTTGTTCTCGGTGATGTTTGTTGAACAAATCTTGCTGTATGTTACAGAACTCTGTTGTCAGCTATGAAGCTCTACATAAACTTGGAATTACACAACCCGTACAGTTTCTACAGGTATTATAGGTCTCTTTTTTATATTTTAATGTGTTTGAAATATCTTTGAAGCGAAATAACTTCGTATGATTTTAGTATTATAAGATCAAAGGAAAGCTTTGTCTAATATTTTATCTAATCAAGGTTGTGGTCATGCATGTGAATTTAGTCCAGGTATCCTGAAGGTATACCCTTGGTTAATTTATTTGTTCACCCATCGACTGTTGAGATGCTGGATGCTGCTGTGGAGGATGCCATAGAACGTGGTAGCTGGTAAGGATCTGCTACTGCGTTTTTCTCCCTTTCTTCCCTTCTATAGGATATTGTATTACTTTTGCTGAAACTAATGGAAATTAACTCAACGTCTTATAATGAATATATATCAGCACATATAGGTTTTTATTGGAAGGATAGGATTACCAAGTTCTTCACTATTCAATGCAGGATTGATTCACTTTCGGTTTTACCAGCATCCTTTGATCCCCAGGATGCACATAAGATGCTGTCTCTTTGTCCATCTGTACAGACGGCACTTAAGGTAACTTTTTCTCAAATTTTTTTATTTTGGTTCCTGAGCATGATGTATTGACAAGCTTACTTGATTATTTGTTATTGTTACTTTTTCAGGCTAATAAAGCTCTCGTTTTGGGGGATTCATATGTTTTCAGCACCACATTTGTCAAGGTACAAGGAATTTTGCAATGATTGTGTTCTCTATACTAAATGATAGTTTTGATAATACTTCTCATGTACCATTGTTTATAGAGTAAATTACGGATTTGGTCCCTGACTCCCTGTGGTTTGGTGAACATTACGGATTTCGTCCCTGTGGTTCACTAATTACGGATTTAGTCCCTATTGTATGCATTTTCTTTTGGATTTGGTCCTTCGGCCTAACGACCATTCAATAAATCTGTGCATACTATAGGGACCAAATCCAACAGAAAATGCATACCACTGGGACCAAATCCGTAATTAATGAAGCCTAGGGACGAAATTCGTAAAAACCACCAAACCACAGGGACCAAATTCGTAATTTACTCTTGTTTATACAAGTATATAACATGAGTATCAATTGTACTAGAGGTGTTAGACACAGAAGGTAGATCATCCGGCTGCAGCCATATCTATTTCCGTAAGCATATCTTTTGTGGATTGTTTTTGCAGGATCTGTATGAACGTATGGAGAAAGATTTGGATACCATTAATTTTTCTACTGGACTTGCTGATGACTTGCATGTCACCAAAGTTGCTAAATCAGGACAGGAAACAAGTGGCACTCCGGCCGATCTCAATGACACAAGTAGCGAAAGTGGTTCTAATAAACAAGCAGCCGATAGAGGATCGAAGAAAAAGAAGGGAAAATCCAACACAAACACAAAGATAAGTGCAGTTGATGATAGTTCAGATAATCAAGAACCTGTTCCTGCTAAATCAAAGAAAAACCAGAGAAAAGGCAAGGTTACATCTTCGTCACATGGGTCTGACTCGAAATCAAATGCCAAGAAGGATGTTGATAAAATGAAAGAGGAAAGCCTTGGTATTTTTTCAGAAGAAGAACTATGTCATAGGATAACTGAACTTGTTCCAGACTTTGAAGAACAAGGTGAATTCAGTGTTGTCCTATTTAGCCTCCCATATGTATGTGTTTTTTTCATTTGTGACCAGAGTGTCTGATAATGTAGGCATCGATTCGGAGACAGTTCTTGTACCCTTAGCTACCCATTTACGACCCATGCTGCTTAATGCATGGAACGAGAGAAGAAAGGCTGCATTAACAGATAACGGGCAGAAAATCAAACGTGTGCTTGATAATTTGCAGAAGAAACTTGATGAGGTAACCCGAGTTGCACCCTCTGTTATTTCGTCTTGTGGACTCCTATCCTTCTTTTCCTTGTTACTCGTTTTCGTTTCATACTAGATAAATTTATGTATTTTTGTGTCATAAAGACCAATTTGGGTAATAATATGCTGTCTTTTTAACGTTCCCTGCACCTCTTTTTTGCAGTCTTCACTAAATATGCAGTTATATGAGAAAGGTTTAGATTTGTTTGAAGACAATCCATCAACCTCGGTAACCATAAAGTTTTAAATTCTAGGCATGATTTTTACGGGCTTTATGAACTAAACACTTGGTCACTTTGATGCTTACAGGCTCTTTTGCACCGGCATTTACTAAGAACTACAGCTTCCCCTATGGTAGACATGCTCTTATTAAATATGGTAATGAATACGAATCTTTACATTGTAATTCTATTTTTATATCCCATGCAATGCAACAAGATTGGTGTGACTGATTATGATCCTCTCATCAGGATATGCTCAATAAGCTTAAAAATGGTGTTGACGTTCAAGACACTGACAATCCAGAATCCACTTCACTTAGCTCAGGGGACCGAATTGCTTTGGTATGAGATATCATATTTTAGAGTAATCTTTGAACTGTTGTTTCTATGCTTAGTTAGACCCTTTTTTTAATTTTTCCTTCTATTCTTCTTGTTATTACTTGTTACGTTAATTGTACTTTTTGCCTCATATGATGATAGGCAAAGAAATTTGAGGGACCTCTATCTGTAAAGGCTGTTGCAGTTGTTGAAGCTTTAGAAGGAAAGGTCAGTCCTTTTTCAGAAGTGCATACATTACTTGTGAAGAATTGAACACTAGACATTCTTGTACATTGTGCATATGTTAATTGTAGTAAGAGGGCTATTCATGGGAGAACTCTGTATTTTGTGAGAACTGTGAAATCCGTTCACAGTCACACAAGTTGAAGTGTTGAACCCAGACATGGTCATTCACATTGTGATGACTTACTTGGTCCAAACCAATGTGTTTTCTATTTCAAACATTAAACCACAACATGATGATTCATATTGTTAATACTCATTGATTCAAGACATGAGTATTTTATTTCTCAAACCCAAACATGGTAATTCACACTGCGAATACTCGTTAAAATAGCGGATATGGTTGGATCTCGCAGTTCTCACAAATAACCAAGTTCTCAAATGATTGCCACCCATGGTAGTAAAACTTATAAATGTGGTAGAAATAAAATAAAAAAAGTAATGTATTTTATTCCGATTTCCGACTTTAAGTTCTATAACATATACTTCATCCTTCTTTGCCACTCACATGAACTTTAAGTTTCTTGTACCTTGAGATTACTTAGCTTCTATGGTTCTACCCATCTTTATAGTCGACTTCTAACACTGCCAAATTTCTGTGAACTTCTGTAGTCATTTCCTTTATATGGGCATGTACCTTATTTCTTAACCTCATATTATATTGTGTTCTCCAATTTTTTTTGTGACAGCGTGTTGAAGCATATATGACAACTCTAAAAGCACTTGCGGATGAGTGGTACTAAAAATACTTTAATCTGTCAATATTTTAAAGTTTTCTCTATTTCCATGTCTATAGTAACTGTGGAAAAACTTAACAAAGTGTTAATCAATTTTTTATATCTACAGTGGGTTAACCGTTAAAAAGCTTGACAAGAAGTTGGAAAGAACTCTTCTCCATTCCTATCGCAAGGTATCTTCTAGCAAAGTTTTTTGATTGGTGCGGACGACTATTTAGTATCCTGCTTCAACTATATGTATGTATACGAAAACACTTGTTTGTGTGTGAAGACACACCTTTTGGTGTGTGAGAGCTATTCATTATCGTGTAGAGTGTGGAATAGCCAAGATGCTTGCTATATCATTCGACCATGCTTATTGGCTGTTACTCTTACATCGTGCTCTCATTCAATAATTGCTACAATGGAACAATATTGAAACATTTCAGGATCTATCAGCTCAGGTTTCTGCTGAAACTGATCCAGTCACCATTCTGCCTAAAGTTGTTTCTCTACTTTACATACAGGTTCGCACTTCATGCTTATTCCATTACCAATTTTTTCGGAGTTCCATCCCCTTTCTAAAAAAAATATTTTTTTTTTGAACTCTGGGTATAGACCGGAATTTTACATTCTGCTGTGTGTGTTTTTTTTTCCTCATTATATGCTCATTTCATTTTTTGGCTTTGTTGTTTGGCCATAGTTTTACGCAAGAGCTCTTCAAGCACCAGGAAGGACTATTTCAGTTGCAATTTCTAAATTGAAGGTATGAAACTTTTCATGGTCCTCTTACACAAGTTCATGCACGAGTTAAGGAACTAATATTTTTTAAATGCATGGCCTTTTGACATATTTTGAGGCATTCTTGTGTTCGAGACCTTTTTTGTTCGGTAGAGCGTTCTAACTTCTATGATTGCTTATTTGTATAATGGTGAGCATGGGCTTCATAGCATTTGTAATAAATAGCAAGTAGAAGATGTGCCTTTTGCTATACCAATGGGAAGTGTTATACAATACATTTTTGATATGTCAAGGAAATGCCGATTCGGTTAAGTCTTTTATGATCTTTAGGGTCAATTATGAGTGTGTGTGTAGGACCAGTGCGCCACAACCCAAGTAGTTGAGTAGATTTATTGTTTGCACCACTTTTTATAGCTTTGATGTAAGATTTGGTGTTGCCCAATGGAGATGCTCTAAATAGGGGAATAATAGTTGTGTATTTATGGTTTTCTTTGGTTCACATGCATCCTTAATCACACATTATGTGTTCAATATCTCAGGATAAACTAGATGATTCGGCATACAAAACCCTAGAAGAGTACCATGCTGCAACAGTGACACTTTTGACCCTAATATCAGCATCAACGGGCGATGTAAGTCCTTCTCTATTATCTTATGTTGGTTTGAGTATTGATATCAGACCCATTTATGGTTTTTCATATTTGTTAGTTTTTCTTGGCCTGCTGAATAGTGGGCATGTAGGTAAATAATCTTTAGTAAGATTTTAATTAAATTCATGACCATTTGACCTATTAAAAGAAAAATGGTTCATACTCATCAGAAGATCATAGATTTAATTAAAATCTCATTGAGGGATAGATACCTAAGTATACCGTTGATAGTACTCCTTTCATCTAAAACAATCAAAACGCAATGTTTGACTCAACTACGATTGTTGATAGGCAAATACGTAAATTTGCAACAAAAAAAGATCTATTTTTTTGGGATGACCAAAAAGTAGAAAGTATTACATCTTTTGGGTGAAATTGTAATGTTTTTAAATAACTTGCATTTATGGTTCTACTCATACGTTATACATATCGTCTTTTTATTTTAGGAAGAAGATTGTACATCAGACAGAACGTTAAGCAAAAAGGAGCTCCTGGAGAGGCTAATGCCGTCTTTGAAAGCCCTAGTCTCTCGTCCTTCACAATAGCTGCTTCTTCATCAAACGCTCCAAAGAAACGCAAAATGCATCTCGAGAAACAAGGAGAAAGGAATGCGGCAGCCGTCACCATTAGTTAAAGTTTTTTCTCGAGTTCTGGTGGGGTTATCTAAAGAGCATTTTGAACTAGGGAATGTTGTGTTGGTAATTTATGTAGAATCGATCGGTAACGGCATTTGGAAGTATCTCATGAATGCAAAAATAGATGAATTTATGGAGTAGGAAAAACCTATTTATGTGATATTTAAATACAAACACAAGATCTTATAACACAAGAGAGTAATGAGAAAGGCAAGATGCCACATGGAAACTAAACCCATTTTTGCCATCCACTGTCGACCCACTGCAACCCAATGGTTTCAGCTGCCACATCAACGCCACATCAGCTTTCCACAAAATTACCCAAAACTACTCATTTCATCCACTGCCGACCCACTCCATCAAAATTCATTTTAATTAATTTTAAAATATTAATAATAAAAATTAAAAAATTATATTTAAATTGAAAATAAAAATAATACTAACATTAAAAATTAAAAATAAAAACGTTACAATCAAGTTAAAATTAAAATTGCGATACTTAAAATTAAAAACTAAAAATTGCGTTAAATCTAAAAAATTAAAAACTAAAAATCAATGCCCATCCGTATTTTTTTTCGTAGCTCCTCTTTCATTTGCAACGTTGTATATAACGCATCGCCCGAAAGATGCGCATGCGGCGATATTTAAAACCTATAGTCTCGCCGTTGCTTCTTATCTTCCGCCTCCGATTCACGAAACCTCAAATCTCTTTCGCGCAAGTCCAAATCCCTTCGTTTTTGATCGAGTAATTCTTGAGATGTCGTGTTGAGCGTCGTTAACTCGCGAAACAACCCGGAGACGTATTCGCTCGAGGCGCCTCCCGTAGAAGCCGATGCCGAAGCTCTCGCCGCGTTTCTTCCGATGGGTTGTGGACGCTCCTCTTCGTCTTCGTTTTCGTCCTCGTCATCGACATCGAAAGGACCGTGTGCGTCGGAAGCGTCGGTGGTGGGCGTCGCGGATTCGGAAGTCTTTGATCTTTTGGGACGAGAGGTGGCACCTATGAGAGGTGTGCGCATGTATTTCTCGGACCCCTTGAGCACATCCCAAACATGTTCGTGATGAAAAGCCTTCTTGTGCTCTTCTTTGTAACGGAAGCGAGCGTTTGTTAACCAGTCGTTGTCACCCTCGCCACTTTTACGTTGCGATTTTACGTTGTTGTAGATGTTGGAAAATTGTAGGACAACTTTGCCCAACGATACACATTTGCTCCTTATTTGATGCACGGTGCGGTATGATGGTGGGCATCCCGTGCGTTGCTCGAAAGATAGTCGAACCGTATCCCTAAAATCATCTACATGAAAAAAATTAATAGTTCGTAAGTTGCGTTATATTGACAAAATGACACAATCCATATATAAAATACCTTGCGTACGATTGTTACCTACTACGGAATCCTCCGACGTCGCCACCCATGCCTTCGCCAACTCAACCTCCTCCATGGGTGTCCACGCTTTCGGCGGCGCCCGGTCGGGGAATTTTCTTTTCCCGTCTTTCGGGGAATTGGCTTTGCCTTTGCCTTTGCCTTTTTTGTTCGTGTCCGATGGTGGTGGTGGGGATGGCGGTGTCGTTGGTTGCGTTTCGGGTACCTCATCAAATTCGGGCGAGCTTTCTTCCCTATCTCGGGGCTCGTTTATATTTGGCATCAGTGTCGGAGTTGGAGTTGGAGTTGATTGAGACGCCATGGGACTCGATTGAGTGAGCATTCCCGTAAAGGATTGAGCCATCAACGGTAAAAGATTACCATGGCTCATTCCGTATTGCGGAACGTTGGTGTTAAAAAAATTCGGATCGTATACGGCGGCGGATGGCGGGATGACCCAATCCGTATTGCGGGCGAGATATGTGGGACTCGGCATTTGTGGTATATATGAACCGGCGGAACTCAAAGTTTGGTTTGGGTTTGTCGGCATCGGTTGGTTTGGGTTTGTCGGCATCGGTTGGGTTTGGGTTTGTCGGCTTGAACGTTTGGTTTGTTTCGGAGTCTTTTGTGAATCTATTTGGATGAAGAATGCGTAGAAGAATATGAGTTGTGTAGGAGATGAGTTGAATATAGAATACTATATATGAATGTGTAGAGAGTTGTGTGTAGGAAATAAGTTGATATAGTGTAGTATATATAATATTGAAATTTGAAAAAGAAAAAAAGAAAAAAGAAATAAATAAAATAGAGCCGTTTTTTTTACCGTTGGGGGGGGGGGGTGGGGGGGTGGGGGGGTAAACGGTAAGATTTCCAACGGTTTGGAGAAACCGATTGAAGCAAGCCGATGGCCACACGCGGCGGTGTTCATGCGTGAAGCCGACGGGTTGAGTGAACCCGAAGGCTACCCGATGGCTTCGGGTATGCGACAGTGGATGGCCTTTGACAAATGAATTTTGTTTTTTGTTAGATTTCATTTTGGTTCAATCATCCCATGGGAGTATTTTTCAATATGGTTTTAGCCTCACCATCTCGAAACACCATTGCCTACTGCTACTACCATGCACCACCTTCGCCATAACTGCCACCTCCAAATCTGCCATTATCATCCGCCACCATTGTCCACCACCGCTACTTCTGGAAGCAACCACCGCTCATTGTAGGCACCACTACCAATGAAAATTACCTTAACCACCATCAGCTGCCCATCATTGTCCATCACCACTGCTTCTTCCTTTACCACTATAACCACGACCATCGTGCTTCCATATTAAGTCATTTAAAAACCCTATAGGGACAACTTGTCCAACCCCCCCCTTCTCAAATCATAGTTGTGCCCAAAAACAAACAAAAAAAAACTTGTTTTTTTCAAGTCCATTCAGTCTTATCCAATTAGTCTTATCTGCATACCAAATGTTATCTTAAGACACAAAGGGACATAGCAATCTTCTTTACCCAGTAACGACAAACTGAGTAAAAGTCGCCACCTTTTTCTAACCGGGATCAAGAATAAAGCTTCTTTACCCCGTAACCACAAGCTGAGTAAGAGTCACCACCTTTACTAACCCGGGGTCAAGAATAAAACTTCTTTTTCCCAATAACCACAAATTGAGTAGGAGTCACCATCTTTACTAACCGGGTAAGGTTCTTGATCCTTATTTATTTTCACCTAATAAAATA